>LR753430.1:478375-522377 GCA_902729485.2 Mus minutoides
CTGGGCGGTTCTGCAATACCTCTTCCACCTAGTCACAAATTCAGGAAATTTCATTCATAAAAAATGTTTTGGAAGATATTTTCTTGAACCATATTACCTTCCTTTTGTTGTAAGCTGCACAGGATGGCTTGTACCAAGTCCATTAATGGCGTTACACCCCTTTTGGAGTCCTGGTTTATCGCATTTTGAAGACAGAAATCGGATTACTTTTTTTTTCCCATTGCGGGTTTTTTTTTTTTAATGGTGGGGGAGGGGTGGGAGAAGGGTTGGTTTACATACCACAGACTACTTCAGGCTAAAGACTCAAGTAAAACTCAGTTATGATGGTAGAGCTGGAATACTTTACTGTTTCAATGCTAATAATGCACCGGTACCTCAATTCAACTGCTACAAATAAATGTCAAAAGGTTGAATAATAAATATTACAATGAGCCATTAAGTTTATGCACTAGATTTCAGACCTGAAAGTGTAACTGGTATTCAGTGAAAGTTTGTTAGGTTACATGGTTACACAATGAGGCAGCGAGAAGTTTCTGTGAAGCCCAAATGTAATTTTCTGGGGCTCTTACTTGTGGGGTGTCTTTCTTTTTTTTTTTAAAACCCTGATTCCCTTTCCAGTAGTAGTTGCACTTAACTGGTGTTTGTTTGTTTGTTTGTTTGTTTGTTTTTTAAATGGAAAGATTGGGGTCTGAGTCCTGATTGGATGCTGATTTAAAAGCTGCCTATTGTGTGAGAAGTAAAAGAAATACTTTTTTTAACCTTTACAGTCACTCCTTGCAATTGGAAAAGCCCCTTCTGTGCTCTCACCCAAACATTTAAAATAGGATGACTCTTGCTGTGTTCCTGCTTATCTTCTGATCTGAAGATAACTCTTCAAGCTTTCAAAACAATTAAAACATTTCTCTTAATAGCAGGATGTTTAATGGTCTAACTCATCCCAGCGACCAAGCAGTAAATACAACCGAGAAAAAGAGTCATAACACCCCAAGTGAAAAATAACTGATTTCAGGGCTTTTTGGTATCAGAACTCAGGCACTTGGATTTTATTACCTTATGCTTTTTTTTCTGCATCTCTCTAAACTTCTGTTTCAGGCCATCCTGTGTATAGAACAGGAGAGTTTCTACTGCAAGTGACAATCAGAGGTGACTATCTATATTTGCACTTAAAATCAAAGTAGTTCCACATGCAAATGGTCTAGCCCTTGGTAAGGCCATGCTGGTGTACTGTGTTGTAAAGATGAGAGCAGTAAATCAAAATTATGGAAATTTGCACTGTTGAAAAGCATGCTTTAGCTTTATTTTCAATTAAAAACACTGTTTAAAATTCCTGGTTCCATACATTTCTACTTATTCCAGATTAAAGAAGGGTTAACAAGAATGAATGGCTTTGTTGACATTTTCACTTGTAATGTTTTTGCCTGAAAGAAATGCATTTATTGGGTGCAGTGTTTTGTGGTAATACTTTGTGATGAGACCAATCAGGTTCTGGGTACAACACTGGCAAACTTCCTCTCAAATAACAGAAAAACTTTTCAAACTTGTTATAGGCCAACTATTAAAAAGTTTCATATCTAAGAAAGTGAAGCAAAAATCAGTTGTTATTTTAATGAAAGTTGAATCTAGTAATTCTTGGGTCACCAAATTATGTATCTTAGATCCTGGTTATCTTTAGTCTAAGAAGTTGCATCTACAGACCATAAATCACAAAGCAAAACAAAACACCACTGAGATGTTTACTGTGTGAATTTAAAGCATTATTTCTCATGGAAATTCAACTATTTATTTTCCTTAACCTTTAATTCCTACCCCCTTTGAAATTTTCCTCTTGACTATAAATGTTTCAGATAGTTCTGGATGGTCTCAGACCTAATTGCTGTGTATGATCTGTGGTTTCCCTCCTGTTGTAAAGGACAGAGGCTGAGAATACCTGCATCCAAATACATTTGGATGGAGTGAACAGATGCTTTGAACTGCCTTCCTTCCTTTTCTTCTTGAATGTTGCCAGATGTAGGCTCACTGGAATTTTTTTTTTTTTTTTGAATCATAGATATGGTCAAAGCAAAATTGGGGGATGTTATTCTTGAATTCATGTTTGTATATATTTCCAAAGGCTAGTGCATAGTTTTAGTTAAAAGTGCCAGAAATCCGAACTGGCTTCTAAGCTTGAGTCCATTCCTCTTTGGAAGGCAATGAAGAATTTAGGGACAGTGAGTTGTCTTTATAAAGAAAAACAAAACAAAAAACAAAAGCAAAGCAGTCTGTAGAAAGTATGAAACACCCACACAGGGAAAGTCTGTGATTTCCACTCTTTAATTAGTGACAAGATGAGAAAGTTCAAGTACAGAAACTGCTGCATTTAGACCAGGACTTTCCATGGTGGCTACAGACTATTGCCAGATTATAAACTGAGAATCTATTTTAAGTCTACAGATCTTGAGTGTGGAAGATTGTAAGATGGGATAAACACAAATTAAGACAAATATTCCATAGAATTTTGGACAAAATATGAGGCTGCAGCTTGGACACTTGGTCCCCAATCCTCAGAGAATCAGTAGGTTCAGCTTCTAGGAGCTGCTAATGAGCAGAATGGGGGCCTTGGTATACCAAAGTGATCAAGAGGGAAGATGTTGAGTAGTCAACATAGATTTTATCCCATGGTGTTCCTGTAAGACACTAGCCACAGCAAACCCTGAGTTGGGGGTTTCTGTCAGTAAAATCTACCACATAGTTAGTCTTAGTGTGCAAACTAGAAGGTATTCTTTCAATTCCTAGGAGCCCTCAGCTGGTTTCCCATCCTGCTTGGGAATTAGTCCCAGAACAGTTTATTTTATTTGGGTTGTTTTATGATTAAAGACAATTTCTAGGTCTTTCTCAGCTGCTATAAATGTCACATTTGTTCAAAAGTTAAGCCTTACTGAGCGAAAAACAAAAGTTCCCTCCATTGACAGTTTGAATTTGTACATCTGAGTGTTTTTAGGGAATAGGTTTCTTCCTTTAAGTCCTGGAAGGCTCTAGGGCCACTGATTCCTGTGGCTAAATCAGCTCAACAGACATGGGGAAAGGGTAAGAGAAATCCCTTTCTCTGATTTTTTTGGTGAAGCGAACTTATTCCTGGAAATTTCCTGATAAGCCTGTGAAGTGGACTTAATTATTTTTTAAAGAGATGTGTGTACTTTCCTTCCCAGTCAGGTTATCTGCCTTATAGAAAAATACAGCTTTCCCCTACCCCCTGTTTACGTTTTTAGAATGGGTGTTCCTTGCTCTTGCCTTGCTTGGTCACAGTGGAGTAATCGCAGTAATGGTTGTTTATTTGAAAACCAACAACAAGGAGCCCCCACTAAACAGCAATAGCACAAACTAGATGGGCTGATGTGTGGGGTTTTATCTTATTTGTGTCTGGGTGACTTTCAGTGGTCTAGAAATTCCTCAAAGTTCTTAACTAACAAGTATTAGGCTGGAAATTTCTACTGATATGCGAATGGGAGTTTTGTCTGCACACAGGAAAAGATGTAGGTAAAGTAATTCCTCGAAAGCATTGTTTTTCTTTCAAAGAAAACAAAAATACTCCACGGTGAAATTTTCCTTAAAAACAAAACAAAACAAACCAGTAAAACAGAACCTATGAAAAAAAGAAATGTGACTTTTGCTTCACCTCGAAAACATCTTCCTGTTGAAAAGGACATGTGGTGAAAGGGATTTCCAAGGACCAAAATAGGAAGGAGAAAACAAAAATTCAAGGCTCCCCAACAGCTAAACTCAGTAAATTGGCAAGCAGAAAACTGGGCACCTACTTTCAGGAGTCCTCCCTGTCACCCCTGTTATCCCTAGGATTCTCCTTTTCCCTGTGAGGAAAAACTACCTTCCCTCTGCTTTGGGTTATGGTTTGCTCCCTAGGCCAAAGGGCATTCTGCAAACTAGCCTAGGGGTTGGGTATGTAAGGCGTATCCAGGAGGTGGGGAAGGGCCGCATTTTACCTGTTTGGCAGGCCCTCTTTTGCTTTAAAAAAAATGGAAAAGAGGAAGGGGGAGGCAGCTATCAGTCTTTGCCTATGCCCTAGGCCCCTGCTACTCTAGCTCCTTTTCAAACAGTGGAGGCCTCACAAGCTCCTACTTTAAAAGGCCTGAGATGTTTTGCATGAAGCCCTCACAATAGGGGTTGAGGGAATTGACAGTTTCAAAAACAAGGCCTTCAGTCCTATCCAGCTGCCAGGCCCGCTCTCCCGCACCAACTCCTGGTTCCTCTCTGCTGGTGGCGTCCTCGGCAGCGCACAGCCTCCTTTCCAGCCCTCAAGCCCGCGCTCAGGCCGGCCCCACCCCGCCCCCAGGCTGTGTTTGTAAACAGGGGTCAGTGGCCAGGGGCTGCTGGCGCGGACTTCAGGCCTACGGGTCTGAAAGGAGAGACCAGGAACTCTGTAGCCGGCCAAAGGCTGCAGGCAAAGGGCTGATGGGGTTTCCAGGGTTGCTTTCCGCAGCCAACGAGCTCTGGGCACTTTACTGACCCAGAGCATCCCTGGGTTCTTCGACCAGGGCCACCATCATCACCAAAAAAGATGTTTAAGTGCCGCCATTTTGCATGGTGGCAAACAAATTTCTTTGTGACTTCCCCCCCCCCCCCCGCCTAGATCTTGCTCTCCTCTGATCGTGTGAACGTGTGACGATTTCGCTCCTCCAGGCAGAAGAGCCTGCACCCCAGCTCGTCCTGCGCAGCTTCCAGTCCAAGAGGCCATAAGGCCGAGAGTGAGCAGAGGACAGCTAGGCGCGTCGGCCACCTAGGGCCTTCTCCCCAGCCCATCAGAGACTGGCCTGCTTCCCTCCAGTTTGCACTTCTTTTGTGTGTCCTGAAGTCATCGCCATCCCTGAACTTGCAGTCCTATATCTCTCCCCTTCTTGCCTGCTCTCGTTCCTCCTCCCCAGGCAAAAGGGACCCAGATCTTTGCACTACTTTGCGGATTCTGAGGCCTCCAAAATGCGCATGGGGGAGGCAAGTGGCAGAGGGACTGGGCCAACATGGCTGCGATCTCCTCTTGGGAAGAGCTCAGCAGCAGAGGCCCAGCGTGTGGGGAGGGAGCGCGCTAGCCAGGCCCGGGGCAGCTCCTAGCGTGGGAGTAACCTGGGGCCAGGCCTGCCCGCTTTGGCTCCGTGGTTCCCATCCCTTGGAACTTCTCTCAGTGCATCTGCAAGTGGAATGATGACCTGGAAACGGGAAACGTGAGACAGTGACCTGGAAAACCACCCTGGGCTGGGAGGTTGGAGTGCAGCAATGCAAACAAAGCTGCTCCTGGGGAAGGGGGAAACAGAGGTGCTCCGCGCATAGGTCACAGGAAAGTGCAACGAGCTTGTTTTCCCTGGTGTTTAAAATGCAGCCCCAGTTGTAAAGTGTGTGAAATTACGCACTGGTCTCTTAAAGAGTGCCTAATTTATAGTAAATAGCAAGGTCTTTGTAAATGGCTTTATTATGTTGTTTCTTGTTAATTGTTGAGAAAAGCCCCATTGTTGAGTGTGAAAGCCTTTATGAGCTAACCTGGGCCTCGGCGCAATCAGAGGGCAGTAAATGGCCGCTCGACCTCCAAGGCCTCACGCGAGGGCCAAGAGGACTGCGGGGACTTCTCGAGGCGCTTCCCTGGCTAGGAAAGGAAGTGACAAGACTACCCAGCTTTTAATTAATGAGAGAGTGTGTTTTGAACCCGCGAGCACCGGAGAGCAGCTGGCTGAGTGCGACCGGGGGAACGTGGCTAGCCAGGGCTAGCCAGGGCGGCTGGAAGGCCGGGCCTGGGCTCCCTTCCCTGGTCACAGCCCGCAGGGGGTCGCGCCTCGCCCGATGGCGAGCGAGCTCCGGGCGGACGCTGATTGGAGCCTCGCTGGAAGGCCTTGGATCCCGGCTTTGTCTCTAGTTCTTCTCCAGCCGCGGGAAGCGTGAGCCGAGCTCCGGCCCGTTCCGCCTCGGTGGCAGCACCTCTCCGAAATACCTGCCCGGCCGGGGATCTGGAGGGTCTTCGGGCTGAACAGGCTCCGGGGACGGCTCCAGGCCCCTGCTTGGGCCTCCTTGTCTTTTGTTTAAAGAGCTCTCTCCTTCCCTCCCTCTTTTTCTCTCTTATGCGCGGTGACACACAGTCTCTTCATTAGAAACCTGCAAGGGGTTCAGAAAATGAGAGAAATGAGGGAGGAGTTTGGTTCTGTTTGTTTAACATGGAAAAATAATTTCTTTAATCTAAGATGAAATGTTCCTATCTCCTCTTCCGGTCACCTCCCAGTCCCTGTCCAGCCAGTTAGGATCAAGGACCTGAATGGCCAAAACCAGGCAGGCGCTGGGTTCATTTCTAGAACTTTGAGGACAGAATCCCACGGGTCCTGCTGGCCCTGAGAGGGCTGAGGGGCAGGCAGACAGTGCCTCCAGGGCTCGGTCCTGGTCTTGCGGCCTTTCCAGGGTCTTAGGACCTGGTGGGTCCAAGGGAAAAGCAGCCTGACGCCTGCCTAGCAACCTTTCCGCTCTTACACTACAGCTAGAAAAAAAAAAGCAGATTTCTTCTTTAGCCTCCACTGGTGTCAGAAAACCTGGCTTGGGTGGACTGTGAGGGTTTGGACATTAGCTGATGCAAATCACAGGGCAATGTTAATTCCAGTGAGAGAGAAACCCTGTATTTAGCTATCTTCCTTTCCCTTCTTAGATGGCCCTGCTTCTGCACTCTCGCTCTCACCAAATTAGCTAGTACATGAAATCCCCCTGGGTTTAGAGCACTTGTTTCGCAGATTGGCGTACAACCCATATTAACTATGCACTTTCTGCTATTCCTCTTGTGACTGTCCCTGCTTCTTCCTTCTTTGCGGAGAGTATGATGCATTTTATTTTAGTCAATCGATGCGCACAAATACTGGGATAACACAACCCACACATCTGCGGTGGAGGCTGCTTTCAAAATTGAGTTTAGGGATCAATACTAAGTCGGAATGTTCCAAATTGCATGAATTCACCAAATTCAAGCCTTGGGCTCCCAAGCCCCTTTCCTGAGTAATTAACACACTCACAGGTTAGAGCTGTGCCTCTACACTTCCCGCCTCTCTCAAAACAGGAGGCTTTCCTCCTGTGTATTTGGCTTTACCGAAAGATCACTTGGTTTGTTTTGAAAAACACGACCCCCCCCAAATTTGTGGTGCCAAACCCTGTCAGCACCCCTTCATGCTGATCTCCTCACCTTATTTTTCTAAGACCTAACAGTAGCACTTAGAAGTGGGCTAGTGGACACTCCACAAACCTTTGCCCAACTTAATATTTCACTTGAGAGGGAGCAGCCAACACTTGGCTCCCAGGATTTCTAGATCTGTGATATTAGAGTTACAATACATGCCAAGCAATACTTGGTTGGATGATGGTTGGTTGGTTTTTATGGCCTGGATCTTAGCCACATAGACTGGTGTCTAACTAGGGGAGATGGACAGCAGTTGTCCCCTGTTACAAAGGACAGTGAGTTTGACCAGAGACATGATTGGCTTCTGAACAAGAATTAGAAGAGCTTGCAGCCCATAAAGACCAATCTCTCTCTCTCTCTCTCTCTCTCTCTCTGTGTGTGTGTGTGTGTGTGTGTGTGTGTGTGTGTGTGTATACAAACAGGTAGTCTGAAAGAAGTACCTAAGAAAAACAACCAAAGAATCTAGGTTTATAGTGCATTAGAATATCCCAGTTTTGAAGCTCACGTCTGAGTCTTCCTTCAGGTTAGGTGTCTGGAACAAGACAAAAGACTCTTGTTCTGTCCCACGAGGAACTGGGAGTCGAGAAAAGCTTTGAGGTTCTCCAGAAGGAGCCACTCTTCTAATCAGTGCTATCAATATGTCTGTGTTTGACCTTATTGGATAAAGACTTAGTCAGTAGACTTAGACCCTAAAATAGTAGCAGCTTAGCAAGGAGCTCACAGATCTGTCAAAGCCTTCCCAGGCCAAAAGTTGGGGAGGAAGAGAGAGGGAAACACCATTTGTGTGGATACCATCCTCTTGACTAAGATGACAAACCAACCATTTCATCAGAATTCTCTTGGAGAGTTACTGAAGAAAGCATTCAGAGGCACTGGAAGGCTGGAAGAGAATTTCTATCCTTAGAGCTTGCCTCCTTTGGGTTAGCTCCAGGAAAAAACACAATGCCTGTGGTAAGTGATGGTCTGTGGTGAGGCACAGTGTGGAAGAGGGACTGTGCCAAACTTAGCAGCCACCTTGCCCCTCTCCTGTGAAAGTTGGATGTCACACAAATGCATAGGCTACACCTTGCTCAGGGGCTGAAAGGGGAAACTCCTCAATATCTGAAACACCCTGGAAGGGCCTGGACTCCTGGATCTGCCAGGAAGAAAAGCATGACTCACACTCATCCTCCTCAAGTTCCTTATTTTCCCCTCCTCACAGATGAATGTCCTGATTGTCAGCAGGGCAAAAAGGGCAGTTTGCTTCCTCTGCACTGGGTCCATAGATGCAGCCCAAGGAAGGCTAAGCTTTCCGATTTTTTTCATCACTACACCTATTTGAATTGAAAACTGCATGTTATAGTAAAAATTGCCATGGACAGGCTTATTCACCCTTTTCCTGTCTGTCTTCCTTTTTTTTCTTTTTCCACCCTCTTAGCTCCCCCCATTCTTTCCCCTACCTAACCCTCACACTCAGGTGGAAGCCTTTCTCCTGGGGTGAAAGGAAAAGAAGAGCTAGACTTACAGCAGAGTTGAGAGAGGCAAGTATGGAAGCTGTGGTCACTACTGCACTTTCTTGCTGGGTGAAGGGTCAGAGCATCCCAACGGGCTCTTGGCCCTCAAATGCTGAGATGCTCTGCTTTGAGTATTGCAAATAGCATGTACACCACACTCAAAGAGCTCCATTTCATACACACATGGCTATGGGTCTAACACAGAGTCCATTCCATACACACATGGCTATGGGTCTAATACAGAGTCCATTTCATACACACATGGCTATGGGTCTAACACAGAGTCCATTTCATACACACATGGCTATGGGTCTAACACAGAGTACATTCCATACACACATGGCTATGGGTCTAACACAGAGTCCATTTCATACACACATGGCTATGGGTCTAACACAGAGTACGTTGCCAGATGCAAATGTGCAGAGGTGCTTTTAATTTTGTTCCAAGTGTTACACATCATGTGGCAAATTGGCCTTCAGAAAGCCAATTTTATTTTTTTCTGTTAATAATAAAAGACTTCTTAATCAAGCTTAAAGTATGTGATTGAGAATTAAGAGTGTACATCTTTATGACTCAAGTGTTTCTTATCTGATTTTAAAAAGAAGACAAATATACTTTTTTTTTAATAAGGAAGTTTTTTTTTTTTTTTTAAGTGTAAGAGTTTGGTTAACGTTAGAACTGTCCAGTGGTTCTGCTGTTCACGTGTGTTTAAGAAAATAATAAAAACATTTAAATCCTTTAAAAATCCTTTTACATTTTTAATGGATCATGAATTTTAAAAAGTAAGCTAGGAAATTAGTCATATACTCTTACCATCTTCTTGATAAAAATTATCTATGAAATGTCCACTTTCCCTAAACTATCAGCATTTCATATTATCTTAAACATTTCAACCTGTGTTTGTAGTTGTAATATGAGATTATAGTAAAATACAAGGGAAACATAACTCATTTTGTGAAACTTACATGGGGAGGAAATATTACTTATTTTGCAGGTGGGTTACCAGGATTCTAAAATCTTGTCACTTGCATTAATCTCTTGTTGGTCTGACCTGGTTGGGATCTGACACAACAGAAGGATTTCCAGATGACTCGGAAGCACCCTGATTGTGAACTCCCCACATCTGTCTGATCTGAACTTTAGTGTATACTTCAAGACTGGTCTTAAATGTGATCTTCAGTGGGAAGGAAAATGCAAAAAAAAATTTTTTTGTTAAGGAAAAGAAAATACATATTGTTAGGACCATTGAGTCCAGTTACCTTCTATAATGTGAATGGAATCATTATAGCTGGATGTGCCATTGACATGGTTTCTTCATTCAGGATCCTGGCCAAAGGAATAGCATGTCAATGTGTAAAATTCTAGCCAAAGATAAGCCATTACAATGGAAATCGCAATGTGCAAAGTCTCATTGAAGCCAATGAAATTGAGTGTAATATCCATACAGCATTCTCATCTGCTTGCTCCAGGATTTAGTATGCAGCTCTGCACTGAAATGAGATTATGCATATAAAATGCCAATATAGAATACACTGCCCAATAAAACATTAGAAGAGCAACTTACAGCCCATAGACATGGGCTTTACTTAAATTTGAACTTCATATACAAAATAAGCCACAGCCCCATCAGAACACTAAATCTACACCATGCCCTAGATCTGGATTTTCATGCTTCTTTCTGCATGACTCCCCCACCCCCTCTCCTATCCAAACACAATTCTTTTAAGGGCACTCTTCAAATCATCTAGCAATTCCCAAAGGGAACCCAGGAGTCTCTTAAACTGTCTTTCTAAATTAAAGGGCCCCAAACAATGTAAGTGCATTTTTGACCAAATACATATATTTGTATGTGAATGGAATTATATATACATATATCATATATACATGTAGAAAGCATTTGGACCTGAGAACCTACAGTTTCATTTAAAAAAAAAGCCCAAAGGCACCAAAGGGAAAAACACCCCCACAGTGGATTACAAGGTTATGGGACAGGTCACTAGGAACGGGAAATAAAACTCAATGTTAGGTTTGGTCTGTAAATTATGCACCTTTCAGGAAAGGGGGTTGAAGGTCTCTTCACTCAAGGGTTTTTTCCCCCATCCATTTTGCTATTAATTCTTAACTCTTGGTAGGCAGTTCTTTAATGAGGTTGTTTGTGGCTGGTTAATTTTCTCCAATCTACTAAGCTCCTCATTTTCCCTTAAGTGTGCTGTTGCCCAAAGCTTTCAGAATTGTCCATACTAGAAGAAAACAGAATAAACATGCTGAAGTTGCCTGGGTGGGCTGCGAATTAAAGGCGTTATGTGGACAGATAAACAGAGGGCCTCGGACAGATGGGAGTGGGAGGGTAGGAGCCAGTCTGATTTGAGGGCAAGAGAGAGAGAATTCCGTCTTAGGAGAGCAATGACCCTAGGAGTGTAATATATTAAATATTGCAGCGATCGATTTCAATACCCCAAGTGGACACGGGAATAAAAATTCACCAACAAGCTGAAGTGATTAGGAATGCTTTGTTGCGAGGGAAAAATGTGATTTTCTTCAAATCCTTTTTGTTCAGGTTAGAAGAGGCCCAGGCAATCCAAATGTAAGCCCCAGACTCCCAGTTTGGGATATAACCCTAAAGGTTAGTCATATCTCAATGGTACTTCTGCATAGAGGAAAGATGAGCTGTGTACCAAGGAGGATTAAATAGCAGCCACAATTATGGGCTGGTGACTCCCTGAGCTTTCCTCCCAAATCAGAGAAGAAGACATTTTGGAGAGCTTTCCCTGTGAGTTAGTCTTTGTTTCAGCTCTGGGACAAAGCAGTGGCTTGTACAATTCTTCTTTCATTAAAATCGAGAGCGGGGGGGATACACAATACGGTTTGCAGAAGGTTGACCTACTATACCAAGATGTGAAAACCGCATTTCCTGTTATGTAGGAGAAAAATATTTTCAGTGTCATTCTAGGAAGAAAAGTATGAAATTGTCATACATATAGGCGCAGATACCTGCTACCACACACGATTTTATTACTGGTTTCCAAATTGAGTAAGGCTCTTGCATTTAGATCCTCATGCCCTGAACTGTTCTTTCTCCAAGTCCAGGAATCTGCTTAGGGATTTGAAGTACTCATTGTGGAGGCTGCTTGGAGCAGGGGGATTGTTTTCAGTCACAGACTAATGGGCAAAGCCTGGGCCTTACACACTGGGGACAGCAAGTCTGCTGCTAAGGACACATTGCTGGATGCCTGCAGGTAGCAGCAGCAGCTAAGGCAGCTACAGCAGCTGCCTCCTCCTTCAGTGTGGCCTGGCTACAAATCTGGGAAAGAAACACAGCACTATACAAAGGATTTCTTTAATGAGGAAGAGTTCCTCAGATGGTGTGCTGGGGATGCTCCAGCGTCTCTTTCCCTATAAGACTCGCTTTCTCTTTACGTAGTTCTTTATGTGATAACTGGGCATTGGAAATGCCACACACACACACACACACACACACACACACACACACACACTAGCATTCCTTGATAACCCAGACACAGACATCTATTAGAAGGTCCGAATCAAGCTGAATTTCTGCATTGGGCGGAAGCAAACCTTTCTGACACCCTGCTCCCCCCCCACACACACAAATTCTACATCATCAGTGGTCTAGTTTTGTATTCATCACAGTGATGACTAGCTCTCACTTGCAAACATGGCCCTAAGGACCAGCTGTATTTCTATGAGTGCACCTCTTTATCATGGAACAGACCAGGCAGGAGAAGGAACCCTAAGCTTCCTCATTTCTTTCAATCTAATTCGGGCTGAACATGGTGGGTTAAGGCTGAGGCTGGTTGTGTAACAGAGCACTTAGGTTCCTGCAGCTTGAATCTCCCAGGCTTTCTGTGAAGAGCAGAGTAGCTACAGGGAGGCTATTATGCCCTATAAAGCTGTTTATCTCTCTTAAGCTACATGGCTCCTTCCTTTCTTAAGGTTGTGTTCAACCAGGTTCAGGTGTGAAATGTCACTCAGGGAAGTGACCCCGAGGAGGTAGTTACTGAGGCTGGGTATCTCTTCCTGAATGTGGGGAAGACTGAATTGGGGGACATTTGGGTAAGAAAGAGCTTGTGCCCTGTTGTGAATCCCATCTTTTATTTTTGTACTGGTCCCTTTCTGCTTCAGCCTCTCTTCTTCACCATCTTCCTCTCCATTTTGAATCATGTAAGAATATGTATAAGACCAGGGCCTGCTTGTGCTTAGGCAGAGAGGAGAGTTCTGAGATTTCTGGTGTTATTTGACTCTGGAGTAATCTGGAGAGAAGGGATCTCCAGGGGAAGACACGTGGTGGGGGCCTTTAGTCTCTGGTCACTGTGGTACTCCTACTGAGTCCAGGGCCAAGACTCTGGACTGGACTCTCCAAAGCCTGCTTGGTATAGGTACCTGTTGCTTTAAGTGTCTGAGGAGTCTTTGGGTCCCTAACCTATTGTAAATCTTTGGCTTTGGTCATGTTCCCCCCTGGGGCTGCTGGATTCACCTGTTATTATAATCGCTGCCTGAGAGTTCTTGACAAACCTCCACAATGTGTGTCCGCACAAGAGCGCTTAAGGTTCACTGGTCTGTGTGTCGAACTTTGCAAAACTGCAAATCAGCGAGAAAATTTGTCTATTCTTGTGAAAGGAGATACAAGTTGGTACTCAACGTGGAAGCAGGAGAAAGAGGGGTGGGTGGGTAGGGAGCCTAGCCAAAAGCCCCACTGTAATCTCCAGAACAATTTCATTTCCTCTGCAACACCCTGGCTACCCTGGCCCAGGCCTCAGAAAGGTCAAGGAGGCGATGGAACTGAAGGATGGGGTTGGGTGGGGTGAGGGGCTAAGCTCTCAGTCAGGTCGCAGGTGAGAGCAGGGCAGGGTGGAGCGGAGACAACCAGAAGGAAGGACGGGGGAGGGGTAGAAGTCTGGCTTCTTCCAGAGGGGCTTTTCCTCAGGAATTCGCACGGCCCGCCTCCGGGGCGGCTTGCTGGGCTCTCCCCCGCCCCTTCTCGCAGAGCTGGTCGCAGGGAGCTCGGGTTTCCTGCAAGCCCCTGGTGCCTCCAGGCCGCCGGCTTTCAGCTCCCTGGGAGAACAGGCCTTTCCCGCTTGCTGAGAAAGGGAAAAGCGCGTGCGGCGCGGGCCTCGGCGCCGGGCAAACCAGATCCTCCCGGAGATGCTCAGCCGCCCTCGGCCGGCTACGTAAAGCTCGTCCTGCGGAGCCGGCTGCAGCCTGGGGTCCCGGGTCGGGCTAACGGCCTCCGAGACCTCCATGCCGCTGCTCGGAAGCCCCAGATAGCGGGGACAAGCAGGCCACGGGAAGCTTTCCCTCCCTCCTCCGAAGGGGAGCCTGGAATTTTATTATTTTTTTAATCTTTTACTTTAAATTGATCGATCACGACCCTCCCGAGAGTGGCTCCACCTTCTGTCCCCACCTCTGCGGCCTTCACTTGTCACCTCAGCTCGAAGTGTGAGCAGAAGACGCGCGGGCCGCGTGCGTGTGGCAAAAGGGTGCTGCAAACGCCAGTAGCCCGAGCCTGCGAGGCTGTCGCATTTGCATGAATTCCGGTCTGAGAACCCACAGTTAGAGGGTTGATTCCTGCTTCCTTACCCATAACCCTGTAGGTGAAAGTCGCCATCGATCGCTTTTCCCCTGACATCTGTCCCTGCACGCCTGCCTCCCTGCAAGAAAGTGCTCGCAGGAGCCGGGCTCCATACCCGCTGCCTTCAGGGAACTGAGGATAAAGGCTCGAGTCCTCCATGAATTAAGTTGATTATTAATTTGGGCTCTTTGGAGCTGGTAACACTATAGACGCCTTCAGCTTTGGGAGTTGTCTCAGGGCGGGGACACAAGCACGAATGACCCAGGATTGTGATTGGGAAAAGCGAGTGAGTTCTGGGTAGAGGCTCCCTGAGTGGGTAGGGGAGAGAGTTTACTAGTGAAGCTCAGCTCTTCCCAGTTCCCAAATAAATTCTTAGTTAACTAGTGTACACACATCAGTATTATTAGATGGGTGAAACCCGGTTGGATGTGGGGGCATGTCAACTGAACCCCGCCCCGTAATACTTTCTTAGATGACAAATAAGTACTCTTACAACACGAAAATAGAAATGTAACATTCGACTGGACGAATTAATTTTTGACGGATTTACGGCATGATTTTCTTTCAGGAGGTATTCCTTGCCTTTTTTTTTTCCTATCCACAGTGCTGTCCAAAGACAGAAATATAAACAAGCTCTCTGCCTTGCGGAAGCCCCTTAACAGTATCTCCCAAAGAAAGATCAAGACACTTTGTGAATTTTCCCCAGATAATGCCTCATATTCCGAATGACTGATCAGAGAACTCCGGTATTGTTCAATAAAATGAGAGGAAGGCGAGTGACGTGGGAGCCGAACAATGGCATTTCTGAATCAGTTTGCTTGATTGACGTTTGGGAGCTTCATGACCGCAGGGAATAGGACTCATTACTGTGAATACACCAAAACACCAACCGAGATTAGAACTCTAGATCCTGTTTTAATCCCATTTCAGCCTAAATTATAGTGGGAAAATATAAGATCCAAGAAAAGAGTATTACACCAGCATAGACTGACCGAAAGTTTTAATTGTAGTAAAGGAGAAATTAAAGAGTGAAGCTGAAGTACTTTCCAACACTTTCAGGACTAGTGCTGATAATTAAGCAGGATGCTCAGATGGATGGAGTAGAGTGGATTCTAAGAATATTTATGTGGTATAAAATACTTCATACTTACTTGGGATGATATGTGTTTGGAGAAAGGTACCAATCACAAGGTTTTCCTAACTTTGTCCATATGAGAAAAACATCATAGCCCTTTAGATTGGTCAAAAGGCAGGGCCATTAGCAAATTCATGGTGAGAAATAACTAGACACTTTACAGCTAGGGTCTAAATATCCATTGTTATTTGGAAGACCTTATTAATTTGGAGAGGATTTTATATTAAGGCCCAAAGTTGTACTAACACTAAATTTAGCCCAGAAAACTGCAGTAGCTGTTTTTCAGTTCATGTTAGAAAGGGGGAATGTGTTTTGCAGTTTTAATAACAGAAAAGTGTGAGCTAGTGCAGGTTGTGGGTTTGATCAAAGTCTGGTGTCTGGCAACCACTCTACAAAAATTTTGATTTTTTAATGGAATTCGTCTTCAAATCTTAGAAATTTAAAATATTGAAAGTCTTAGGAATCATGTATTAAGCTGAGTCAATTGACTACAGCAAGGAGACAAAGGAGCAATACAAAGATGCGTATATTCTTGTATTTTAGCAAGTCACAGCAAAGGAAAATGTGATTAGACATGAAGGCAGAGGAGCAAATTCACCTCTAATAATGGAACAGGAAGGGCTGCTGCAAAGCATAGCTTCACAGTCATTCTGAGGGGTGGGCTTTAACAAGAAGCCTCTGTTGCATGGGAACTGGGAATCTTAAGAATTATTTTTGCATCAAGAAGGGACTAAAATTAATTATTAGAAGCTCAGTAATCACCAAATAAACTGCGAGCTTTGAGGTTAAAAACAGACGACTATCTTCATGTTCAATTACACAGTATCAATTACTAATACAACCAACGTTTCAGTGTCTCAGCACCACCAGATACCATCTTTTATGAAGATACCTTGGTATTAATTAATGACTTCTTTATTCTCATTATTCACAAGGAAAAATAGGGGTCGTGTCACATTAAAATTAAGATTATCTTAGTTTATCTGGGCTCTTAAACAAAGATCATTCAAACTAATTATATTTTGAATTAACAGAGGTAGGCAATTTATCGCTTAACTTTTTTTTTTGTTCAAAGACAGGAAAATAAAGATCAGAAATAAGCAGAGTTTCATTTTAAAGGCAGAAAGAAGCAAACATGTCCTGACTTTTGCAGTATTTCCCTTGCTAAAGGGAGAATGAAGGAACTGTAAAAGACGTGACTTTGCAAAGTCAAGTCCTTTTTAAAAGACTTGGATCGAAATTCTTGCTATGCAACAAGGATTCAAGTTTGATTAATTTTCTGCAAGCGACGTGACAGCGGTGTTTTAAAAGATTAATTAAAATTGAAGTGATACGGAGCAGGAATCCAACCTGCAGAGGCGTCCCTGGCGCCTTAGGGGTGCGGGGGGAGGCTTTGCAAGCCAGTCCCAAGCCCGAACTACCGGCTTTCCCGAGCCTGGGACGCAATTCCCCGTCTCCTGGAGAGAAACGCGGAATTTGGCAGGGCGCCCGTCTGGCCGCCTGGCATACCGAGCTGGCCGCCAGCTCTCAGGGGTGGGGACGGGGTGTGTCCCCCGGAACCCGCTGCGGAGAGAAGTGCTAGCGCGCCTTTATACCAGCCAGTGAGGACCTGGGTCAAGCCAAGAGGCGGGAGGGGGGCTCCTGTAAGCCTGGAGCCGACATCCACAGGCCGAGCAGCTATTCCAGTCGCTGCACCTACTTGGTGACACCCTGCTGGTACGGAACCCTCCCCCAACCCGGCCGAGAGCAAACGTGCTGGAGTGCGAGGAATGAGGACTGCAGTCTGCGGAGATTCGTGCACAGGGCGGAGGCTGGGGAGAGCTACGCCTGGCTACGGCTCCTGGGCCCAAACCCTGGATGAGCAGTGCTGCCTGGTCACCTCGGACACAGGACCCTTCACTGTGCAATTGCCCTCCCCTCCCCTCCCCCGCAGTTTCGGGCTCTAGCTCCCCTCCCCCACCCCACATCCTGCTCCCCTCGCTTTACTCCGCGACGCCTTCAAACAAGTAAGAAATTAAGCCGAACACAATTGTAACTGTACTCAGGGAGACACAATCGCCCAAGCCCTTGGGGTCACGCGCGGCAGAGGGGCGACGCGGGTGGCGCCGCCGAGGGTGGGGTGGAGAGGGCGTTCGTTTGCAATCAGACTCCTGGGCGCGACATTCAATGTCCCAGTCTCCCTTCTAGGGCTCTGGGGTCCTCACGAAGAGAGGCTGTGCCGGGACCGTGCGCCCTAGGTCCGAGGATGTCCTCTGCGACCTGCGGCGGGCGCTGTGGGTTCAGGCCCAAACGAGTCCCAGGAGTTTCTCAGCGCCTGGAAGTAGACGTGGTCTCTCTAACTCCTGGCGTCAGTCTTTACCCTTCCTCTTCCTGGAGACCCGAGAGGCCGCGACGTGGAAAGAGAGGCGGGAAAGCCCGCACGGAGCTGCCCAAATCAAGGGCGGTGGGGCTCAGGGGACTCTAAAGGCGAGAACTGCGGGTCGGAAGCCCGGGGACAATCCTTTCCTCTTCACGTGCAGCGGGGACACCTCCTCCCCGGGGAACCCATCCAGCTGCTCCCAACCTGGAGAACAAAGGGTCTGGGAAGCACGGCCGGGGTCGGAGAGCGGAGGTGGAGGGACGCAGGAAGGCAGGCGGTGGGGGTAGGGGAGGGCGCCTGCTTGCACTTCCTCTCTGGGCCGAATGACGGAAAGCTCCACGCCGCTAGCGCCTCGTTGAGGCTGTTTTTCAATCCTGGAGGGCTCGGGTTCCTTACTTAGCGGCCGCACCCGCGCCCTTCCTTCCCTAGGGTCCCCACCCCCTCCGGGGACGAAGGCCTGGAAGCTGCAGAGCCTGCTGTGCCCTGGCGCGGGAGGAACCGCGAGGCACCAGCGCCCCCTGCAGGTTCCAGGGATCTCCGCAGCCGGGCGCTCCGGGACTCTTAAGGTGGAACCCGCCTGATAATCTATCACGCTAGTGAATGTGGGTGGAGGTGGGTAGTTCCCGCCTCACCCTCGTGCGCAAAGGTCCCCCAAGCGAAACGGGCCTGACGGACCAGATTCCCGGAGTCTGTCCCTCACTGATGCTATTTTCTGGACCCTTGGCCCCACCATCTGCAGAACCTCTTTTTTGGATGTCCCACTATGGATCGACAAGTCACATTGTTAGTTTCCAGCAGTGAAAGAGGTTGCCTAAATCTCGCTTCAAGGCCTTTAACTCTATAACTGGAAAGCAAACTTTTACTTTTATTTATTATACGTAAGTGACTGAGCATGGGATGAGAGTGGCCAATCTCGGAATCTTCTCACTCCCAGCAAACTCGTGGACAGGTGCACCTACTAGAGGATTGGACCACGCGTCCAGCCTGTGTGGGATCCACGTCTTGCATCTTCAGCGACCTCTGCTCGGTGTTATTTTATACGTTTTTTTCTTTCTTTCTTGAACCGACTGATAAACATATGAGAACTCTTGGAAGTGTCCTCCACGAACTTCAGCTTCTTGGAGGAAACCCTATGAATGAGCAAGTAGAGTTCCGCGAGGTCTCAGTCTATTCCCTCTCGGTTGGTGCCTGGGATCATGGAGCTGCAGACTGTCCCTGGACTATGGCACACCCATGACCCGGGAGCAGCGGAGGAGAGCCGGGACTGGAGCGCACAGGGCTTGAAGGCCGGCTATTGGCTTTGAGTGTGCGGATAATTCACACCGTGGGAACTCCCCTCCCCCTGGGCACTGGGCCTGGGATCCGCCCCGTGGGTGGAAGGCCGATGGTCCCTGGGGTGGGTGTTGGCGCCTGAGAAGCGGAGTCCACGCGCTAGGCAGCTGCGGGCAAAGCTCTCTTGGGCAGGTGCCTCCGGGTCAGACCCGCCCTGGGGGTTGCAAACCGCAAGCGAAAGTCGAGAAGGGCAGGAGCTTGCCCACTAATCCGTTTTACACTGTGAAAACCGCAGGCTTGTCGCCTAAGAGGCCACTTTTTAATTTGGAAGCACATGGTGGGGGGGGGGACCAAGTTAACATGTGAGCACACTTCCTTTTCTTTTTTTCCTTGTGCCCCTCCTCCCCGCACTTTTCAACGAAAAAGCTGTCCTACTGGTAAAGAGGGAAATGGATCTGCGCTTTGCAGGGGAGACTTGGGCAAGCAGGGAGCCCGGCGGGGATTCAGGCACATGCCTGCCAGGTTCTTCCCTGGCTTCTCACCCGCGTGCCTCCTCTCTACGTCACCAGAGGCCACGTGCTTCAGGCAAGCCTCATCCACTGTTCCCCCACCCACCCCACCCCGCTGTGAACCAAGGGCAGTGTGCATCATTTGAGTGTTGGTATTCCTTGAGAGAGCGCCTGCTCGGTCAGTGGATCTACGGAAAGGGTAGGGGATTGGGTTGCCCCAGAGGAAGGAAGAGAGCAGGAAGGGGTCGAATGGGGAACGCTGAGGGTCAAGTGGGCAGAATAGTGGTTCCCTTATTCCCATGTTTCTCGCGTAAGGGTCCTATTTAGGAACTCTCTCCCACCACCCAAATATGTGCTAGTGGTGACAGAAAGGGAAGGGAGACAAAAGAAAGCCTGGAGAATGACCTTTATTTAAAAAGTAAAACTAAGATAAAATACTCGTTGAAATAGTGTTAGGGGGTAGGGGTAGGAGGCAGGACGGATGGAGGCAGCTTTTTACTTCTTTTTGTTTTTTGAGACCTAGAACACTTTAAAACTCCAAGATGTTGGAGGAGCAGAAAGTCTTGTAAAATGTTTGTACAATTGAGAGGTACTGCTCATTAATTCATTTTGAAAGGTTGCTGGGTTGAATGAAGTCTTTCTCAGTCCCTGTGAGAAGCTCAACTAATTTTGATGTAGAGCAAAATTGGGGTCAAAACTTTAGCAACAGACAATGTGTATAGAACTTTATAGTCCTGGGGTCTATTTCTGGGACAAGAAATTAAAAAAAAAATTTCAATGAGATAACTTCTGCGTTTGTGACCCCCGCCCCGCCTTCACTCCCACGTGCTTGCTTTCTCACCGGTGAGCCCGTGAGTCGCGAGGTGGGCACAGACCAGTACAAACGCATATGCTTATCTAATTTGTCTTCTAGGCCTGTGTTTGTTTCACTCAAGTTGGAGACCTACCTTGTTTTTGCCTGTATAGTAAAGATCACCTGTTAACAAACAAAATAGCCTTCTTTGCTCTGAATTTATTTCTTTGCAACTAAAAGGGAAACATTACTGAATTGTTCAAAGCCATGTTTTTGAATCAAAAAGATATCAAAAGATATATCACAGTCTTTCCAAATGTTCAGAAGGATGGCTTCCCACTTGTAGTCATATTTTGGTAAAGTTACATCATAGTAATTAAAAATGACTAATCAGTATGTGTCTTCCATAAGGACAGGCTTATTCATTTTGCTGTATCCCACCATCAACTTAAAACTATCTGGTTTAAATTACTTAAGTAATGCCTATAGAAAAAAAAAGGTTTGGAAAATTAGTAACTATGCAGTTTTTGTGTCTTTTATGAAGTTTTAATTAAATTTAATTTTTGCTTGTGGAGGTAGGGTGGTGATAGATAAAATTTAAGAATCCATTAAGTGGTCTTTAGAACAATGTGATTATTTCGCCAAGTAACATTTTAGTGAAACTGGATGAATATAGATACAATTAAGTGCTTTCTCTCCAAAGATTTTTTTTTTCTTCCTCACAAATATGAGACATAGAACAACTCCGGCTTAGGTCCTTTAATTTGTCCCATAATAGGAAAACCAATGTTGGTTTTCTTAGGGCATCTTAGTTTATCAGAAGGGACGTTGCCAAAATCATGTGATAAGCATCACTTTCCCTATCTCTTCTTTGTCTACTAGAGATTCTATCAGAGGAAATATGCAAGAATATTATATTTGCTTCAGATGCCTGAAAATACAATACACTATAAAGTACCGAAAATGTGATTCCAGCTTGACAATATCTTAGAAGTGGCCCATGTATCTCTTTTTGAAATGACTTTAATAATGACTGACTTTAATAATGTCAGGAAGGAAGGATTTCAATGGCAGGCAAGCTGTGATGAATGAACCCGAGGAACAATGGAGCTATTGACAAAACATGCTAACTTTTAGAATTCTATCTAAATTATTACTTTTCTTTCCGGTGCAGAGGGAGACATGCAAGTGTATCAATGTTCATCAAACTCGGGGTAATAAAAATGTGAGTGGCAGTCAATGGCCTGTGACTGTAATATGCTTGTTAGTGTAGGTGGGCCACGGCGTGGAGCATTTGCTCTTCTTTAAGAAAGATCAGTGGTCCAGAGTTGAGGTGGGGAGTTTGTAGAAAATGGAGGCCCTGAAGGAGACGCAAGAAAGAAGGCTAAAAAAAGAATACAGCAGATTCCATAATTAAAAAAGATTTGTTTTCTGTTTTAGATTTAGCTCCTGTCAATTGTTCCTGCTAGCTATTTAGATGAAATAAATGGAATATCACTTAATAGGCGCAGGCGTTGATACAATTTCCTCTCCAAAGATCTGATTCCTAGCATCCGAAGGCAACGAATTCAAGTTAGTATTGAACTTGAATTTGTTCTGCCAGAGTGAAAATTGGTTCCATTAGGCGTCAGTCACAGAACTCCTGGAGATCTGACTGGCGCTGTGACTGTGCTCTCTCCAACTAACTGCAACAGTAAGGTCTTAAGTAATGCTGGGTGCGCTCTGGGAAACCATCCAGGGAGGTTGGATTGTTTTTTAAATTTAAGTTTCTTAATTTGATACTCTTCATAAATCTGGACCAAGTTTAATTAAGGTCATCTGTGTGGGCAAAGCCTTAAGGAAGGACCACTTAGAGGGCACATGATATTTGGAATACTTAGAATATAAAATATTCCATTGTGTACTCTCTTTCACAGGGACTCTTTCCTTAACAATTTTTTTCCTCACTTACCTATATTTCTACTTCCTTCTCATTGCAGATTTATAGCTCTCTGGGGAAACTCCTGGAAGAAGTAATATATCAGACAGATATACTATCCAAAAGCTTTAAAGTTAGTATCTGACTAGATAAACAAAAATCTAAACAATAGCTGCAGGAAAGAAAGAAACAAACAAACAAGCCAGTTTTGTCTTAGGTGAGTAAGTGTGCCCAGTATATTAAGAGGAGTGAAAACCAAGCATGCCATCTAAAAGCTCGTGATTTAGGGGCTGGAGATGGAGCTCACTTGGTGGAGTGCTTGTCTGGCATACAGGGACTCTGGGGTCTATCCCAGCACTACACAAAGGCATGGTGGTGTCTGTCTGCAATCCCCAGCTTCCCACCCAGAAGGGGAGGCAAATGTGAGAGTGAATTTGAGGCCAGCCTAGGATATACAAAGGGAGAAATGTTCATATTTTACCTGGAGGCTTATGAACTGAGCCTATTTTTCACAAATAAAATACATTGGTTAGGAACCTTGGTGTATATCCCCATTATGAAAATATTTAATAGCTTTTGATAGAATTAAGTATTATAAAAATATCAAAATTACTAATGAGAAGTGATATTCAACTCAATAAGAAAGTGACACAATTTTAAGTTCTCTTTAATTTTTCATTCAAATTTATTTCCTATTCTTTTGAGGAGAGCATTTGTAAACTTGCTTTTTTTACATCAGTTTCTCATTTTATGTGGTTTGTTTATTTCCTTCTGAACAAGTACTACTAAATTAATAGTACCAAACATGAACTATAGAATCTCACAGGTAGGGCTAGAAAGATGGCTTGGGAGTTATGAGTGAGTATTTTTTGCCTTTGTAGGAGATTCAGGTTCAATTTCTAGCATCCATGTGGCAACTTACAGCCATTTGTAATCCAGTTCCTGAGGATCACATGCTCTCTCTTTTACTTCCCTGAGCAGCAAGCATGCAGGTGGTATACATACATACATACACACATGCATGCATACATGCACACATACATGCATATATACATGCATACACGCACACATACACGCATACATACACACACATACATATATACATACATGCATACATACACACATAAATACATGCATACACATACATACATACATGCATGCATGCATGCATGCATACAGACCAAAAACTAAATAAAACAATAAATCTTGTTTTAAGAAAATCTCGCCGGGCGGTGGTGGTGCACGCCTTTAATCCCAGCACTCGGGAGGCAGAGGCAGGCAGATTTCTGAGTTCGAGGCCAGCCTGGTCTACAAAGTAAGTTCCAGGACAGCCAGGGCTATACAGAGAAACACTGTCTCAAACCCCCCCCCCTCAAAAAAAAAGAAAAGAAAATCTCATAGGTAACATTTGATAATAGATAGAATGCAAATTTGGAAGTATTTAAAGCTTACTTTGTGTGTCTGTGTGTCTGTGTGTCTGTGTAGTCCTGGGTATCAAACCCAGGGCCTTATGAGTACTAGCCAAGCATCCTACCAACTGAGCTACATCCCCAGCTTTTGCTTTTTTTTTTTTTTTGGATACAGGATTTCTCTGTCAGGAGCTTGGTCCAGGGCTGTCCTGGAGCTTGCTTTGTAGGCCAGGCTGGCTCAAACTCTCAGAGATCTGGTTGTCTCTGCCTCCCAGTGCTTGAATAGAGTATGCACTATTATGCCCGGCCTGCACTCGATTTTTTTTTTTTTTTTCCGAGACAGGGTTTCTCTGTATAGCCCTGGCTGTCCTGGAACTCACTCCGTAGACCAGGCTGGCCTCGAACTCAGAAATCCGCCTGCCTCTGCCTCCCGAGTGCTAGGATTAAAGGTGTGCGCCACCACGCCCGGCCTGCACTAGATTTTTAACTTCTTTTTTTTGTTTGTTTGTTTGTTTTTCGAGGCAGGGTTTCTCTGTGTAGCCCTGGCTATCCTGGAACTCACTCTGTAGACCAGGCTGGCCTCGAACTCAGACATCTGCCTGCCTCTGCCTCCCGAGTGCTGGGATTAAAAGCGTGTGTCACCACGCCCGGCGATTTTTAACTTCTTTTACAATAGCAGATACCAGTATTTTCAGTAAGAGGAAAATTTGTAATCCAGTTCCTGTCTTCAATACATTTGTAATTCAGGACCCAAGTTGAGCCTATTTTGTGAAAAACAGTTAAAACTAGGTGAAGGAAACAGTTTGCTTTTTTTCTTTTTCTTTTTCTTTTTCTTTTTTTTTTTTTTTTTTTTTTTTTTTTTTTTTTTTTTTTTTTTTTTTTTTTTTTTTTTTTTTTTTTGCTTTTTTTTCGAGACAGGGTTTCTCTGTGCAGCCCTGGCTGTCCTGGAACTCACTCTGTAGACCAGGCTGGCCTCGAACTCAGAAATCCGCCTGCCTCTGCCTCTGCCTCCCAAGTGCTGGGATTAAAGGCGTGCGCCACCCCACCCAGCTTTTTTTTTTTTTTTTTAATTTGTATGCGTGCCTGAGTGTGCATCTATGTACATGTGTGTGCAGTGATGGTAGGATCAGAGGAGGCCTTGGGATCACCTGAACTAGAGCTACAGACCGTTGTGAGCCACCAGGTGGGTGCTGAGAATTGAATCTGGGTTCTCTGGAAGAGCAGCCAGTTAAGAT
Source organism: Mus minutoides (assembly GCA_902729485.2). Taxonomy (NCBI): domain Eukaryota; kingdom Metazoa; phylum Chordata; class Mammalia; order Rodentia; family Muridae; genus Mus; species Mus minutoides. The sequence goes on from LR753430.1 coordinate 503,275, forward strand.
GGCGTAACAGATGAGCCATCTCTTTAGCTCCAAGTCTTCCTTTTCTATTGCTGTTGTTTATAGAAATACAAAATGTCTCCAGAAAAAAATTACTGAGTAGCAACATCAGTGACAACTGCTTTATTAACAGGCAGTGTCTAACAAAGAGCAGCAGCCATGGTAGTGGTACGTAGATATTCATGCAGACAGAACACTCATGCATAGCTGAGCATGGTGGCACACATCTTTAATCACAGCACTCAGGAGGCAGAGGCAGGCAGACAACTTGAATTTGAGGTCAGCCTGGTCTACAAAGCAAGTCCAGAGCAACCAGAGCTTGTTACAGGAAGAAACCCTGTCTCAGCTCGACCTCTCCAAAACAAAACAAAACACAACACAACACAACAACAACAAAAGCCACTAATGCATATAAATAAAAATAAAAGAGAAAACAACAATTAAAGTTAAAGTAGCCATTACTACTTTGTGGGTTCTTTTTCCCTTCCTTTATGTCACCCTTCACCCTCCATTTTATTCCCTAACACTAGATAAGAGAGAAGGAAGGATAGAATTTCTTTCCTTTTGTTTTTCCTTTGACCATGGCTACTAACAAATCTCAACCAATCCCCACCCCCACCCCCCGGAAACAAGTAATAACCACCCACCCTGTCTCTTGGGGCCTTAGGATTTATATATCCTCTGAAAAGTTCCCAGAAGTCATGAAATCAAAAAACTATCAGCAGCTGGCAAAACCATGTCTCTGCTAGAGCACGAGGCAAATCACAGTCAGCTGCTGTGGACAGTCTGAAGAAGCCCCTTCTCCCACACCTGGCATTAAAACAGAAACACTTTTTTACAATATTTCCTTTTTTTTTTCTTTTTTTGATTTTGTTTTTGTTTTTCGAGACAGGGTTTCTCTGTGTAGCTCTGGCTGTCCTGGAACTTACTTTGTAGACCAGGCTGGCCTCGAACTCAGAAATCCACCTGCATCTGCCTCCCGAGTGCTGGGATTAAAGGTGTGTGCCACCACGCCCAGCTTATTATTATTTGTGTGTGTGTGTGTGTGTGTGTGTGTGTGTGTATGTGTGTGTGTGTGTGTACCCACATGTACATCATGGCTTGCATATGGAAGTCAGAGGACTAATTTCTGTAGTCATTTCTCTCCTTTCACCATGTAGGCTGGGGAATTAAACTCAGGTGGCCAAACTTGGCAGTAATGCCTTTCACTAACTGAACCACCTTGTAGACCCAGTTTGATTCCTATTCATTAAAAAAAAATGTAAATATTTACTGGGTATGCCTTCACCAGGGTATATGCATGAAGGTTAGAGGTCAGCTTTCCATGTCTGTTCTGTCCTTCCAACTTGCTGTGGAGTCCAGGGATTGAACTCTGGTCACGGAGCCTTTCCCAGGGGTACCATCTTACCGACCCTGGGGCTGGGCCTTCTATCTCTTCTTTAATATTTTATGTGCATTGCATGTGTACCACATGCCTGTGCATGTACTAGGACATCAGATGAAGGTGTCAGATTCCCTGGAATTGGAGTGACAGATGGTTGTGAGCTGCCATGTTAGAGCTGGAAACCAACCCCAGTTTCTTCTGCAAAAGCAGCAAGTGCTTTTTAACTGCTGAGCCATCTCTTCGGTCCCCTGGCTCCTTTTTACTTTTAAGCTTGAGGATAATTTTATTATGATTTGAGAGAAAAGCCAGCAGTACAGGTAGGCTGAAAATCCTGGCATCTGTAAGGAGGGGAGATGGAGAAAGAGTGATTCCTACTAAGTTAGCCATGGAGGTCAGAGGAAGTGAGAAAGTCAGAGTGCCAGGGAAACCTCACTTAAGAGTGCTAAGCCTTTGATCTGAGTTAAGGCTGTAGATCCCTGCCTTTGTGTCCTGGAGCAAGAGTCTGCATTAGGGTCACTGAAATAGCTTATTGCTGGGTAATGGTGGTTCATACCTTTAATCCCAGCACTCGAGAGGCAGAGGCAGGTTGACCTCCGAGTTCAAGGACAACCTGGTTTACACAGAGAGACCCTGTCTTGAAAAATAACAACAAACAAAATGAAAGTAACAAGATACAGTGACATGTGTCTTTAATGGCAGCATTCAGGAGGCAGAGGCAGGCAGATCTCTGTGGGTTCAAGGCTAGCCTGGTCTACAGAGAGAATTTCAGGATGGCCATGGCTACATAGAGAGGATACCCTGTCTCAAAACAAACAAACAAACAAACAAACAAACAAAAAAGTATTATCAAAAAGGGAAGTAGGCTAGAGGTCTCAGAAAAGGTCCCCGTCAAAGTCAGTTTATTTGCTCTAAATTAAAAAAAATAAAACAGGGCTGGTGAGATGGCTCAGCAGGTTAGAGCACCCGACTGCTCTTCCGAAGGTGATGAGTTCAAATCCCAGCAACCACATGGTGGCTTACAACCACCCGAAACAAGATCTGATGCCCTCCTCTGGTGCGTCTGAAGTCAGCTACAGCGTACTTATGAAGAATAATAAGAAACGAATCTGGGGCTGGTGAGATGGCTCAGTGGGTAAGAGCACCCGACTGCTCTTCCAAAGGTGATAAGTTCAAATCCCAGCATCCACATGGTGGCTCACAACCATCCGTAAGGAGATCTGGTGCCCTCTTCTGGAGTGTCTGAAGACAGCTACAGTGTACTTACATATAATAAATAAAATAAATCTTTAAAAAAGAAAAAAAGAAATGAATCCTTGGACCGGAGAGACCAACCGGAGCAAGCAAGGCTGTCCGGAGTGAGCGGAGCCGAACGGGACGGCCAGAGCTAGCGGGGCTGACTGGAGCGAGGGGGTGGGGGTGGGGGTGGGNGGGGGGGGGGTCCGAGCAGAGCGCTGAGCTGGGTTGACCAGAACAAGGGAAAAACAATAAAAAACTGCATTGGGAAATGCATGCTGTTCGCTGTTACCCAATTAAAGAAAGAGATGAAAAGATGGGAGGGGGCATAAAAGGAAGAACAAGAACAAGAGGAAGAAGCTGGGCGTGGTGGCTCAGACCCATCATCTCAACATGCCTGAGGCCACCAAGGAGGATGGCTTTGAGACCCACTTGGACTATATAGTGAGTTCACGTCCAATCTAGACTAAATAGTAACCTCCATCTCTTTTCCTTCTCTATCTCACCGCCCCAACACCCCCAACAAACACCAAACAAAAATTCAACCACGGAAGAAAAGAAGCCAGGTTCATACTGGCTCTATGCAATCCTGGAATCTGACTTGGCTGACATGTGTCTCAGTAGCCTGGACCTTGCTGAGTATTTATTCCTCCATGATAGTCAGTCAGAGCCTGATGCCTACAGGAAGTGTCTCCTTATTTCATTACTCTTTGGGATCTTAGCTCTTGCCCTCTTCATTAAAAAGAGCTGTGGTTGTGGCTGAGTGTATTCTTCAGCTTGCCCTCAACAAGAGATCTAGAGCGGGCCTAGAGAGCTACGTGAACAGTCTCAGTAATTTTTATCCTCCGCAGCTACAAGATGGGGAATAGTTTCTATGTCTGAGATTTATGGTCTATTTAACTAGACAGACATCTTTTCTTTTCTTTTCTTTTCTTTTCTTTTCTTTTCTTTTCTTTTCTTTCTTTCTTTCTTTCTTTCTTTCTTTCTTTCTTTCTTTCTGATGACAACAAAAGTTATTTACATGTCTATTTGCATGTGTCTGTCCGTGGGGAGGTATGGCACAAGTGTGGGTTCCTGTGGAAACCAGCAATGATGTCAGATCCCCTGCAGCTGGATTTACAAGGGATTATGACCTGACATGGGTGCTGGAAATTGAACTCAGGTCCTTTGGAAGGACAGCAAATGTTCTTAACTGCTTAGCCAGCTCTCCAGCCACACACCCACGATTGTTTTTGAGCTAGACCCATTCCTTAGATGTATTCACAGTTATGTGGAAGTCAGTCCTCTTTGGGACCAAGTCCTTTGGTTCCTAGAAGACTTTTTGTTTAACTGAGAAATTGCTAGGCTCTGGGTTTAAATGTTTCCAGAGTCTCATCTGCAGGGCATTCGAGCCTAACTCTTGACTCTCCCCAGCCCCAGGCCTCTGTTCCTGAGAACCTTCTACTGGCTGCATCCATCGGCAGATGCATGTGTCAGAGGTTAGTGTCTATCATAAGCAAATCCTGGATTTTTTTTCCCTATATTCTCTTTGTAATTTGACAAGTAAGAACTATATACAGTTGCCACTTGATGTTTGTGATGTTGGTTCTAGGATCCAAATAGATAGATACCAAAGTCTGCAGGTGTTCACACTCTTCCTATACAATGATGTGTCTAAATCATCTTTAGATTACATGTCATAACTAATGAAACATAAATGCAGTGTAAGATTTTTAAATTTTTTTTTGTTTCTGAAATAATAGCAAGAAAAAAGACTATTAAGCAATTTTTTTTCTTTGAAAAACAATGATTCTATTATGTGTGTGTGCACGTGTCTTCATGCAGGTGCCAAGAAAAACTGGAATTGGGTGTCAGGTCCTCTGGAACTGGAGCTACTGGTGGTTGTGATGCTGGGAACAAACAAGGTCTCACTGCAACCCTGGCTATCCTGGAACTAGACATGTGGGCCAGGTTGGCCTAAGCACTCCGAGATGCCCCCCACTTTGCTGGGACTAAAAGCCAGGCTCTGCTTTGCTAGTTTTTTATTTGGATTTTTTTTTTTAATCCTAATTGTCTAAAGCAGAGGAGGAGGAAGAAACCTGATTAAAAGTAGTATAGACTGTACGGCAAGATATTTAAGATTTCTTTTCCAGTATTTCATTTCATTTACTTGTGTGTGTGTGTGTGTGTGTGTGTGTGTGTGTGTGTGTGTGTGTGTGTGTGTGTGCGTGCCATGGTGCACTTATGGAGGTCAGAGGAAAACCTGAAAGGATCGTTCCTCCTTCCTGTGGGTGTGTCCTGTGGGTGGGACTGGGCTTCTGAGGCTTGGGGGCAAGCTCTTGCCTGCTGAGCCATCTCATCATCCCAGGCTTTGAGATGATTATAGGTTGTGGAGATAGTACATTGAGATAACTTTGTATTATCTTAGATACTCTGTTTTCTTTCTTTTCTTTTTTTTTTTTTTGGTTTTTCGAGACAGGGTTTNTGCTGGGATTAAAGGTGTGAGCCACCACACCCGGCTTCTTTTCTTTTTTTTTTAGACAGTGTCTTAGTCAGGGTTTCTATTCTTGCACAAACATCATGACCAAGAAGCAGTTGGAGAGGAAAGGGTTTATTCAGCTTACACTTCCATACAGCTAGCTGTTCATCACCAAAGGAAGTCAGGACTGGAACTCAAGCAGGTCAGAAAGCAGGAGCTGATGCAGAGGCCATGGAGGGATGTTCTTTACTGGCTTGCTCAGCCTGCTCTCTTATAGAACCCAAGACTACCAGCCCAGAAATGGTCCCACCCACAAGGGGCCTTTCCCCCTTGATCACTAATTGAGAAAATGCCTTACAGTTGGATCTCATGGAGGCATTTCCTCAACTGAAGCTCCTTCCTTTGTGATAACTCCAGCTGTGTCAAGTTGACACAAAACTAGCCAGTACAGACAGAGTCCTGTTATATAACCCTAGTAGGGCTGGACCTCACTGTGTTGACTTTACCATGGTTTTCCTGCCTCTACTTTCCAAGTGCTTAGATTACAGGCATAGACCCCTGTGCCTTGATACACAGACTTCTGAGAATGCTTATAATCGAGGTCAGCGACTTTCAATGGTACACTGTTATTAGCTATTCTCACTGTGTCCTACAATAGATCTCTTGAACTGACTCCTCTTGTCTAACAGGTTCCTCTAAGTTCTGCTTGATAATTATGGTTCCTTCTTCAGTCTTTCTCCTAGTGCTTTATCAGTTCACCTAGACTAGCCAAAGGGTGCCTTCAAGTATGTGCCTGTGCACGTGCATGAGTGCATGTGCATGCATGTGCATGTGTGCATATGTGTGCTTCTGTTAGTGACTGGGAAGTGACGTCAGGGCCTTGTGGAAACACTAGCTTAAATTTTTAATTTTTATTTCAATACAGGGCCAACCTAAGTTACCTAGTTAGGTTTTTGTTTGTTTGCTTGTTTTGTTTTTGTTTTTATCAGTTTGACACAAGCTAGAGTCATCTGAGAAGAGAACCTCAGTTGAAAACCTCCTTCCATCAGATTGGCCTGTAGGCCAGCCTGTAGCATCTTTTCTTGACAGATAATGGATGTGGAAGAGCCCAGCCCACTGCAGTAAGTACTGACCCTGGCAGGTATAGAGGAAAGCAAGGGAAGCAAGCCAGTACCCAGCATTCCCTCATGGTCTCTGCTTTTGTTCCTGCCTCAAGTCCCTGTGCTGCAAGATGAAAAACCCTGACTTCTCAAGTCGCTTTTGGTCATGGTCTTTATCACAGCAACAGAGAAGTAACTGGGTTTAAACTCTTTTATATAACCTAGGTGGGCTCTGCCTTACTCTCCCAAATAGCTGAGATTTCAGCATTCATCAACATGCTCTTCTTGCTTTCAGTATTTTACTTGGAAATCACTGTAGCTCAGTCCAAACGTCCATTAGATGTGTTCACTCTTCTCCACATCACTGTCCATGACATTCATTCTCCACCCATTTCTGAGTTGTAGAATGCAAACATTCACTTTCAGATTACAGTAAGACTTTCACTTTCTGGCCTTTGGCCTTGGCTAATTTTACTTATTTATTATTATGTACTTTTACTTTTTAAAAAAATTGTTTGGTTTTTGTGTTTTGAGACAGGGTCTTACTATGTAGCTCTGGCTGTCCTGGAACTCACTGTGTAGACCAGGATGGTCTGGAACTTCCAGAGATCAGCCTAGCTGAGGCTCTGAAGTGCTGGGCTGTTTTGTTTTGTTTTGTTCTGAGACAGAGTTTCATTGGGTAGCTCTGGCCATCCACTCTGTAGACCAGGGTGGACTTGAATTTAATGATCTGCCTGCATTGCCTCCCAAGTGCTTGGATTAAAGGTGTGCCACCACCACCCAGCTTTTTTTTCTTTTCTTTTCTTTTCCTTTTACTAATAGTGACCTTGCTGTTTTTTCCAGGTTCTGTCCAATCCCCAAACCATGCTTCTGTATTCTGGATTTCGTTCTGATTGTGCTTTACAACCAGTACCAATGGATCAGTACGGGAAGCAGAGTCTTCAGAAGCCTTAGGGAAACGAGAAGCTAGAGATGTTGAGCAAACATTAGAGGACTCAGAATTGAAGGCATGCCAGAAAGATTCAAAGGAGATACACTGTCCATCCAGTCTCACTGGGATGGGTAGACTAGGTGTCGCTGCAAAGAAATTCTTTATGCTATGTACCACTCAGAGCCTGCAGTGGAATTCCAAAGGAAGACACCACTGAAAAGTCTTTCGGATGCGTTGCCTCTGTGGTGTTTCTCTGTGGCTCCTGGTGGCTTGCCTGCATCTGTTATTTGTAGCTGGGAAGAGGCTCTGGATGCAGCGTGAAGTGAAGGGCAATGCTGATTGGCTGGGCCCCAAGTATCTGAGAGTGTCCTCCATGTCTGACAGTGGACCACTAATGGTCATTACTGCTGATTTGTGTCTACCTTTCAGATTCCAGTTGATATCATTTTTTTTAAATAAATTCTAATGTGAAACCTAGAGGGACAGGCATTCTGGGACCTGTAGTTAACTGAATTGACAAAGCGTAATCCATCGCTAAACTCATGTTCTTCTCCTTGGCTCCTGGGGAAGCGGTACCCCAGAAGAACAGAAGTTATGCACTTATGTGTACGTGGGGGAGAGGATAAAATCAGTGGTCGGTATGCCAGTTCTGTAATTGGCACGATTTGGGCCAGTGAGATGGCTTAGTGGGTGGAGGTGCTTACTGCCAAACTTGATGACCAGAGTTCAGTCCCTGGGACCCACATGTGGAAGGAGAGAAGGGACTTCTGCAAGTTGTCCTCTAACTTCCACACATGTACCATGGTGCACACAATAAGTCAGTAAGTATATAAATAAAATACCAAATAAAGGCAATTCATACAGTTGATTTCCTGTTGGGAAATAGAAGTCAGGTCTCCTATTCTACACCTGGAGTTTTCAACATATGATTTCACATTTAAATCTACTCTAATATCCTATGTCATGTATTCTTGCCATCTCATTAAAATGGTCAAGGATGTGAATGACCTCTTAGATACTAAATCCAATACACTTTTTTTTTTCCAAGACAGGGTTTCTCTGTGTAGCCCTGGCTGTCCTGGAACTCACTCTGTAGACTAGGCTGGCCTCGAACTCAGAAATTCGCCTGCCTCTGCCTCCCGAGTGCTGGGATTAAAGGCGTGCGCCACCACACCTGGCCCCAAATACACCTTTTAAAAAAACATTTTATCTGTGGAGGAAAGAGAAGAATTATATTCTTCCTCCCCTCCACCTGTGTGTGTGTGTGTGTGTGTGTGTGTGTAGTGTTTTGTGTAGTGTGTGCACATGTCTATGGGATGTATGGGCCTGTGCATATGCATAGAGAGACCAGAAGAAGATGTTGGTTATCTTCCTCTGTCCTTTCTCTCTCTCTCTCTCTCTCTCTCTCTCTCTCTCTCTCAAAGATAGATTTTCCTGCTGAGCTTGAAGCTCAATGTTTCAGCTGTCTGTCCAGGTAGCTCTGTGGTATGTGTATCTTTAACCCAGTGCTGGGGTTATGACATGCATAGCCTTTACCTGGCTGCTGGAGATTTGAACTCAGGTCCTCTTGCTTTCACACCAACCTTTTCTACCCACTGAGCCATCTACCAAACCTCTCATATCCGTTCTGTCTGCAGTTCCTATGTCGGAGTTTTCGACTTCTTTTGTTCTGTCTATCCTTTAAGGACTGAGGGTAGAATTGTGTTTGAAGCTTTCTTGTATTTGGTGGTGTACTGGAGCCAGCTCACAGAAGCTCATGAGAACCAAATGGGTACGTCTCTTCGCAACTCCGCATTCAGTGATGACAAGTTGGTAGCTTGAAACTGGTGAGGGTGTTTATACTACAGACACCAGCAAATGCTACAAATTAGGCCTCCCTTAGCTGGAGAGATGGAAGCGAGACACCCAAATATCGCTGCTTCTATGCTTGCTCTTCACACTCTCCCTGCATAATCCACAGTTCCAGGCTTGAGAATCCTCTCCGTACTCTCACGTCTTTTCTCTCCAGGGAAGAGCTGTCTTTAGGCCCAGTTTTTCAAACTCCTTCTGGCTTCACTTGGCTGTTCCACAGCCAATCATACTTCTCCTTAAAACTGCTCTTTCTTTTTTATTTCTCTCTCAGTGACTGTCACCTTCACCACCCTCTCTTTCACCCTCGTTCAATCCTGAAATTTGTTCTCTCTCTCTCTCTCTTTCTCTCTCTCTCTCTCCTTCCCTCTTTTCCTCCCTCCCTCCCTCCCTCTCTCTCTTCCCTCCCCCCCTCATACTGGTAGCCAAACCCAGAGCCTCACACATGCTAGGTGAACTTTTTTTTTAAAGATTTATTTATTTATTTATTATATTTATATGAGTACACTGTAGCTGTCTTCAGACACCCCAGAAGATGGCATCAGATCTCATTACGGTGGTTGTGAGCCACCATATGGTTGCTGGGATTTGAACTCAGGACCTTTGGAGGAGCAGTCAGTGGTCTTACCTGCTGAGCCATCTCACCAGCCCGCTAGGTGAACTCTTACCAGTGAACTACACTCTCAGCTCTGTTGTTTGAAATGTGTGTGTGTGTGTGTGTGCTGCTCAGGCTGAACTTGCATTTCTGAATGATGGAATGACAGTTAAGTGCCACCACACCTGGCAATCCTGATTCTTCCTGAAAGCCCTCTGCTCTGCATACCCATGGCAACAGCCTTCACACAGCATTTCTTTTCTAGATTATTGCAACAACTTCTGAATTGGCTTGTCTCCTTTCGGTCTTCCTTCCTTCCAGTCTGTTCTCTACAATGCAGCCAGAATGATCTTTTAGAGGCACAAATATGAACATCTCATCTTATCCTCTTGTTTGGAACCCTTGAATAGTCCTCACTGTAAAGATAAATCCAGTGTTCCCTTCCAGCCCTGCTCCCAGAATGATGACCTGAGACTGATTATTGATTAATAAATGCCTTGGCCATAAACTGCCTTGTTCTCGGACTTGCTCTTGACTTACTATCCCTTTCATTCTAACCTGGGTTCAGCTACATGGTCTGTTTCCTTTCCTTGTCTCTTCAGAGTACCTGGGGTGGATCTCCCCTTTATTATCTTCTGAGTTCAGTTATTTGTACCAGCTGGTTTATGTCTGTCTCCTCAGTGCTCCAGGGCAAATCTCTCTCTCACCTCTCTCTATTTCCCAGAATTCTTTCTATCCCTGCTGGATATCCCACCTCCTATCTCCTACCTTATGAGCGTTTTCTTTTTGTATTGACAGGTGATGCCTTTAAGAGATTCTCTCTACACTCTATATCCACTGCTCTTAATGCTAAAAGTCTGCCTTGATTTGCATAGTGCATAAACTGCAAGTTCTGTTGTGAGGTCCTTCCCCACCCTCCTTGAGACAGGGTCTCCTGTAGCCCCTGTTGGCCTTGAACTTGTTATAAGACTGAGGGTGACTTTGAATTGCTGATCCTCTTGCATGTACCTTCTCTGTTCTGGTATTACAGGCATGTGTTCTTGTGCCCAACTTATGTGGTGCTGGAAATTGAACCCAGCGCTTCATGCCTGCTATGTAAGCACTCTGCTAAGTCTCCAATCTCTCTTTTCAATCTCAAGGGCTATTATACCTTCCCTGGACATCACCTACCTCAGCCCTTTCCCACTAAGAGTTTTTACCTCTTGAACTCTGTGTGATGTGTTTGGCCCAGGTTGATGATGCAAACCTTTAGCTTCAGCAGAAGCAAATCTCTATGAGTTCAAAGTCAACCTAGTCTATATAGTGATTTTCAAGCCTGCAGAGGTGGATCTGATGCTTTGATGGGGAATCTGTGTTTATTGATGCTGAAGACTTGCCCCCAGTTGGATTTTGATCTATCAGTAAGGATGCCAGTAGCCAATGGCTGAGCACAGGATGGGACACTGAGAGTTGCCCTGGTATGTCACAGAGAGAGAATGAAAGGATGGAGGAGAAGAAGGGAACCTAGTAGCAGTAGGAGAAAAGCCAACCAGCAATGTCAGTTTTTGGGTAAGTGGCCTCAGGCCACCTCCCTGACTTGCCTGGGGAAGGACTAGGACTGCCTAGTCATTGAGTTAGCCAAGGCATTTCAAGATTAACTGGCGGGAGTGTGTGTGTGTGTGTGTGTGTGTGTGTGTGTGTGTGTGTGTGTGTGTATTTTCTATTCAAGGATCTGAGATAGTTCCTGGGCCAGTATAAGTGTCAGACCAGCCAGAAACACAAAGCAGCCAGCCAAAACTACCCACTGCACAAGCCAGCTAGGTCTACATAGTAAGACAAACAAACAAACAAACATCAGTAGAAGAAAATCAAAAGCTTTGGGGTAGAGAGTGTAGCTCTGTGGTAAAGAACATGCTTAGCGTGCACAGAAAGTCTACCTCAGTACAAGAAAAAACATCAAATAGAGCCCCTCTGCCTCTTCCTTATTCAGCTTCCACATTGTTGTAAGCGTGGTGGTGCACACCTTTAATCCCAGCACTTGGGAAGTAGAGGCAGGAGGATTTCTGAATTCGAGGCCAGCCTGGTCTACAGAGTGTGTTCAGGACAGCCAGGGCTACACAGAGAACCCTGTCTCAGCCCCCCCAACCCCCCAAAGAAAAAGTTAATTCCAATACTAGGTTTCTACCCTGCCTTTGACCGTTTAGTCCCCAGATAAAAGACACACACAACCTTTATAAAGCCTTAATCAGCACAAGAGCTAGGCATATATCTATCCTCTGTGCTATTATGTCTATTTCCCAGCCAATAATCCCATTAGATAATTTGCCATGTTTCATCTCCCTGCTTTTAACTCCAAATAGCCAACCCACATGGCCACTATTTTATGGCTCTTCTAGCCATGGTTGCTTCTCCTCCCTCCTCCGTTCACCTTCTTCTCCCCCTCAGGATTCTCCTCTTACCTCTAGCCCAGAAACACCAAGCCCACCTATCTCAGTTTTGCCCAGTGATAGGCTGTAGGCATCTTTATTTACCATCAAAAATAACTTGGGGGGCAAGGTCACATAGCTTCACTTGGGTTTATGTTCGGACTCTCTTGTCTCTGGGGCAACCAGGTCTTGGGGTCCCCCGCACTTAACATTACAATGCATAGCAGAAGATCAAACCCCAACACCTCATCTTGGATTTCAGTTCTTCAATGTGGTAGAGTAAATGTTACGTATTTACCAAATTGTTCTATTTTCTTCTTTGACCTACAAGCCTACATCCCCTTGTCTGGGGTGGGGGCAAGTGGCTAATCTTTGTGAATGAAACATAAATGAGAGTTGTATATGTTACTTCTAGAGCCAGTTTGTTAAATAGGTTGATACAACATGCCTACCACCATTGCCTGCCCCATGCCCTACAAAGCAGTGGGATGACTCCAGGGTAGCTTGATGCTGTAAGGAAGGATGGAGCAGCCTGGATCTAAGAGACTTTTGCAGGGCAGCACTGAGAGAGCGAAGAGAGCTGGAGGGAAAAAAGAAAGAAAGGGGATTCATGGTGTTAACTCACTGACATGGGGATGGTTCAATCAGCCTGCTACAAAAGTCCTGCTTAGTATATTTTGAGAATCCATTTCTATACCCAATTTAGACTCTCTGTGTCTGTCTCTGTCTCTCTGTCTCTCTCTGTGTCTATCTCTCTCTGGTTCCACAGCACTGTCTTTGGTATAGACTTATTATATCACACAAAGGCTCATTTGTATGTTTCTTTATGATAGGTATAAGTCCTCTGATGCCAGGGATTAGATCTCCTTCATTATCGCCTATCAGAGTGTTTTGCACATCTCTCACTCCTTGTCACCAAGCCACACAAATGCATATGCAGCTTTTATCCTGATTAGTTGCATTCCTGGGGTTAGAACCCAGAGCTTCCTGTGCAGGCTAGGCAAGTACCCTGACCTCAACTCACACCTCAGCCTTAATCTTATTAGTCGATGAGTTTTCTTGCTTGCATGAAGCCCAGTGGGCATTTTGGATGAGAACTGTCCACACAGTCTCTTGGTGTATTTGAACACCCACTTTCCAGTTGGTGGTGCTGTGTTGAGGGCCGGGGGGTCATGGAAACTTTAGGATGTGGAATTTTACTGGAGGAAGGTTTCATAGCCTTATCCTCTCTTCTCTTTTCTTTTCTTTCTGTTTCCTCTGTGGGTGAAAACATGATCAAGTAGTTTCCTGCTCCTCTAGCTATGCTATTCTCTTCCCTGCCATGATGCTAAGATAAACTCTGCTTTTTTTTTTTTTTTTGGTTTTTCTGTGTAGCCCTGGCTGTCCTGGAACTCACTTTGTAGACCAGGCTGGCTTCGAATTCAGAAATCCACCTGCCTCTGCTTCCCAAGTGCTGGGATTAGAGGCGAGCACCACCACGCCCGGCTACTAAACTCTCTTTCTTTCTTTCTTTCTTTCTTTCTTTCTTTCTTTCTTTCTTTCTTTCTTTCTTTCTCTCTCTCTCTCTTTCTCTCTTTCTCTCTTTCTTAGATTTATTTATTTATTATATGTAAGTACACTGTAGCTGCCTTCAGACACACCAGAAGATGGTGTCAGATCTCATTACGGATGGTTGTGAGTCACCATGTGGTTGCTGGGATTTGAACTCAGGACCTGTGGAAGAGCAGTCAGCCATTTCTCCAGCCCCTAAACTCCACTTTCTTTCTTTTTTTTTTTTAAGATTTATTTTATTTATTTTTTATTTTTATTTTTTGGTTTTTCGAGACAGGGTTTCTCTGTGTAGCCCTGGCTGTCCTGGAACTCACTTTGTAGACCAGGCTGGCCTCGAACTCAGAAATCCGCCTGCCTCTGCCTCCCGAGTGCTAAGATTAAAGGCGTGCGCCACCACGCCAGGCTAAGATTTATTTTATTTTATTATATGTAAGTACACTGTAGCTGTCCTCAGACACTCCAGAAGAGGGAGCCAGATCTCGTTACGGATGGTTGTGAGCCACCATGTGGTTGCTGGGATTTGAACTTATCACCTTCGGAAGAGCAGTCGGTTGCTCTTACCCGCTGAGCCATCTCACCAGCCCCTAAACTCCACTTTCTTAAGTTGCTTTGATGAAAGTGTTTTGTTGCAGTAACAAAAAAATAAGCATACAGAGACCATCTTTTGTACCGAGTCCATCCTTTGCAGCTGTGTGCCTCCCCTTTCTTTTTCAGTAACAATTTGGACTTATTCAACTTTGTTTTGAAACACCAAGCAAAGGGAGGTAGGTTAGCTCAGTGATTAAGAGCACTTGTCATTCTTTCAGAGGTTTGTTACTCAGCACCCACATGGTAGCTAACAACTGAGAGTTACTCCAGATCCAGGGATCTGATGTCCTCTTGTGGCTTCTGTAGGCACCAGGTACACATGTGCATAGACATCATGTAGGCAAAACACATATAAACATTATAATAAACTATTAAAAAATAAACAGAGATAAAACTGAGGAATGGAATGAGCTCTTTAGTGGACTTTAGTTTAGGGCTACAGTTCCTCCAGTCCTTTTCCTGTGATACCACCTCTGAACGGGGAGGGGAATGAGCCCAGACCTGGCTTCATGGCTTCATGGATCTTTCTGCTAGTCTAGACCTCTGCCCACAGATAGCCTCACAAAGAAATGTTTCACAGTCATGGAAAACTTTTCCTCCTGAGTCCTAAGCACTGGAATGAATTAGCTGGATCTGGACAGTTTGGCTGCGTCCAAAATCACGCTCTGTAGAAGCTATTCCTTGCAATGCTCTACTAGCCCCTAATTCACCTGCACTGCATTTTCCTCATCTCCTGGTGAGTTACCCACTGTGAAGACTACAGTGTCCCTAGTTCCCACCAGTTCTCCAACCTCAGAGAGGTTTCAAGACTGCGTGTCTCAAAGAGAAGGGGTCAGGGAAGGGTATGGTAGCTTCTTCCTACAATGCTTTGGTCCCTAAGCAGGTTTGTTCCCATGATCAGTTCTGTATACCAAGCTTTGAGACAGATTTTGTCAGGTCAGAAAAAGTCCCTTTCTTCTTCCTTTCTGAGCAGTGGGTGCCTGTTCCTTACATCCTTAAGCCACTAAGAGTGGCCTGCCACTGATTTTCCTGAACAAAAAGGAGCTGCGTTTTACAGTAACTTTTTCTGTTCAGTAAAACCAGCAGTTCTCCAGCTTTTAGTCTCCAGGACTTTACTTTCTTTTTTTTTTTTTAAAGATTTATTTTATTTATTATATGTAAGTACACTGTAGCTGTCTTCAGACACTCCAGAAGAGGGTGTCAGATCTCGTTACCGATGGTTGTGAGCCACCATGTGGATGCTGGGATTTGAACTTATCACCTTCGGAAGAGCAGTCGGGTGCTCTTACCCACTGAGCCATCTCACCAGCCTCAGGACTTTACTTTCTTTAAAGACAGTCTCAGGTAACTCAGGGTGGCCTTGAACTCATTGTATAGTAGAGGATGACCCTGGGGCTCCTGCTCAACGTCACAAGTGGATATGTTTTTGTTATTATAAGTATTAATCTTATCAGGTTTTTTGTTTGTTTGTTGTTATTGTTATTGTTTTGTTTTGTTTTGTTTTGAGACAGGGTTTCTCTGTATAGCCCTGGCTATCCTGGAACTCACTCTGTAGACCAGGCTGACCTCGAACTCAGAAATCCACCTGTTTCTGCCTCCTGAGTGCAGGGAGTAAAGGTGTGCACTTCCACTGCCCGGTGCATTTTCACATTTTCAACAATTCTACTCTTTACTTGAAAGTTCAAATTTTATCACAAGACGCCAATAATGTCAGCTTATCTCTCATGTTTGAAATGACAAGTTGGGCTCAAACTCTTGATTTCCTGTCTCAGCCTTCCAAGTGACTGGTTACAGTATTCATACTGAGACTTTTAATCTTAAAGGATAGGTTGACAATGATCAATAGGTTGAGATGATCAAAGAAAGGGGCACTGGCAAACAGCTGAATTTTGGATTATGTACGAATAACCTATTGGAATGGTCTGGTGACCTTTCCTATCTGGTTGTCACAGCAGGTGGTATGAGGGGGACTTAGGGTGCTTTTCATTCCTTTCTTCTGCTAGTTCTGTGTCTGTCTGACCCTGAGGTCCCTTTCCTTCCTTATTTGTATATTTTTATATTTCCCTGAGCAACTAGATTTTTCTAAAGCTCCATGCTTCCCCATTGGCTCTTCGGCTACAAGCCCAAATCCTCTTTGTCCCATTTATATTCTGTTTCATAGACAGAGACATCCAATTTCTCCACTGGAGAAAAGTTCTTCCATGATGGCGATAGAAGTAAATTTTTGTGCACGAGAGGTAAAGCAAGAGGAATACGCTGTTCACACAAGATGGTGAAGGTGAAATGATCATCAGAGGAAATTCATGCCTGGCCAGGCCCAAGTAGAAGCTGTCCTTGTCAATATCCGATGTCTGGGCTTTGTATTAGAGGGTTAAGAGTCATAATTCCATAGCCAGGCAGTGGTGGTGCACCCTTTGAACCTTAGCACTTGAGAGGCAGAGGCAGTGGATTTCTGTGAGTTCAAGGCCAATCTGGTCTACTGAGTAAGTTCCAGGACAGCCAGGATTATACACAGAGAAACCTGTCTTGAAACAAAAAGAAGGGTGGAATGGACAACTCCTTTATAGTAAATTGTCTGTGGGACATGAGGACCTGAGTTTGGTCTCAGCACCTACATACAAAGCCAAAATAAGCCAACAGACGAAAACTTGGGTGTCACATCTGTAACCTCAGTGTTGTGGTCTGGGGCTTGGATGAAGTGGAAACAAACAGATGTTTAGAATCATTGGCCAGATAGTCTTGTCAAATCAGGGAGCTCTAGGTTCAGTCAGAGACCCTGCCTCAAAAAATAAGGTGGAGATCCGTGGAGGAAAACGTCTGATGTTGCTGCCTGGCCTCCATCAACACGTACACAAGTGTACACACACAAGTGCATCTCTACTGATGTGCACTCACACGTACCCCTAAGAACAACGCAACCCCACTCCCTAATACTTTTGAAAGTTTTAACTGGGAAACACAAGCAAGAGCAGTGACTGCTTCGTTATCAGATGTGTGAGGGCTCAGGTTTCTTTTTATAATCCATTCTTCATCTCATTGAAAGAGTTATCTTTTCAAAATACAAATCCAATCTCCCAGCTTGGATGTCACCTCCAGAATAAAACTTGAGTGATTTAGCATGAGGTCCTGAGGCATCTGGAAATGGATCTTTCCTCAGGGCTGTGTGTTTTTCCCATTCTTTCCTCAGTGTCAGCTCCACACCTCCCCCACACCTCCCCTAAACTTGATTGAGAGTGAATCATCTCCCTTCTTCGCCCACCTGTTGAGGGAAGAGCTTGTTAATTTCTAAAGTTCTTCAATTCCTTCTACCAGTGCTTGTTTCTTTTTCAGAGCTTTAGATGAAACCCAGAGCTAGCACATTCTAGGCCAACTCAACAACCGAGCTGTATGTGCAGCCATTCTTAAATTATGTTAGAGTGTTCCTACCTTGAATTTTAATGCTAAATAACTTAAAGAGATTATTCTGATTTCCCCAGAAGGCCATACAATCTTGAGTGTGTGTGCATATGTGTGTACTTTTATACAGATGCCTAAAGTTGATGTCTGCTACGTTCTTCCCTGTCTCTCTACTTTATATATTGAGGCCGAGTCTCTTGCTAAACCTATTCAAACTAGCTAGCTTGCACTAGAGATTCCAGTCTCTGCCTACTGAGTGTTGGGATTACAGGGAGACCTCCATGCCTACCCAACTTTTCCATGAGTTCAGGGGATTCAAACTCTGGTTCTTCTGTTTGTGCAGCACATACTTTACCTACTGAGCCATTCCTCAGCCTGGTTCTAAGGTTCTGAATTCCTATTTTCTCTTTTACCTACTATAACCTAAATCTTGGCAAAAAAGTAAATAAACAAGTTTTTAAAAAAGTTTTCATAAATTTTTATGAAAAGTGGTGTTCTTAGGAAATGCAGTAGCTTTAGTATACAGCATTTGACAGCATGAAGGAAGCATTCCAACTCCAAACTCAGCTTACTCTCATCTGAAGAACTGGCTGCAGTTTCAACAGGGTGGATTTCGTAGTTAGTGTGTGTTAGAGCACACCAGTTCAGCTGTTTTTCTATAAAAATTATTTTTAAAAAATCTGGGTGACCTTTCTTTGCCCTCAAATAGCTTTCAGAATAGTTAGACATAAAACCTTCAAACTCTACATATTCACAGCTCTCTGAGGAATACCATGGTCATTAGCTTGAGATGAAGTTTAGTACTTTTTGAGCTGGATCGCTCTAACGTTACATGCTTGCACATGCTTGGTATGTTACTCTTCGTCTGCTGATGAAAATTGATATGAGACTTTCATACCATATGTGTAGATACCCCCCCTTTTTAAAAATTTAAACCTTATTTACCATGTCATAGTTGTTACTAAGATACAAGGAATTTAGGCTGTAACTTTAATATTGACATTAAAACTTTACATTTCGGTGTGGGAACATAAGATCTTTAGCTGGGTGCTGAGGAGGGTTTGAGTTCTTTAGTCTGAGTGGAATGTATACAAGCATCTAAAGAAGATGAGCATTGAAGGAATCACTTGACAGGCAGAGGGAAGTAACAATTCAAGCAGCATGGTCCACAAAAATAAGGAAAAAAAAAGCAAAACTTTATATTTGTTGAGCAGTATAAAAACTGAAATCTTACTATGACATTTCAGAGGTCAGCTAGAATGCTTTCTGGTGTTGACATCCAGGAAATGAGCTCAGTTCTGTCCACATTTCATTATAGGAGGCTAAGTGCCCTGGCACCCCACGGCACAGGGGTCTTGAGAAGCTCTATATAAAAATTTTCAAAAAGATTTTTTTTATTCTATGATTATTTTGCCTACATATCTGTAAGTGCATCTGTGTGTGCCTGCTGCTTGTGGAGGCCAGAAGAGGGTGTCATGTCCCTTGACACTGTAGTGCTGGGATCTGAATCATGTCCTCTGCAAGAGTATGTCCCTTTAACCATTAAGCCACCTTTTTACCACCTCCATAAAAGATTTTACTCATATTCTTCTTAGTGTCCTATCTGAGTTAGGGTTT
>LR753430.1:522477-567242 GCA_902729485.2 Mus minutoides
GGCGGATTTCTGAGTTCGAGGCCAGCATGGTCTACAAAGTGAGTTCCAGGACAGCCAGGGCTACACAGAGAAACCCTGTCTCAAAAAAACCAAAAAAAAAAAAAAAAAAAAAAAAAAAAAAAAAAAAAAAGAACAACATTTAATTGGGGCTGGCTTACAGGTTCAGAGGTTCAGTCCATTATCATCAAGCAGGGAACATGGCAGCATCCAGGCAGGCATGGTGCAGAAGGAGCTGAGAGTTTTACATCTTCATCTGAAGGCTGCTAGCAGAATACTGGCTTCCAGGCAGGTAGGATGAGGGTCTTAGAGCTCACAACCACAGTGACACACATACTCCAACAGGACCATACCTTCTTTTTTTTTTTTTAAAGATTTATTTTATTTATTATATGAAAGTACACTGTAGCTGTCTTCAGACACTCCAGAAGAGGGCGCCAGATCTCATTATGGATGGTTGTGAGCCACCATGTGGATGCTGGGATTTGAACTTATCACCTTCGGAAGAGCAGTCGGGTGCTCTTACCCGCTGAGCCATCTCACCAGCCCAGGACCATACCTTCTAATAGTGCCACTTCCTAGGCCGAGAATATACAAACCATCACATGTCCTAAACAAAGACTGTTGATTTCTGGAGGGATTAAAAAAAAAATCACTGTGGGGCTGGAGAGATGGCTCAGTGCTTAAGAGCACAGCAGTGGTCCTGGGTTCCATTCCCAGCATCCACATGGAGGCTAACACCCTCCTGTAACTTCAGTTTCAGGGGATCTAATATCCTGTTTTGGCTTCCATGAACAATGCACACATGTGCATATACACACATGCAACCAAAACACACATACACATAAGATCAAAAATAAAGGTTCAAATAAGTTTTTATATGAGTTGTATTTAGAATGCAGAGAATACATGTTATGGCTTGGATATTGTGGTGGTTTGAATAGGCTTGGTCCCTAGATTCAGGTGTTCGAGTGCTTGGCCCATAGGTAGTGACACTATTAGGAGGCGTGGCCTTGTTGGAGTGGGTGTGGCCTTTTTGGAGGCAGTGTGTCACTGTTGGGGTGGGCTTTGAGGTCACCTATGCTCAAGCTCCACCCAGCTTGAAATTGTAATCTCCTTGTTGCTTGTTTTTCAAGATGTAGTTCCTCCAGCTCTAAGTCTGCCTGCACACTGCCCTGCTCTTCACGGTAATGATAATAGACTAAACCTCTGAAACTGTAAGGCAGCCCCAATGAAATGTTTTGCTTTATAAGAGTTGCCTTGGGGGCTAGAGAGAAGGCTCAGAGGTTAAGAGCACCAATTGCTCTCCTGAAGGTCCTGAGTTCAAAATGTGAGTTGGCTTACCATCATCCATAATAAGATCTGACGCCTTCT
Source organism: Mus minutoides (assembly GCA_902729485.2). Lineage (NCBI taxonomy): Eukaryota > Metazoa > Chordata > Mammalia > Rodentia > Muridae > Mus > Mus minutoides. The sequence goes on from LR753430.1 coordinate 523,849, forward strand.
TTTGGTGCGTCTGAAGACAGCTACAGTGTATTTATTTATAATAATAAATAAAATCTTAAAAAAAAAAGGGTTGCCTTGGTCATGGTGTCTCTTCACAGCAATAAAACCCAAACTGGGACAGATTTGAAGCATGTCCTCATCTCCAAGTCTTTTTCATTTCCTGTGTGTGGTGTGTATGCATGTATATGGGCACCTGGGGTGATAACTGGTAATCATCTTCAATCCCCCATTCACCTTATTAATTGAGGCAGGTTCTCTCAGTCAAACTCAGAGCTAGAAGATACAGCTCATCTTGCTCTGGAGTCAACTTGCTCTGGATATTCTCTTTCTCTACAGGAAGGCCACCAGGCCCATCTGGCCCTAATGTGGGTTCTGGGGATCCAGACTCTGGCCCCCAGGCTTGTGTAGCAAGCACTGTAACTGGGGAGCCATTTCTCCAGCTCCCAATGTCCTGTTGTTCAGTGGCCCTCAGCTGTAGATAGTCACTGTTTATCGTTGGTAGATTAGCACCGTTGAGAAGTGTTGGAAACTAAATGTAAGGCCTGGTTGGAAGATGCAGGTGACTGGGAGAGGGCCTTTGGAGAGTGTACCTTGTTCCCACCCGGCCTCTTCCTGTCTTACTGCTTTCTGGCTGCTAGGAGGGAAACAGCATGCTTCACTGTGTTCTCATTGCAAGCTGCTGGAATGGGGCCAACCAGCCAAGGACCAACCCCCCCTGAAATCACAAGTCCAAATCAATCTTTCTTTAATAGTCTCTTTCAGATACTTTGTGACAATGGAAGGATATAACTAATTAGTATATAATTCCTTAGTCCCGCTGACATTGCTTCTGAATGTTAGACTCCTGTTCAAAAGGTAAGTCATTTGAATCATTGTTGGTTTGATTCTATGTGGTTCTACATTTATCTGCCAGCCTGGAGTGTACAGAGTGCTCCTCTCTGCTATGGTTAGTTCCAGGCTAAGCATACTCCAGATGACCGCAGCACAGGCTTCTGCACCCTCCATCACCGGCTTCCACAAATGGTTCAAGTTCCAACTCTCAGTATCTCATAATGTGATCATATTTGGAAGGAGATACTATGTTTCAATTAATTATTACTGGCAATTGATTATTTTATGTGTATGAGTGTAAAACACACACACACACACACACACACACACACACACACACACTGCTCATAGATACCAGAAGAGGTACCTGATACTTGGGAATTCAGGTTACAGACAGTTGTGGGCTGCTATGTCGTTGCCAGAATCAAACCAGGGTCCCCTGGAAGAGCAAGGAAGGCTGTTAGCTGCTGAGCCACTTTCTAACCCTTATGGATGCAAATTATAAAAGTTGCAGTGCTGGGGACAGAGTGCAAGGCAGAGAAAATGTCTTTATATTAACTTAAAAGGAAAGAGGAAGGTAGATTCTGATTCATTATGGCTAGTGTTATGGTTTGGACAGAAGTGTTTCTCCTAAAGGTTCATGCATTGAGGTATTGGTCCCCACAAGCTGGTGGCACTATCTATTTTGGGAGGTTCTGGAAAGTTTATTATCGGGGGAGGGGAAGCTAGAGGAACAGGAAGTATCACTGGGGGTGGATACTTGAGGATATATATCTGTATGTGTCAAGACAGGGTTTCTTTGCTCTGGCTGTCCTGGAACTCATCATGTATACCAGGCTGGCCTCAAACTCAGACCTGCCTGCCTCTATTTCCTGAGTGCTGTTATTAAAGGCGTGCACCACCACTGTTGGGTACCTGTGGGTATATTGCCCCTAGTCTGCTTTTACCATTCTCATCTTTTTGTTTGCCTCGAGGTGAACAGCCTCCCCCTCTTCTGCATGCTCCAGTGCCATGACAGTTTCCCTCGATGGGCCCAGAAACCTGGAGCCAAGTGAGTGAAACCTCTAAAATCATGAGAAATCCCTCTCTCTAGGTTGTTTTTGTCAGATAACAGTGACTGATCACAGTGAGGCAAGACTACTGAATACAGTGAATGTCCTTACAAAAAGAGTAAGCTTAGACACAGAGACAGGTGAACACAGAAGGAAGACAACAAAAGTTCCTGGGAAAATAATCTACAATTCTGAAAGGGAACCGACCTAAGGCGTGTGGGATTGCTCAGGCGATAAAGGAGCATTCCACCAGGACGAATGACCTGCATTTGATCCCTAGGACTCATGTAATGAAGCGAAGAGCATGCTGTCTAAACTGGACAGCATGCTCGTCCACACATGTATGCCACAGTGTAAGCCCTGATAACTACTTATGGCTGCTCAGGTAAACTGCCATAACACTGTCATAAATAATTCCTTCATGTAAGGACACTGAATTCTCCAGGTTGAATAGCATGTGTTTCATTTTGGAATTGACCCGTTTAGGATGATAGTTGATTTGGTTTTGAAAAAATTATTTTGTTTTTGTTTGCTTTTCTTTTATAATACTGTGAACTATACCCAGGGCCCTACTCTTGTTAGTTAAGAATCTCTACCACTGAATTATACCCCAAGCCCTAGGACTATATCAATGTATGCCTCATGTGCTCCAGGATCTTCCTTCTTCTTTCTCAGTGCTGGCTCTCCTGTACCTGTGCCTCTGAGCTATGCTCTCAGCCCATTTTCACGACAGTAACCATGTTGACACCATGGTCAGGATGCCTGGTTCACAGCACTTTCTCCTGCCTGCCCGCTCCTGCTGTCTTCCATCCTTGTGGGGGTGGTCTCTTCTGTAGGTATCATGAGGATGGTGCTGCAATTCATACATCACTTTGACTGACATCATTCGTGAATGGCTTAGCAACAGTCATTCACAGGCATGTAGATGCCTGTGGAAGGTAACCAGTAACCAAATCATTGCTTTATAGACAACATATCAGTGCATGGAAATCCTTTGTTATATAGGGTCCATATGTTTGTCATGGCATTGTAGTTCAGGTGTTCTGTCTTCAAATTGCTATTTATTTATTTTCAGAAACTTCCCGAATCCAGTTCTTTTTTACATGAGACAGGGTCTTACTAGGTATCCCAGGTTGGCCTCAGACTTGTGATTTTTCAACCTCAGCCTCCTTCCTAAGTACTGGGATAAAATGTGTGTGTGCCATTATATAACTGGCCCTTTCCCTTCCCCACATCCCCAAGGATGCAAGATAGGATACTTTTGGTTTTCTTGGTTTTCAAAAAGTGAACAAAAAGAGGCCTGGATGTAGCTCAGTGGTAGAACACTTACCTAGCTTGTGTGAGACCCCAGATTCACACACATACACACACCAAAAAAGGAACAAGCATAACAAAAATGGTTCATTAGCAGGGCCTTATGTTAGAAACAAAACAAGACACAATTTTCAAAAGTCATGAAATCAAGTTGTGGGTTCATCTGCCCATCCTAGATAACTATCAGGGCAGGCCTTTCAAACAGAATTAACCTAAGAAGAATGAACTGTTTGGGGGTGGGAGGTAGGGTGGGGGAGTATAACAGCTTTGAGGGAAAATGTAACTAGAGATTGAAAACTCAATCCCTGTTGCATTTGAGATACTGAATGCAATTTGACTCTATAACACAATGGCTTGTAAATCCCCAGCCATGGCCCATCTTAACACAGGGCATTGCCAACAGTGTTGTCATTTGGCTACAATTTCACTGTGACTTCCCAGCTAATATGTCATTCATTTTTAAATAACATTTAACATGTTCATCTCCCTTTGACTGAGCACTTACAGCGAAATTGTTAGTGCTTATGGCTTGCTGTAGACAGCATTTATCCTGCCTTCCAGAGTCACTTTTATCAGTTGGGGGAGAAAAAACCCCACTGCAGAATTTCTAGCCTTTTAGGCTAACATCTACTCTATTAACTCCCAAAGAGAAGGACTATAAATAATCCCTCCTTTCTGCAGTCTATGCTTTTAGCTGAAGCATTCATTAATCATGGACGCTTTTCCTTTGCCTCACGAGAGAAACCAGTCTTGGAGTTTTAAAAATTTTGGTTTACAAAATGTGGGTTTTTTTTTTTAAGAGTAGGCAGCAGTAGAGGTTGGAAACAGTAAAGGGGGTGAGTGGGTGGGCTCTCCTGGACTTTTAAAGTGAAAAACCTTGAGAACAAATGGGTCTTTTCTTTCCTGGGCTGAGTGATATTTCAAAGATCTTCTCTAGTAATAAATATGGGGGAAGGACTTTCTATTAACTCTTGCAGGTCAGAAGGGTACCATTTATTCCTGATGTACCAATGCACTTGAGCCATCCCTTTGGCCCTTGAACAACTGGTGTGCACAAGAAAGAGCTTAGTGTTCTAACCCAGTGCAGGGGGAAAGTTGGAGCACAATTAAGGCCTTTCTTTTTATGTGGGCTTTCTGTGAAATTCACAAGCAGTTATTAATTGGGCACAGTGGTGTAGCCTGTCATCCCAGCACTCAGGAGGCTAAAGTGCAGAGACTGGAGGTCGTAAGTTCAAGGCCAGCCAGGGATATATGATGACCTTGTCTCAAGAAACCGAAGTGGGGGTGGGTGCTTGTTATTATCATTATTTTTATTGACATTGAAATAGGAGATATCCTTATTATATTTTATTTAGTAAATAAGCATTCTCTTTTTCCTGAAAGGTAACCACTTAAACACAAAAAGATGCTCACAAGAGAACAAGTTTCAAACAAAATTTAATTTTTCTTTTTTCACAAAAAGAGGAACATTATCCCAGGGTCAGGAGGGCAGGTTGGGTGGTGCCAGCACTAGTTCAGCTAGTGACCATCTAAGTCATTTGCTTCTTCTCTTTCTTAAAATGATTTTTATTTGTCAGTGGGTGTATGTGTGTATGTTTGTGTGTGTGTGCATATGTGTATGTGTGTGTCTGTTTGACAGTCTGTCTGTCTTTTGTGTATGTGTCTGTCTGTTTCTTTCTTCCTGTATATCTGTCTGTCTGTCTGTCTGTCTGTCTGTCTGTCTCTCTGTGTATGTATGCCATAAGTGTTCAGGTGCCCAAAGAGGCCAGACTAGAGTATCTCCTGTCTAATAAAATGATAAGCCTCAGAAATAGTTTTAATTTGCATTGGAGAGATACATACATAGATAGATAGATAGATAGATAGATAGATAGATAGCTCTCAGTGGTTAAGAGTACACACACACATATGTATATGTATATGTATATGTATATGTATATGTATATGTATATGTATATGTATATGTATGTATTTCTAGTACTCTAGAGGCTAACATGGGAAGATCTTGAATTTGAAGTCAGTCTAGGCTACATAGCCACCTAGTGAAACTATGTCTTGGGCTGGGCGTGGTGGCGCACACCTTTAATCCCAACACTTGGGAGGCAGAGGCAGGCGGATTTCTGAGTTTGAGGCCAGCCTGGTCTACAAAGTGAGTTACAGGACATCTGGAACTATACAGAGAAACCCTGTCTCAAAAAACAAAACAAACAAAAAACAAACACAAACAAACAAACAAACAAACAAAAAAAGAAACTATGTCTCAAAAACCAAAAATACAACAAAACTGGTACTTTTGCTGTATTGTAATGCTAAATACTGGCCCCCAATGCTTGGTTGCCCCTCAGGGACCAGAGGATCAACATTAGACCCAACTGATGCTATGTAATCTTTTTTTCTTTCTTTCTTTCTTTTTTTTCTCTTTTCTCGAGACAGGGTTTCTCTGTGTAGCCCTGGCTGTCCTGGAACTCACTTTGTAGACCAGGCTGGCCTTGAACTCAGAAATCCTCCTGCCTCTGCCTCCCAAGTGCTGGGATTAAAGGCGTGTGCTGCCACGCCCGGCCCCGATGCTATGTAATCTTGCCCCCCACGAAATCCCTGATTTGTGAATAAAGATGCCTACAACCTATAACTGGGTAGGAGAGAGGAAGGTGGGGTTTCCCCAGGCTTGGGGTTGGAGGAAGAAGACCATGAAGAGGAGGAGGACAGAAGGTAAGAGAGGAGAGACACCATGGAATAGAAGAGTTATGAAAACATGGCCATGAGGGGTTGGCCAATTGGAGTCAAGAGCAGCCCAAATGGAACATGGCAAGTTATAATTTGGGGTTACTGATGGGGTAGTAGATTCTAATAGTTTAGAGGGTGGATATCTGCCCAGCTCTGGTGCATTAAAGACATATTATAAATATAATAATTGTGTGTCTTTTATTTGGGAACCAAATGATCAAAGGCAGGGTAGAAACCCCCTATCTGAGATGAATAATTACCACAACACAAAACAAAGTAAAAAAAAAAAAAAAACTCCAAAGCACACAAACTGCAACAATTAAGACCCGAGGGGCTAATGCAAGACTTCAATCCAGCATTCAGGAGGTAGAGGTGAATCGCTGAGTTTGAGATGAGACAGTCTACAGAGTGAGTTCCAGGACATCCAGTACTACACCAAGAAACCCTGTCTTGAAAAACCAACCCCTACTAACAAACAAACAACCCAAAACAAACACCCTACAATAATTAACAATCTCCTCCCCTGAAAAACAAATGCTGTTAAGAAAAAAAATAAGAAATGGGAACAAAGATGCATTCATTCAAGTGTTAGTGGGAGTGTGTGTTAGTCCAGTCACTATGGAAATCAACAGGAAGAACCTTTAATAAACTAAAAATAGATCTACCACATAGCTCTAGCCCTTCTGACACTTTCCTAAAGGATTCAGGCCAATGTACCACAGAGTTACATGCACATCCATGTTTTATTACAACATTGTTCTCAACAGCCAAGATACGGAACCAGCCTAGGGATCAGTCAACAGATGAATGGTAAAATAAAGTGCAGAATGTATACATGGTGGGTTATTCTAACCTAAAGAAGAATGAAAGCCATATCCCTTCTCGGAAAATGGATGGAACTGGGAATTGTTCTGCCAAACTGGAAGACAAGTGACACATGATTTTTTCTTGTGTGCAATCTTTAAAAAGAAAACCAAACTAAACCATGACATGACAGTACAAGGAGGGGAGGGGGTCTGAAGGGGAGGTAAGAAGAGAGTCACTGAATGAAACAAAGGAGGACATGGCTCCTCCTAGAGATGGTTGAAGATACGGTTTATAGTAGATTTGAGGGAGTAAACACCCAGAAGCATCTGGAAGAATCCAGACTAAATATGGCTAGTAAACTGAGCCAGGCCATGTGACAAGAAAACCAGGAGGGGAGACCAAGAGAGAAGAGATTGGAGCATATAAACTATGAGAGCAGCCTAGGAACAGAGCCAGTCAAGAGCCAAAAAGCCAAGAGATGGTGTGTCCAAAACGACTGAGCTAAATAGGGATAAGGCTTGCGGGGTGGTGTGTGTGTGGGAAGCTCAGGCCCTGGAAGTGAAAGGTTTAGGGCAGGGGCAGGGTGAGAAGTGCTAGGAGGAGCCACAGGGACTGAGTGGCATGGTTTCTTTGAAACCTTTTATTTCAGCCATTTTGTAGATAAGGGATGATATAACTATTTCCTGCTGAAACTGGGGCACTGTTGTATAGGGGGCAGGAAGGCTGGAATGATGGTCAAAGGATGGGGAGGGAGAGAGGAGCGCAAGCCGAGGAACACCTTTTTCTCTCCTTGCACAGGTTGTGCCAGAATGCAGAGGCTCAGGCTGACTGCGGAATTCCTTCAGAAGCATTTAGGGCTGGGATTTGGAGCAGTCTGCAGTTGATTAGAAATGTGTTGGGACAAATATAGACTAGGGACAGAAGGTGAAGTCAGGAGTCGTTGGGTGGGAGAGTCCCAGGACCAGGGGAGAGAGATAGGTTCAACCCTTAGAAATAGTAATAGGCATGAAGCTTAGGCTATTGATGGACAGGAGGATTTATCTGGAGTCCATTTGGCCTGTGAGAAGTGGATCAAAATTGATTCCCAGAAACTTAGTTTGAAAATTTTAAGTTTATAAAGAGACAAAAGTTTTAGATATATTAGTATTACCACTGTTGGTGATCTATACTGAAATCCATATTGTAGAAAAGGCTGGAGTTTCATGCTTTTGAGTTATAGAAAAAGCTTGGGGATCCAAAAATGACTCTGCGTTAAAAGCATGAATATTTTTTCTATATATTCAGAGGGTTGGATGTAGGGATTAAATAAAGATTTTTTTGTTTGTTTGTTTGTTTGTTTTGTTTTGTTTTTTTGAGACAATAAAGATGTTTTTAAGTCTATACTTTAAAGAAAACTGTGATAGTTTGAATAAGTTTGGCCTCCACAGCCTCATGTGTTTGGATGCTTGGCCTATAGAAGGTGTGGCCTTGTTTGAGTTGATGTAGCCTTGGAGGAAGTATATCACTGTGGGGGTGGCTTTGCAATATCCTATGCTTAAGCTCTGCCCACTGTGGAATTCCAGTTCCTCCTTGATACCTTTGGATCAAGACTTGTAATACTCAGCTCTTCTCCAGCACCATGGCTGCCTGCACTCTGACATGTTTCCCACTATGATGATAATTAATTAAACCTCTGTAACTGTAAGCCAGCTCTAGTGAAATGTTTTCCTTTATTAGAGTTGCGTGGTGTATGACTGGGGGCCCGAGAGTGCTCTTGAAATAAAAGTCCTCTTGCAGTTTGCATCAAGACCATTTCTCGTGAGTGATTTGGGGTGTCGCCTCTCCTGAGTCAGAATGTGGGGGAGTCCTCACATTGTGAGTCTTTCATTTGATGCATTGGCAGGGAAATGTGACCACCCCTCACAACCGAGAACCTACTTGGAGGTATGGGGATCCCCTCTTGGATGTGTGTGTGCGGGCTGGTGTCTCTGTTCTGAGTGTCTGTTTTCTGAAATGAACATGTGCTTGTTGTGTTTGTTTGTCTGTCTGTGTCTCGTCCTCTGTTTCTGAAGCACAGCGCAGCCTGAGTTTGGATCTGCCTGAGTTTGGTTTCTCTGGTTTTGGTCATCTAGGTGGAAGCAGATGACGGTGTTTGTAGATGATGGAGTTTGAGAGGTTTGTATTTGCAGCTGTCCTTTCGGGCTGTGAGGACTGGAGGACTGTGGTCGGCAGATGTGCTAGGAGGACCACAGGCTGCCACCCTGGGAGACATCCCAGGAGGTCTGAGGGAGCTCCAGGGACACCTGGAGATTTCTCATCTGGGGTGCCGAGTTGGAATCTCTCCTGGAGAGGAGAGATTTTGTGCTCACTCGGCCGTCTAATTCTGTTTCTTGGTGTTGGAAGTCCCACAGGAGGTGGTCCCACAGGAGGTGGGTCCTGGTCTTGGTCTTTGTAGTCTTTTTGTGTGTTTTCTTTGTCTCCCTGTACATGGTACATGATGGGACAGACCATTAGCACTCCCCTTGGATTGACTCTTTTTTTTTTTTTTTTTGGTTTTTGAGACAGGGTTTCTCTGTATAGCCCTGGCTGTCCTGGAACTCACTCTGTAGACCAGGCTGGCCTCGAACTCAGAAATCCGCCTGCCTCTGCCTCCCGAGTGCTGGGATTAAAGGTGTGCGCCACCATGCCCAGCTCTTTGGATTGACTCTTAACCATTGGACTGAAGTTAGGACTAGAGATAGTTTACACTTGAGAGAACAACTTTGAGAAAAGCAGTACTCTCCAACTATCTGGATATAATTTGGTGTTAAAAAAAAAAACAGTATCAATTGGTCTTTGGAGCCCTACACCTATACTTAGGAGTCTAGCACAGCTGGAGAAGCCCTGCCAGGAGCCTCTCTGAAAAGCCGCTCTTAAAGGGACCAGCAGCTTCTCAAGTTCTATGGTAAGGAAACTGATGGCTCCTAGAATAATCTCTGTGACTGTGATTATTGGGTTCATCAAGTGACAAGGTGCTCCTCTCTTGAAATTACAGCTAGAAAAATTAAAAATTTTGTTTGGGTTAAATAAGCAAATGTATACAGCCATTTCATTTTTGTTTCTGAATAGTTTTAAAGGTATAAATATGTTTTATATGTCTTGGGTATAGATTATTGGCTCATAACTTATTGGTTATGATTAAAAATTTGTAACATTGGTAACAGAAAGTTGGCTTAAAACTGGTAACTCTGGGTTGGAGTAATTTAGAACTACAACATGCAGCATGAGACAACCCAAGGAAACAGGTCTCTAAAGATACGCCTAAATTGGGTAACATTCTATGTAATTCTTATCCTAGAAACGAGACTTATAAAAGATAGAATTTAGGGTTTTGTTTCTTTGAGGTATTGGGGGCTGTACCTTCTTGTGTTTGTGTGCAGGAACAGGCAGCCAAACTTTGTAGAAAGTAATGTTTTTCGTGTTGATTTTTAGAGAATAGATTGTTTACACTGTTAAAATTGAGTTTTGCTTCCCAAAATTGTGGTTGTGCTCTGGTGTTACAAGAGAAATCGAAAATGAAGGCCTTTCCCAAATCGGAGGCACCAGCTAAATCCATCGGCTCCTCCAAAATCTATGAAGCCTCCTGAGTGGCCTAGTCCACTACCTTCCTCTTATCCACAGCCTCAACCCCTGCCAACAGGGAACCCGAACCCCTTGGGGTGGCGGGAGGCAGACCTGCTGTAGGTACACAGAGCCGGAGAGCGCAGAGTCCAGACAGACTCTGGTGGACCCCCCCAACCTTCAACCCCTACAGTATTGGTCATTTTCCTCTGCTGATCTTTATAACTGGAAAGCTAACCATCCCCCTTTCTCAGAGGACCCCCAATGCCTCACAACGCCTCACAGGGTTGGTGGAGTCCCTTATGTTCCTTCATCAGCCTACTTGAGATGATTGTCAGCAGCTGCTGCAGATGTTCTTCACAACCAAAGAGCAAGAGAGAATTCTGTTAGAAGCTAGAAAAAAAATATCCCAGGAGCCAATGGGCAGCCTACACAGCTACAAAATGAGATCGACATGGGATTCCCTTTGACTCATCCCAGTTGGGACTACAACATGGCTGAAAGTAGGGAGAGCTTAAAAATCTTATCACCAGGCTCTGGTCTCCAAGGTGCCTCAAAATGGCCCACTAATTTGGCTAAGGTAAGAGAAGGTGCATTAAGAGAGAGAGAGAGAGAGAGAGAGAGAGAGAGAGAGAGAGAGAGAGGTGGGAAACAGAAGAGAAAACAGGCGGGATCGTAGAGAAGAGAGAAATTTGACTAGAATCTTGGCTGCAGTGGTAAGAGAAAAAGAAAAGACAGGACCTAGACAGATAGGGAATCTGGGCCACAGAAGACCAACGTGCTTAACAGAAGGTGAGTTGGGGTACCGAGCCTCAGCTAAAAAGGCTCAGCTGTGTCAGACTGAAGTTACTTATTTGGGATACACCCTTCGAGATGGGAAGTGGTGGCTAAAGGGAGCCTGAAACAAAAAGACTGTAACTCACATCCCCACCCCAACTACACCAAGGCAAGTAAGAGAACTCTTCTTGGTCACGGCTGGCTTCTGCAGGCTCTGGATACCTGAGTTTGTGACTTTAGCTGCCCTAACCCCCTAACCAAGAAAGGGGAAGTGTTTGTGTGGACCCGAGATCACTAGAAAGCCTTTGAAGAAGTTAGACCCTGTTGCCAGCTTAAAAGCTATTGCTGTCATAACTCTGCTTGTCAAGGATGCTGATAAGCTCACTCTGGGACAGCAAACAACTGTAGTGGGACCCCACGCTCTTGAAAGCATTATCCGACAGCCCCCTGACCGATGGATGACCAACGCTTGTATGACACATTATCAGAGCTTTTTGTTGACTGAAAGAGTGACCTTCGCTCCCCCTCCTGTCCTCAATCCCACTACTCTACTGCCTGAGACTGATGACTCTTCACCTACACATCACTGTGCTGACATTCTGGCAGAAGAAACTGGTACTCTAAATGATCTGAAGGATCAGTCTTGGCCTGAGAGTCTGAGCTGGTACACAGATGGCAGTAGCTTTGTGGTTGAAGGTAAGCGGAAGGCGGGGGCAGCAGTGGTGGATGGAAAGCAAGTGATCTGGGCCAGCAGCCTCCCTGAAGGGACATTGGCCCAGAAAGCTGAACTTGTGGCTTTGATACAAGCTCTACGAATGGCAAAGGGGAAGCAAGTCTATCAATATTTACACTGACAGCAGGTATGCTTTTGCCACTGCAGAGCAGTATACAGACAAAGAGGGCTGTTGATATCTGCAGAGACTGGTTAGAAAATCCCCTTATCATGTTCCGAGATTACTGGGAGTGGCTGACTTGGTGTTCAAACTTTGTGTGCCTTGCCAGCTGGCTAATGCTAATCCTTCCAGAATGCCTCCTGAGAGAAGACTGAGGTGAAGCCAGCCAAGTATGGTAACAAGTATTTATTAGTGTTTATAGACACCTTTTCAAGCTGGGTGAAGCTTTTCCTACCAGGATTGAGACGGCCAATGTGGTAGCCAAGAATATCCTAGAAGAAATCTTCCCGAGGTTTGGGATACCCAAGGTAATCGGGTCTGATAATGGACCTGGCTTTGTTGTCCAGGTAAGTCAGGGACTGGCCAAGATATTAGGGATTGATTGGAAGTTACATTGTGTATACAGGCCCCAAAGTTCAGGACAGATAGAGAGGATGGATAGAACCATTAAAGAGACCCTTACCAAATTGACAGCGGAGACTGGCGCTAATGGTTGGATAGCTCTCCTACCCTTTGTGCTCTTCAGGGTTAGAAACACCCTGGACAGTTTGGACTGACCCCCTGTGAATCTACGGGGGTCCCCTCCACTGGTAAAAATAGCCTCTGTACATAGTGCTGACATGCTGCTTTCCCAGCCTTTGTTCTCTAGGCTCAAGGTGCTCAAGTGGGTGAGACAACAAGTGTGGAAGCAGCTCCAGAAGGCCTACTCAAGAGAAGGAGACCTGCAAGCCCCACATCGCTTCCAAGTTAGAGAGTTGGTCTGCATTAGATGCCATCACACAGAAAACCTTGAGACTGTGGCTCACAACCATCCATAATGAGGTCTGACCCCTTCTTCTGGAGTGTCTGAAGATAGCTACAGTGTACTTACATATAATAAATAAATAAATTAAAAAAAAAGAAAAGTCAGTTAGAATAGTCTTTGACCTCACTCTCTGAAGTAGTCTTACAGAATAAAAGAGACTTAGATTTATTATTCCTCAAAGAAGGAGGACTACGTGCAGCCCTAAAGGAAGAATGCTGCTTCTATATTGACCATTCAGGGGCAATTAGAGACTCTATGGCCAAACTCAGAGAAAGGTTAGAATAACAACAAGGTTTCTCTGTATAGCCCTGGATGTCCTGGAACTCACTCTGTAGACCAGGCTGGCCTGGAACTCAGAGATCCGCCTGCCTCTGCCTCCCGAGTGCTGAGATTAAAGGCATGCGCCACCACACCCGGCGTGAACTTATCTTTTTCAGTGTGAATCCTGTAAGGTTAATATGCCATACTGACATATTAGGTCTCAAGCCTGGGACAAATGCCTAACTGAGGGGTCTATTTAATTGTACCTGGTCTCCAAGTCCTCCCAGCATCCTGTTCCTACCTGTTATAAGGTATGATTGGCATACCCAGCTCCCTACCCTAAATTTCTTCAGCCCACAGCCTGGGCTGCTCCGCCCCCAGTTGTCCTTTTGGCTACCTGGCCCTTTGCCTACCTTTTACTCTCCTGGATCTCCCCTCCCCCAACCCCTCCTCACATGGGTCATGTTCATTTGGACTCTCCCAGATGCCCCTGTCTCTAGCTATGCTCTCCCTTTTATCTACAGTAAATGTCTTCCACCATACCTAGGAGTAGTCATGTCCTTCCTTTTAAATTTTTTCCATTTGGACTTATTGTGGGGGATCAGAACGTTAAAACCGCCCTCTTCACAAACAGGGCTTTGGGCATGTTGAATAGTTTAGATGGAGGACAGGGTTATTTCCTCTTTGCAGGGCTTCTCCCTCAAAGCAGTTATAAAGCCTGAAATATTTCTCTCAGATTTCCCGTGTGTGTGTGTGTGTGTGTGTGTGTGTGTGTGTGTGTGTGGTGTGGTGTGGTGTGTGTGTGTGTTAGAGAGAGAGAGAGAGAGAGAGAGAGAGAGAGTCTCACTGTGAAGCCCAGGTTAGGCTTGAACACCAGATTATCTTGCTTCACTTCAGCCTCCTAAATGCTAGGAGTACAGGTCTTTGCTACCTTGTCTGGCACCCTTCTCTTCCTGTAGAAGAGCTCATTGAACAGCAATTTCCAGAAACACCTGCTCTGAACATTGATGGGTCTTAGGTTAAAAAAAAAAAAAAAAAAAGGAACCCTACATCAAGGGGCCAATAGGAAACTGGATGGATGACCTTGCTTGAGTGTCCCTTTTCATTAGCTCACCATCTTTTCACTCCCTTTCTGGGACTGATCAACCTTCATTGATATACTCATAACAATGAACAGACTTCCTGTAGAATGAGATCTCCCCAGGGCAGGTGGGTGAAACTCTAACCATCTTTTGTTATGGGAGTGTTGCCCGAAGACACTCCTAGGGATGCTTTTGTGGCCCTGGCTGCAGTCTTGTGATGCTAAACTGAACCTATTACTATGGATTTCAGAAAACTGGAAACTGCTGTGTATGGTATGGTATCTCTAGTATGTTGGGCCAGTACTCCAGAAGTGGGGCAAAAAGACCCCAAGTTGGAGGCCAGTCAAGGTTGAAGAATGAAACCATGTCACAAACAAACAAGCAAACAAACAAACCAATCTCCTCATATCTCTGATTATTGACATTTCTGCCATTCTGCTTTTGTATAATAGCAACAATTAAAGGACTTATCCATCTATGTATCTTTTTATTGATTATACCAATGAAAGCATGATGTCATACTTAACATTTGCTTTGAATTTGAGTAGAGGGGTGTTTTGCCTGGTGCCACAGACCTGTAATCCTAGCTCTTTGGAAAGATGGGGCAAAAAAAATATCAAGTTCAAGGCCAGCCTGGTTAACTTAGCCAGACCTAGTCTCAAAATAAGTTAAATTTCTGGGGTTTTATGATGATGACAGAATGCTTTTTAAGTACCCCCTACTGCCCTCCTCCACATATAAAGGAGTAGAGTGGGTAGTAGCAGTGAAATATTGTGAAAGTTCTTCCTGATTCTAAACTGGCATGCTGGATGTGGTGGAAAACTTTGAATGGATAGTATAATAAAGAATTTAAGTAGTCACAAAAACACAAAACAAAAAGATGGGGCTAGAGGGTTAGCTCAATAGCATAACACATGCCTCTGGGAATTCTCAGCAATCAATCAATCAACCAACCAACCAACCAATCAATCAATCAAACAAAGAAAATCTAAAAACACTTCAGTGTTTTTCATCAGAACTTAGGTGTGTTCTGAATTCATAATTCATCAATGTTTGATCATCTCAAAGAGATTTTTCTCTCAAACTCCTGGATGGAATTTGATGGGTTTGGATAGAGGACTCTATCAGATGATTGAAGAGAACAGGAAGTTCTCGCCAATGTGGCAGGAAAGTGCTGACCCCAGAAGTCTGGATACACCTGGCTCAGGTTACACTCATTGAAAGCATTATTAGTCCCCACATCTTGTCCAGAGATCCTGAGCTCTAACTTTTTGGATGATGGACCATAACCGTTATGTCAAATAAGGCCTTACCTCTTCAAGTTGCTTTTGGTCATAGAATTTAATCCCAGTAGCAGCAACAACAGCAAAAGCAATCTAGAACAGTAATCAAATACAAATGGGACTGAGAACATATCTCCATGGATTGCTTAGCATGCAGGAGGCTGTGGTTGCATCACATAGGCTGGGCATGATGGGCTGAACTAGCCAAGGGTATATGAGACTGTATCATATCAGCATTGGCAACTTTCTTTTTCTCTTTCTTCCTTTCTTCCTTTCTTTCTTCCTTCCTTCCTTCCTTCCTTCCTTCCTTCCTTCCTTCCTTCCTTCCTCCCTTTCTTCGTTCCTTCCTTCGTTCCTTCCTTCCTTCCTTCGTTCCTTCCTTCCTTCCTTCCTTCCTTCCTTCCTTCCTTCCTTCCTTCCTTCCTTCCCCTCTCTCTCTCTCTCTCTCTCTCTCTCTCTCTCTCTCTCTCTCTCTCTCTCTCTCTCTCTCTCTCTCTCTCTCTCTCTCCATCCCAAATGCTGGGATTAAAGGCGTGTGCCACCACTGCCTGGCTGTTGTTGTTGTTGTTGTTGTTGTTGTTGTTTTGTTTTGTTTTTTGTTTTTCTGGCAACACTTTCAACCTGTATGTTACCTTTCAGCTATCTTTGAATTGCATGCTTTCCTGTTTCACAGTTTTTGTTTCTCAATCAGTGTTGACAATGTTCTTTAATTTTCAGTCAGCTCCTGTGAGCTATTTTTTTTTCCCTCTGCAATTTCTTCCAATTCTGCTGTTTAGTTTGATGCTAAAGATGTTTCTTTTAAATGATTTGAAGGGCTAGGCCTACACCTGCTCTGTCAGGAGGACAGTTGGGCAGCTCACAAACTCCTATAATTCCACCCCCAGGGAATCCACTTGTACTCGAATGTGCACAAACACAAATGCAGATACACACACACACACACACACACACACACACACAGATACATACACACAGACACATTATGCCTGGGGCATATCTATACCTCTCTCTCTCAAGGCTCAGGGATCATGGAGGAGGAAAGAGCAGAAAGAATGTAACAGCCACAGGGTGAGGAAGAGTGTCCTTAAATGTAGTTTTAGAGACACAGCAGGACTTTTGTTCTGGTGAACTCACAACAGCAGTGGTTAACTGAGAAAGATCAAGCCAGTCAACAGTGCCAGCCTCAACAGGAGGGAGACTAAGAGGCCCTGCTCCTAGCTGAAGAGATATTGCAGTTGAAGGTGTCTCAGGGAGGGAGAGAAATTTCCATTAGGGGTGTGGCCACTGCTAGGTTGCCCATGCTCTAATGGACAGTCCTACCCTGTGCGCAAAGGTGCAGCACTGCAGTCATAATTGGCTGTGATGAGGTGGAGGGGGGTGAAGGAGGAGAAGAAGAAGACATAAAGGCAGTACTAAGATGACTTCAGGGGAGTTGGGAGGGAAGTCGAAAGAGGAAAATAGGCAGATATGATTGATTATAACACATTGTATACATGTATGAAATTCTCAAATAATGAACTTAAGTTCTTTTTCTTTTTTTCGAGACAGGGTTTCTCTGTGTAGCCCTGGCTGTCCTGGAACTCATTTTGTAGAGCAGGCTTGCCTCGAACTCAGAAATCTGCCTGCCTCTGCCTCCCGAGTGCTGGGATTAAAAGCGTGCGCCACCACGCGCCCGGCTCTTTTTATTTTTCAAGACAGGGTTTCTCTCTGGCTGTCCTGGAACTCACTCTGTAGACCAGGCTGGCCTAGAACTCAGAAATCTGCCTGTCTCTGCCTCCCGAGTGCTGGGATTAAAGGCATGCATCACCATTGCCCGGCATAAAATTTCTTAAAAGCCTACGATAACTTGTCTTTTCACTCTTCGATTTCTCAAGGTTTTTAAATTCACCTATCACAAGCCTTAATTATTTATGGAAAGAAAGAAGAAACGAAAGGGGGAAAGGAAAGGAATTAAAGATGAATTGTTTTCTGGCTCAGGTGTTAAGACCACCGAAAGCTTTCCCAGAGGATCAGAGTTCAATTCCCAGCACCCACATGGCAGCTTACAGCTGTCTGAAACTCCTGTTTCAAGGGATTTGATTCCTTCACACAGACATGCTGGCAAAACACATAGCATACATAGCAGCATAGTTAATTAAGTAACTTACAAAGATTAATTTTTTAATAAAAATAATTGATGGGCCAGTGAGATGGCTTAATGGGTAAAGGTATTTGCTGAGCAAATGTGGTGATGTGAGTTCAATTCCCAGGACCCACATAAAGGTGGCAGAAGGCAACTAATTTTACAAAGTTGTCCTCTGACTTCCACACACAGGCTGTGATGAGCGCACACAGGCATGCACGCAGGCACACACACACACACACACACACACACACACACAGTACACACTCACTCAGACTCATGCTCACACACAATTAATAAATTTAAAATAAAAAAATTAAACTGGAAAAATTGCCAGTACTAAAAGTGAGTGAACCAGTTTCATGTTCGTATGATTTAAGTTTACGTCAGCAGAGAAAGAAAACGGCACTTACTACTTCTGTGCTGTCTTAGGATTTTTATTTCTGTTAGCTTTATAGTCACATGTTAGAAATATGAAAATGTTTGCAACAGAAGCAAAGCTTGCCATTTGAAAGGGCTGTATTAAACAGACTATTGGTTGCATGTTGTCAAGATGATTTTTGTTTGCTGTGAAGCAGAATTTAATCTCTGACCTCAAGTTTCATTGTGTAATGAGCTCACCAAATACACAGACTGTGGATTTCCATGGGACTATGTATGATTTGTGTACTGGCTTGAACTCTGGAAGTCATTGCAGCTGTCATTTGGCAAAAAATAGGGAAAATGGGGCTTTGGGGAGCTTAGGTTTCTAGCTGATGGAAGGGAAAACCCTCAAATGTTTGCTTATTTAGAGACTGTCTGAATTAAAGTGGCTATCTTTGACATATTTGTAAGTTTCAGTATTCCTAGAGATTTATCTTTGGGGACACAAAATATGCATCAGTTACTAGAATGATCTGCCAGAAAGATTACTAAGTTGGGAGACAGAAGGTCCACAAACGTTCCTAGTAGATATTTACTGAGTGTCCTGAGTTCCCTTAGTTATCTTGACACCAAACAGTCAGCACTGGAGAGCGTGGCGGTGGGACCAGCTCTGGTCTCCAAGAACTGACAGCCCATCTGGGGAGCCAAGGCAATAATTGGGGAAGGATCAAAGACTCCATGATTAAGGGCTAAACCGAGTGTAGGGACCTTAAGTGTAACAGGAAATCAGAGGTAAAAAAATCACAGTGGGCTTTTATAGATTAGGTGAGTGCCCAGCTGGAGCTCGAAGATTTAGAGGGGAAAGAATATGTATGCCATCTTGGTCCTCTTTGGCTTTGTAGAAAAAGAAAAAAAAAAGTCTTTGTCTACCATCAATTTACATAGAGTTCTTTTCTTAACTCTTCTATTTAAGTGGTCAACAGGTCTGCTTTTTAAAAAACTTGGTAGTATCCTAGTTGGAAAGTTTTTAGCTTCACGAACAGATTTTGATTTAAATTTATACAGCATATGCAAAGCTAATCATGCAAAGTCCTGTGCTTTTTGTCTGACCCTGTACCATGATAGCCATAATCAGAAATCTTAACATGGTCTCTAATAACCACATATAGATCATTACAAACTAAGATTTAGGGATGGAGAGATAGCACAGCAGTTAAGAACACTAATTGTGCTTACAGAAGACACAGGTTCAGTTCCTAGCACCTATATGGTACCTCATAACCACCTGTAACTCCATTTCCAGGGTATCCAACACCTTCTGGCCTCTAAAGACACAAAGCAGGCACGAGGTAGACAGACAGACATACAGGCAAAATACCCGTAAACAAACAAACACTACAAAATTTAAAAAAAGGTAAATTATTATTTATATTGGTATTTATTGTAAAAGCTTTTGTTTGTGGAGACAGGGTTTCTCTGTGCACGCCTAGAATTTGCTCTGCAGACCAGGCTGACCTTGAACTCAGAGATCCACCTGCCTCTGCCTCCTAAGTTTTCAGAATAAAGGCATGCGCCACCACGTCCAGCTATGGATGATACTTTTTAATATAATATTTCAATTACATCTTTGAGAATTCTATACAATGTATTTTCTTTGCATTGGCTTCCTGCTTCTCCTCTCACTCCTTCCAGTCCCAACCCCTGCCCCTTCCCCATGCCGTCCCCTGAAACTTCAGGTTAGCTTCAGGTTTGTGCTCTCTCTCTCTCTCTCTCTCTCTCTAATAACCTACCAAATCTAATGCTAAATAGACCTTAAGCTTTTGCCCCAGTTGGACCTTAATGACCTAGGTGGAGTCTTCTGCCTGGCAGCACCTGCAGTTTCCTGCAGGACTAGACTGCCTGCTGAGCTTGTTGCAGCACCTGCAGTTTCCTGCAGGACTAGACTGCCTGCTGAGCTTGCTGCAGCACCTGCAGTTTCCTGCAGGACTAGACTGCCTGCTGAGCTTGCTGCAGCACCTGCAGTTTCCTACAGGACTAGACTGCCTGCTGAGCTTGCTGCAGCACCTGCAGTTTCCTACAGGACTAGACTGCCTGCTGAGCTTGTTGCAGCACCTGCAGTTTCCTGCAGGACTAGACTGCCTGCTGAGCTTGCTTTGCAACATAATCCAGCTGAAACAAAGGATGGATCTGTGGACCCTCCCTATATTAATGCAGTGCTAAATATTAAACTTTGAGCTTTGATCAGATTTTTTTTTTGTCTTGGTTTCATCTTTCTCTTGCTCCTGTCCCTTTCATTTCCATCCCCCCTTTCAGGTAATCCAGTTCATCCATTGCTGCTGGACAGCTACAACCCTCTAAGAAAACCAACTCTCCCTACCAAGCTATCAGCTAGAGGGGATAGAGGCTTATGAATCTCTAACCCTTTCATGTTAGGACTTCCCGTGCTAGGGCTTTGACTGGCTGGATCTTATGCAGAACTTGTGCAGCTGCCATGGGTTTATGAGTGCAGTAGTCCTGTCCTGCACAGAAGATGCCTTTTGGATTCCTCCCTGATATGGGCCTTGCTATGTTACCCAAGCTGACATTGAGTTTGGGATCCTCCTGTTCTCATGAGTGGGATGTTAGATTTTTTTTTTTCTTTTGTAATCCAATGTCAGAAGATGGATGTTGTCTCATCTTTGGATATTGATGATTTATTGTTTGTGTAATTAACAATCGATTTGCCAACATCCCAATCTTCTTCAAAAACTATCAGGGCTTATATATAATAGTAATATCAAAGACTAAAAAAGTTGTTGAAATCTTAGTGCAATAGATGTAGGTTGGAGAACATGGGCATACATCAAAGCTCACATTTAGGTGGACACCAGAAAAGACCTCATTCCCCATGATGTGATTATGTCTTCCTCACCTGAATACAGTATCAGGATGGATACCAGGTCTGAATAATACTTTTTCTACACTCAGTACTGTAAAGACAGAAGCTGCATCAGTCTATCCTTCAGCTAATATTGATTGATCATACACAATAGAAACCAGTGAGGCTGTCCAAGCTCATATCGGTCACCAAATTGAAACAATATATAATACCTGGTATGCTGGACGTGGTGGTCTACACGTATAATCCAAGCACTGAAGGTAGAGGTAGATGATCATTGTAAATTTGAAGCCAACATGATCTATATATACACAACAAATATATACATATTTATTTATTTTCGTGTGTGTTTGTGAGTGCATGTGCACACATACTATATCTTGTATGTAGAGGACAGAGGAGAACCCTAGAGACTCAGTTCCCTCTTGTTACTTTGTGGGATCCAGGATCTTCAGGAACTTGAATCAGTGGCTTCTACCAATGGACTCTACTGGATGAGTCACCTTGTTGACCCAGACTCCTCAAATCTATAGACCAGAAAATTCTTAATTTTGAGAGATGACTAGCTTACTATTGGAAGATGTTGGATTTTTTTTTAAGATTTATTTAAATTTATTTTATGTGCATTAGTGTTTTTGCCTTCATGTAAGTGTGTAAGGATGTCAGAATGCCGCAGACCCTCTGGATCTCTTATCTGCGTGGGTCGAGTTCTCTTGAGGAAGTGGGCAAAGTTTTGGCGAGTGACAAACAGACACCGATACAAGGGAGTGTGGATCTGAATGTAATTTGTCAAATTGAGCATCACACTTTTATACAGAAGAAAATAGTGAGTTAGGTAGCACATCTTCAAGGTACAATGAGATCACCGGATGCTTAATGACAGTCACAGAAAGGACGGAAAGGAACTGGGTAATAAAACAACTGAGACAAAATCAGCTCTATCTAAGGTCGGTTATGGTTTTAGGAGCCAGGTGTGAGGTCTTAACAGTCCCAGGGCAAGGGCATTCACGCCCAAGTCATGATTCTAATTAAGGAGTTCCGCTCTAGCTAACCTTCTCATGAATAATGCAATACTCTAAAACCACAGCTCAATCTATTTCCTAAACCATTGTAAATTCCTGTATATGGGAGTGACTCAAGTATCTCAGTCTGGTTCCTTCTCAGGTCACAAACCTCCTTATTCTTCGGTAGTGGTGCATTCCTGTCTAGGGCAGTGACTCAGCTATTCATGCTCAAGGTTGGACCAAGGACTGCCTAGAATCTAATTTAGCTATAAGTCAGAATATGAATCCTTAGGAGCACTTATAATGAAGCAATATTAAGGAAAAGCACACAGATCTGTTTACCAACTAAAGCAAGGGCATTGGAGCATTCTTTATACAGGATGCCATGATTCCAGGAGACTAAGTTTCCATGAACTTTTTGCCTCAGGACCGTGCCCAGACTTGTCAGTCGAGTTGCTACTGGAGTGGATGTAGCATCAGAACCCCTGATACTGGAGTTCAGACATGTGAGCTGCCATGTGGGTGCTGCGAATTGAATCCAAGTCCTCTGGAAGAGTAACCAGTGCTCTCAACCACTGAACCATTGCTCTGGTCTCCTAAAATTTGCATTTTCTATTCTGAAGCTGTGTCATCTTCTGTGTAGTCCAGGCTGACCTACAGTGCTCCTGGTTTGGCCTCATGAGGGCTGGAATGGTTGATTTATGTCATCTTCCCCAGTCTACTACAGGAGACCAGTTAAAATTGTCTCTATCCAAGCCGGGCGTGGTGGCGCACGCCTTTAATCCCAGCACTCGGGAGGCAGAGGCAGGCGGATTTCTGAGTTCAAGGCCAGCCTGGTCTACAAAGTGAGTTCCAGGACAGCCAGGGCTAGACAGAGAAACCCTGTCTCGAAAAACCAAAACCAAAAAAAAAAAAAAAAAAAAAATTGTCTCTATCCCTAAAGTCTAGAAAATATCCTTAAAACCACAAACATGGCTGGCGAGATGGTTCAGTGGTTAAGAGCGCCAACTGCTCTTCCGAAGGTCCTGAGTTCAAGTCCCAGCAACCTCATGGTGGCTCACAACCATCCGTAATGAAATCTGATGCCCTCTTCTGGAGTGTCTGAAGCTACAGTGTACTTACATATAATAAATAAATAAATAAATAAATAAATAAATAAATAAATAGGCCGGGCGTGGTGGCGCACGCCTTTAATCCCAGCACTTGGGAGGCAGAGGCAGGCGGATTTCTGAGTTCGAGGCCAGCCTGGTCTACAAAGTGAGTTCCAGGACAGCCAGGGCTATACAGAGAAACCCTGCCTCGAAAACACCAAAAAAAAAAAAAAAAAAAAGAAAACCACAAACATGAAGAAACAATTGGAACAGCACTCTAATTAAAACCAAGAGTTGACATGATGTCCAATGGCCTTCTCCACTGCTCTTGTTCTCAAGGTTTTAAATTTTTTATTATTTATTTATTTATTTTTTTATTTTATTTTATTTTTTTCGAGACAGGGTTTCTCTGTGTAGCCCTGGCTGTCCTGGAACTCACTTTGTAGACCAGGTTGGCCTCGAACTCAGAAATCTGCCTGCCTCTGCCTCCCGAGTGCTGGGATTAAAGGCGTGGGCCACCACGCCCGGCTTATTTATTTATTTTTGAGATAGGGTTTCTCTGTGTAGCCCTGGCAGTTCTGGAACTCACTCTGTAGACCAGGTTGGCCTCAAACTCAGAAATTCGCCTGCCTCTGCCTCCCAGGGGCTAGGATTAAAGGCATGTGCCACTACCGCCCAGCTTCTTATACTCCAGGGTTAGCGCTGCTGTCATCTTTGGTTAGAGAAACTTCTCTTTGCAGTAGAGGTTAAAGTACAGAGAATGAATGACTATTGAGTGCTCAGCTCTAAATAGGACATTTGTATCACTCCCTCTAAGGCTCTGGGCACAAATCAGAACAGAGACAGAAAGGATGTAGGAGCCAGGGGGTGAGGAGGAATGCCATGAGATGCTGTCTTCTAAACAGGACAGGGCTGTTACACTTAGGTACGCACAGCATCTGTGGTTACCTGTGCAAAACTTGGCATGACAGGGCTCGTTAACATTCTCTCGTAGCTGAGGAAGGGCTTATCAGGCCCCATCCATCTCTGAGGAGCTGTAGGCAATTAACAGTAGCTGGGGGGTGGAAAGTAGCTGGTGCTTCTTTGAGCCACTGGTAAGTTTCCCACACACTAGTCTACACCAGCCCCCACATTAATGTAAGCAATCCTAATTAATGGGTCATAAAAAATACAAAACAAACTCGATTTAAAAAAAGACATAAGCTGGGCAGTTGTGGCACATGCCTTTAATCCCAGCACTTGGGAGGCAGAGGCAGGCGAATTTCTGAGTTCGAGGCCAGCCTGGTCTACAGAGTTCCAGGACAGCCAAGGCTACACAGAGAAACCCTGCCTCGAAAAGATAAAAAAAAAAAAAAACCCAACAATAACAACAACAGCAACAACAAAAACCCTAAACCAAACCAAACCAAAACAAAACAAACCAAAACAAACCAAAACAAAACAAACCAAAACAAAACAAACCAAAACAAACCAAAACAAACCAAAAAGTTCATGTAAACTGGTCTCCTGGAGGTTCCATAACAGGGATGTGGTCCAGAATTGTCCTTGAGATAGTCTGTACAGAGTTTAGCGTGCTTTCTTTCAGTATTGTTTTATTACAGGTGCCCCCAAGGAATGATTTGACAAATAGCCAAGTTAGATTGGACTTTGCTTTCTGGCCTCCAGGGCAGTCCCAACAACCTAGGCAATGGTTGAGCTGACCTTGGGTTTGGAATTTCATAAGAATGTTACTTAATCAGATGAAGTGCCTCCAGTGTTGATAGATAGTGAAAGAAAACAGGCATTGCTGTTTACTGGATAAGAGTTAGAAATCTTAGGGCAAGTTCAACAAAGTAAACTTTGAATTCTCATTACAGTCATGTATGGCAGACTACATTACATAATAGAAGAAAGTAGGTGGGTTGTGGTTTAAGAAGGAACTAGAGTAAATACTTAGAATAACAGCTGAGTCGCTCCCATATATAGGAATTTACAATGGCCTAAGAAGAAGGTGGGTTATACAATAGACTAGAATTGGAACTATGGCTAGGGCTTCTAATAATAAGCTGACTTTAGATAGGGCTGATTTTATCTCAGTTGTGAACACTGCCTGGTCCCTGCCAGTTTTCATGTGTGCATTTTTTTGTTTTGTTTAAAGCGTCATTATGCATCAGATGACCTTAATGTATCTTGGCTGATGTATTACCTAGCTTCCTTGTTTTCTTCTGTAATGACTATAAGTCTGGTGCTCGCTTTGAAAGATTACACTCAGATTCAGCACTCTCTGTGTTCATGTCTGTTTGTCACTTGCTGACTCCTTGCCCACCTGAGTACTGGAACTCTGACGGAGTCTGCCCATGGCAAATTCTAACCTTTGACTTAGGACCTTGGAATATTCTGTCAGGTACAGAGTTTTGCTTGCCTGAAATCTTTGGACTATACCAAAATGGGATTTAATGTGAGGGCCTTGGGTTGTATTGGATCAATTTGTGTCCCTGAAGGACTGGTGACTGAGATGAGCCATTTGGGAAGCCAGTCACCCCAATAAAATCATGTACACCAAAGCTTGAGGAGTTTCCTCTTTGGATAACACATTGTCCATAGAGTTACAGACATCATTACTGGGAAGAATGAATGGTACCCATGATGCCATGGGGGCCGACAACTGGAAACTCCTCTTTGAAACTCTTCTGGCTTTTGCCCATGTGTCCTTCCTTGTTGGACTTTCCTTGATGGGCGTTAATCTGTATCCTTAGCCATAGCAAATAAACTATAGCTGTGAGCACCTTCCAGTAAGTTTTTGTTTGTTTGTTTGTTTTTGTTTTGTTTTGTCTTTGGTTTGATTTGGTTTTTTGAGATAGGGTTTCTCTACATAGTCCTGGCTGTCCTGGAACTCAGTCTGTAGACCTTGCTGGCCTTGACTTCAGAGATCTGTCTGCCTCTGCCTCCAGAGTGCTGGGATTCAAGGCCTACACCACCACAACCAGGCTTCCACTAAGTCCTTATGAGTCCTTTTAACAAATCCTTTAATCTGAGATAATCTTTGGAGCCTTTAATTTGCTGGGGTAGAATTAAGGGTGACTTGTGGACTCTTCCCTTTGACTTTGTAGTATCTATTTCTCATGATAGAGTGTCTCCCTGGATACTTACTGATCTTTGGGTATCAACTACTGCAAAATCATGAGTGTGGGCTGTGTGGCACTGGTTAGCTGATCTCACAGTAGGCTGGTTGTTCAGCAATCATGCTCCAACTAGGTTCTTTGTCAGATTCTGTGGGAAAAGAAAGACAGAAAGTTTTTTGCTTAAGGTAGTTAGTCTTTTTTATGTCCTATAAGCTGAGAGGATACAGAAGAGCAGCAATTTCACACCCTGAAGTCTTCTCTTGCCTCCCATGACTCCTTGGTGCTGATGTTCTGAGTGAGATCTTTTTCATTTTCCTTGAAGACTGCAGTGTTGGGATGAAGCAGTAGCTTGTCTGTTGGCTGTTGTCCAAGGAGTTGAGGACTTGATTCCAGACTTCCAAACAGTTCCTTTGTTTTTGTTCTCTTACCCCATGCCCTGCTGACCCCATATCAACACCACTTCCAGAAGTGCTGATGCATCTGTTCTTGACTTCTGTCGGCTGCTCAGAACCTAGTCGGTTCTTGACTTTCTTCACTGTCAGATTAGGATTTAGTTTCTCAGGATGCTAAATCATTTATCACTCAACTGTCTGCTGTCCAAACCTTGGCACCTCGTTTTGTCTTGATTCTCCACGTCCTTCTGGGTTTGTTTATTCTTTTAAACCCTTGGAGTGGACTGGGTTGCTTCTATTTGGCCCAGTAAAGTCTGGGTTTAGTGTTTCACTTGATTTTGTCTGAGATTTTTAGCATCAGAGCCAGAAACACTCTCGCTCCTGTTGGCAGAAATGTGTGAAAAAGCTCTTTACATACAGTGTAGAGCCAGACCTGGAGGGAAGTGCAGGGTAGTGCAGCCAGAAAGGTCAGGACTGAGGCCCAGATCTGGTGATTCCTATGCTATCAGTTCTTGCTCCTGTCCTCTAGTTTCCTAGAGATGAGAAGGGAAAATTCATTACAAAGTGTAGCCTTGGGTTTTCAAAATAGGCTCCAGATGTTTGGGGATTCTGTTATCTGCTGCTCTAGAGTATCATTTCGAAACATACTTGTAATATTAATGCCTATATATTTTGCCAATTTATGTTACTAAAATGTTCTTTTTATTGAATTGACAATCCCTATCATGGACTGGTGAGGTGGCTCTGCTGGTAAAGGTGTCTGTGGTTGTGTCTGATAATCTATGCTTCATCCCTGGACCTCAGGGTAGAAGGAGAGAATCCTGCAGATTGTCCTCTGGCTTTTTGTTCCTCCAACACACACACACACACACACACACACACACACACACACACACACACACACCTCTATCATCTTGTAGTTGTTTTTACATTGTTTTAGGAGGCACTAGACTGGCTCAGCCATATATATCCAGAAGTCAGTTCTTTTTGTTTTTTAATTCATGGTTGCTCATAGTCTAAGGTAGGGACAGGGTAGAGGGATAGATGGCTGGCGGTGCTGTTTATGAGTGTGTGTGTTCATGTGCAGACCAAAAGATAAGCTCAGATTTTGTTCCTCAGGCCAGCTGTCACTTTCTGTGAGACAGTGCCTCTCACTGCTTAATTAGGCTAGGATGGATGTGATCTGCCATGTGGATAGCAGAAATTCAACCCAGGTCCTCTGGAACAGTAGTTAGTGCTCTTAACCACTAAATTATCTCTTTAGCTCCCCTTCCCCAAAATAATGTTTGAAATAATATTTAGAGATCTGCAAATCTTTATATGTAGTTGAGGTTTCTTTGTGTAGCACTGGTTGTCCTGGAATTCACTCTAGACCAGGCTGGCCTCAGAGATCCACCCACCTCTTCCTCCCAAGTTCTGGGATCAAAGGCATGCACTACTACTCCTGGATAAAAGATTTACTTTTGAGTGTGCGAATGTCTGCTACATGTGTGCTGGTGCTGGCAGAGGTGAGAAGGATCTTTGGATCCCCCAGAGCTGGAGTTACATGTAAGGTTCTAGACCTTCATGCCCAGAACTGATTTAGGTACTCTGAAAAGAGCCATCAGCAGTAAGAAGAGGGTGTCAGATCCCTTGGAATTATAGATGTTTGTGAGGCATGCTGTATATACTGGGAATTGAACTTGGATTCTCTGCAAGAGCGACAAGTGCTTTAACCAATGTGCCATCTCTCCAGATCCTAAAATTATTTTCTGAATATACAAAACAGGTTACTTTGATCAAGAGTGTTTTTGTTTTTTTAACATTTTTACACACAGGAACTCATGAAAGTCAAGGTTTTAAGACCTTTATAAGGTCAGGAAAGTCAAAGGTCACAGCATGGAGTGGAGAGGAGCTCTCAGTACCCCTCCCCCAGCTAAGGCTGGATGGCAGCAGATGGCTTCTGAGGGAGAGAAAGTCAGTCTAGGGGATGGTGGTCATTAGCTAAGGTAAACTGATCTCTGGACCAGCCCTAAATTCCTATACAATGTGACCTGGCTGCTCTCGCCTCAGTGCCTGATTTCACAAACGCAGGCATACAGAAAGCAGCAGCCGGGCTTAGGAGGCTATTAAAGACTGGATGGAGGCTTGTGTTGGGGGTAGGCAGGAAGAGCTAGCCCGAGAGAGTGGGGTGGGCTTGCATCCTTTATCCTGCAGCAGAGAGAGCTCATAGACTCCCTTTGCTCTGGTCAACACTCAAGGCTTATTGTTGTGTGCCCTGCTCCTGTTCATTGAGATTTTTACTGAAAGCAAGCATTGTTTATGGAAGAGCAGAGATAACAGTTAAATGGTCCAGCTGTTAACCTTTAGCTCCGGGTCACAGTGTATGGAATTTAGGGCTGGTCCAGAGATCGTTTACCTTAGGAATTTGCGGCTGGTCCAGAAACCAGAATTCCTCACGATAGTTTCAGCATCTAAAGTGTTCTTAGGAATACTTTCATGAGACTGTATAACTACAATTCAGTAACCTACTACAACACTATTTTAATTGTTAATGTATTTATCTTTATGTCTACCTATTTATCTTTGAGACAGGATCTCCTTGTGTAGCCTTGGAAATTGTAGACCAGGCTGGCTTTGTACTACAGAGCTCAGTCTATTTCTGTCTTCTGAGCACTAGGAAACCAAGCTCCTTATTTTTGAGGTAAGTCAGAGGATAACCTTGAACTTCAGACCCTGTGTCCTCTACCTCCTAAGAACTGGGTTATCAAGCACGTGGCACTACACCTTGTTACAGGATGCTGGGATCTAGTATTTGCTGTATTCTAGGCAAGAGTTCTACCAGCTGAGCTACATCCCAGCCTGTAATTTTATCTTATTTTTGACACAAGGCAGCAGAGTGGTCAGGAATTAGCTGCTTTAGAGTAGGAGAACAGCAATCTAGGAGCAGGTCCCTGGGCCTCATTTTTGTCTCTGTACTTATGCCGCCTCATAGTTAGCAAAACTCTTCTCACATGGAAAGTGGGAAAGTCTTGAACAAAGTTCTGGTGGTAAACCCAGCACTTGGAAAGCTGAAGCAGAATGCTGCAAGTTCAAGGTCAGCCTAAGCTACATAGTGAGTTCCTGGATGGCCAGGGCTACTTAGCAAAACCTTGTCTCCAAACAAACAAACAAACAAACCAACCCACTGACATCCTCTATAAGAGAAACTTCAGCGATTTTTTACGTATATCGTAAACCATAGGTAAAATGGCTTAAAAATTCCTCAGGTATGCACCCTGTACTTCTGTGTGATTCCAGCTTTTTAAATGTTTAATGTGTGTGTGTGTAGGTCAGAGGACAATGGCAGGAAGTGTTTTTTTACCATGTGGGTCCCACCAGGGATCAAATTTTAGGTCCTCAGCCGTTGAAGCCTTTACCCATTGAGCCATCTTGCCAGCTTTTTTTTGTTTGTTTCCTTTTGGTACTTTTCTAAAGGAGGGCTCATGAAGATCAAATTGACCTTACATTTGCTATGCCCAGGCTGGCCTTGAACTCCTAATCCTCCTACCTTTACCTCCCAACCAGTGAGATTTCATGCCTACAATACACCTCCCACCCCTTGAAGCCAATGGTGTTGATAGGAGATAAGTGATCTCCACAGATAGTTAATGTCCTTTGAGTCACCAGCCAGCATTGGAGGTGTGATTATTTCAGACAGAAAGAGAAGAATGGAAATAAAAAACAAGGAGTGAAGAAGATGAAGGAAGATTATAGGTTCAGTCCATACTGTTTCTGGCAAAGGAAAGTGGTGGAGTCTGGCTTTGGACAGAGCTCTGTGCAGGGTAGAACTGCAGGTAGTAATTGATATTTATATAGACTTTGGCTAAACTATGCCCATCACCCACATTATCCTGTAATCTCTGGGGTCAGCTCTGCCATTACGTGTGATATGATCAGTTTCACAACAGGGGCTACTAGTTAGAGAGGGCTGCAGGATGGTCCCAGAAATGCCTGAGGAGAGGGAAGGGCAAAAAGAACACGGAAAGAAAGTCAGAATTAGTTTGTTGCTAGTCTTCTAGGTGTGCCTGTGGCCATGTAAAGGGTATTTCCTGAGCTTTGCCAGGTGCCAGGGCATTATTAACTCATCTGCTCTAACATCCATATGATAGCAAAATAGAAAGCATTTTATGGAACACATGGCAGTGACTGCATTTACCACGATACCGCAGATCTCTTTTGCAGAGATGTAAGTTATGCCCTGTATGGCTACTAAAATGATACCAATAAAAATCAGCATTTACTGAGCTGATACATAGTTTAAGGACAGAGCGAATCCTCAAAGGAGCAGTTGATGCACAGATTGGAAGAGCAGAGACTCATTATGTTTTTACCATCCCCTTTAGTAGAGAAGAATTTGAGGGCCAGGAAGGTTAAGTAACTTGCTCAAGGTCACACACCTGGCATGCAAAGATGCAGTACTGATTTCTTGGTCTAGGTTCGGGACAATCACTCTATGAACAATGGCTATTTACATAAGCAACATTTACCTCATTTAAATATAAAAACCCAAAGATACATTTATGACTGGGAAGAGTGATTGCCTAGGAAGGCCTGAGTTCTGGCCGGTTGCACCAGTGTGAAAAACAAAACAACAAACACACACACACACACACACACACACACACACACATACACACACACACGCACGCACACCACAGTGGCACAGGTACTTAATGCCAGGGAGGCAGACACAGGATTATTCTTGTAGCTTACCAGTCAGCCAGTCTAGCTGAATTGCTGAGCTCAAAGAGAGACCTTGTCTAAAAAAGTAAGGTGCAAAGCAACAGATCAAGACACCTGACATCAACGAACAGCTCTGTGCATGTGTGCATGTACACACAAACACACACACACACACACACACACACAAACACACAAACACACATATGCATGCACCTGAAAGCACATTACCACATGCTAACCTCTCCCACAAAGATTGTCTGAGCAGATGGGCGTGGTGGCATATGTCTTTAATCCCAGCACTAGGGAGGCAGAGGCAGGCGGATTTCTGAGTTCAAGGCCAGCCTGGTCTACAAAGTGAGTTCTAGGATAGCCAGGGGTATACAGAGAAACCCTGGCTCGACCCCCCCCCCCCAAAAAAAAATCATTGTCTGAGGAATTGAGCTCAAGGGTCCCTCCCTTATAAAACTATTGTAGTAAATCCCCCTTAAATAAAATCTGTCCTTACTATCTTAAACAGACAGATAAAGAAGCAAACCACTGAAGCCTTGCACTCTTTGCTGGCGTTAGGATGTGCTTAATCCTACTTCCCCACAGCTGGAACAGCTGGCCTGTTTCCCGCTCCCTCAGTGACAGCCAAAACTCATGTGTCTGAACAATTCAATCTCTTCTTTCCTCTCCTTCCCTCTCTCCCTCTCTCTCTCCTCCTCCTCCTCCCCTCTCTATGTAGCCCAAGCTATCCTGGAACTTACTCTGTAGACTAGGCTAGCTTCAAATTTACAGAGATTTACCAGTCCCTGCCTCCCTGAGTGCTGGGACTAAAGGCATGTACCACCATGCCTGACCAGATTACAGGGTTTTGTAACATTTTGGATTTTGAATTTATGGATTAAGGATATTTATTCAACAAGTAAAAACCTGTGTGAATGTGAATAATTCCAAAATTTGAAAAGTTCTAAAAGTTGAAGTGCTTGTGATCCCAAGCATTTGGAGGCAGTGATCAGTGATTGGTGTTATGGGTATCAGGAACTAGCCTTGGCAGATCAGCTCTGAACTCAGTGAGGTCACCCATAGGCGACAGGGGCCCACACATCTGTTGCCATGGCAGTTGCATACATTCCCAGAGTCCATTTCCCTCCCTTAGCTATGAGCGGTTATGTCAGACCCTTCCTGACCTTTGCCCCTTTTTGCCTTCTTTCTCTCTTTTCCCCTTTGTCTCTGTCCCCCTCCCCCCCCCCCACACACACACTAAACCTCTGCCATCTGGAACTGCATTGGCCTGGTGTGGTCTGTTTGGAATCAAGCCACAATCTCAACACAATATTGGTGCCAAAATCTGGGATTTAGAAACTCTGCAGGTTTGCATGCCCTCTGCTATCACATGGAGGTCCAATGCTCACTAGCCTAAACTTTGGAGACCTGGTAAGCCTCCTCCCTCTATTGGTCAGAATAATGTCTACATGGTTCCAGGCAGAGCTCTTGAGCTCTTTTCACTGCCCCTTGTTCTAGGACTCTTTCCCCTGGGTGAGATTTCCTCTCTCCTTTGAGATAGTTGCTGAGGAATCCCCAGGTGTAGTAGCCCCAGTCCACCACGTGATGACCTGATGGTCTAGCCTGTGCTAGAATCTCTCTAGTTGTTAATGATGCCCTCAGGATGCTGGTAGGGGGCAGTTAATAACCCCATTCTCTCACCCATGGGCCAGTCTTCACTGCCTTGTCTCTATTTACTGGGATGTCTTGGTCTAATTCACAGTTAAGCAGAAAACAGTATCTCTACTTGGCCACCAAACTGGCATTTTCTTGCTAGTGACCCATAGCATAGGCTTCCCCTTCTCCCTCCCTCATTTGCTCACTCTCTGATTGGGACTTATAAAGCGAAGGCTAGCATGAATGCTGTTGGGATATGGGACACTACTTAAGGCTCGTGGCGAGGCTAGCCCTCACTTTATAAGTTCTGGGTTTCAGCACCAATCTCATGTTATAAAAAGATAAAGAGAGGGGGGATATGTCCTATGGAGGTGTGGTGAGGTATGCGGGAAGTGGGGTGTGAGAAGCAGGCCCATGCTGAGGCATTCCTTCTTCCAGAGGGACCAGCGACACAAGGGTATAAAATAGAATAGAGTTTATTAAGGGCATGGGGAGGGGAGTTAAGAAGGTAGTAGAGGGAGAGAGAGAGAGAGAGAGAGAGAGAGAGAGAAGAGAAGAGAAGAGAAGAGAAGAGAAGAGAAGAGAAGAGAAGAGAAGAGAAGAGGAATAGAAGTCCGGCTGTGAGCACATGGAGAGGGGGGAAGGGAATGGGGAGAGAGGATGGAAGGGAAAGCAAGGACAAGAGAACAAGAGAGAGAGGAGGGGGCAAGCAGCCCCTTTTATAGTGAGTTAGGCACACCTGGCTGTTGCCAGGCAACTGTGTGGCAGAGCATACCTGGCTGTTGCCAGGTAACTGTGGGGTGGAGCTTAGACAGAATGCTAACAGCTGTGTCTATACCTGACTGCAAAGATGAGAGCATTTTGAATGATTCTACTCCATGGAGCAATTATCAATTACATTATATCAGTTCACAAGGGTTTGTTACTGTGAGGTTTTATTGTGTGAGGTCTCCTGGGTTCTTTCCTTGAATGTGCTGAAAGCAGATATGTTCAGAGGGATTGGTTATTGGATGAAAAACAGGAATAAAAAGGAAGGACATGACTGATCCTATGTATGGTGGACACAGTTTATTGTAGATAAAGCGGAGAACATAGTCTGAGGCAGGGTCATCTGGGAGAGCCCAGAGTGGACAAGACACTGAACTGGGCCCTGTGAGGAAACGGGAGAGGGGAAGGGAGAAAGAAGAGAGAAAAACCAGGTGCAGCAGCCAAGAGGTCGCAGGTAAAAGGGTAGGTAAGCAAAATGGCTGGACTATCTAGGGAAGAGCCTCTTGGGGAAAGGCAGCCCAGCCTCTGGACTGGAGTGTTCCTGGTAGAGGGTGGTGGTCGGGTTGGAAGCAGGAATGCCAGCCATATACTGTAATACATGCCGGGAGAACCTGTTGACCAAGGTTCAAGTCCACGTTGATATTTTAAATAGGAAAACCTGTCAGGCAAGTCCACTTTGATAGATTAAATAGACACCTTAGCCATTTGTTGCAGGGTCTGAGACTCAACAGTTATTATACAGATAATTGGGTCATAACACAAGACATTCTGTTGATACAACATATAACCCTACACCAAGTTTTAGAGAAAAGGCTATTATTCATATTTTTAATGTCTGTGGATGTTTGACCTACATGTAAATCTGTGCACTGGCTCAGGCTGGAAGAGAGCATCATATTCTCTGGAACTTCAGTCACAGATGATTGTGAGCCATTGAAGTGGAAACCTAAAGGTGCTTTGGAAAGCCGGTTAGATGGTGTTTTACTGGGGCAAACAGGTGAAGGAACATTTAACTGACATAGACACAGGGGAAAAGCTAAGACACACTTGTGAAAGGATGAAGACTGACTGAGGCAGACAAGTGAATGGATGTTCTTCTAAAGCATGCATGTAAAAGGACATGTGATGCAGGATTCTTCACTGACATGCATTTATTTGTCTACCTTACATTGCATAGTTGAGCTGCATATTGTTGGAACTCCATAGAGAGAAATGCACCAGAAACTTCTGGTGCTGTGCTGCAGTTTCTTGCTGCTTCCAAGGACTCGGGCTGATTGGCAGAGTGATGTCAGCTGAGACAGACCCATGGAGGACATGTGATGTTTGGAGGGTATCAATAGGACTTGATGGACTGTGACGGAGGCTGAGCTAGGATTGCTTATAGAGCTAGCTGTGCATTTCTTGTTAGTCTTGTGTCTTTGCCGAGTTTCACTTTGCTGAGAGACTTACACCTGAGAACTTCTCTGCCTCAGACGCTCTGGGTCCCTTTTCTGCGTGGGTCGAGTTCTCTGGAGTGAAGTGGGCAAAGATTCGATGAATGACAGAGTGTGGATCTGAATGTAAGGTGTCAAATTGAGCATCAGACTTTTATACAGAAGAAAATGGGGAAGTTAGGTGACACACCAGCAAGATAACAAAAACAGTAATTCAAGCGGGGAAGGACTGGCAGGAACCAACTGGGATAAGATTCAATGTTAACAACTGGGATCAAAAACAATTCCACCTAAGGTCAGCTTAGAAGCCAGGGGCAAGGGCTTCATGCCTTTGCCATAGTCCACCTTCCCCCTGAGCCATTGTAAATACTTGTATCTGGGTGTAACTCAGCTAGCTATAGTTCTAAGTATCTAGTCTGGTTCCTCTTCAAACCGCAAACTTCCCTATTCCTAGATAGTGGTGAATTCCTGTGTAGGGCAGTGACTTAGCTATTCATGCTCAAGGTTGGATCAAGGGCTGCCTAGAATCTAACTTAGCTATATGTTAAAATATGAATCCTTAGGAGCACTTATAATGAAGCAATATTAAGGGAAAGCACACAGATCTGTTTACCAACTAAAGCAGGGACATTAGATCATTCTTTATACAGGATGCCACAATTCCAGGAGACTAAGTTTCCATGAACTTTTTGCCTGGGGACTGCGCCCAGACTTAACCACCTGTTAGGTGGGTCACTACTGGAGTGGATGTAGCACTTCTCCTGCTATCTCTGTTGATCCCTCCTGCTGACTTGTGTTGAGGCTGAAGCCTGGCTGTCCCTTCTAGGTAGTGCCACCACTGCTGATGTGTGTTTGCTATCCAGACATTACTGAAATGGACTGCTAGTGTATCTGTAAAATGTTCCCTAGTGGATCAGCTGCAGCTGCTGACCTGTGTCTGACAACACAGATGGGGTTTGTTCCAAAGAACCATTTCTAAACATGTTCACTTCCCCTGTATTCTTTCTTTTCCACTACCCCTGGTGGGTAGTGGGCTAGAAGGGAGGTTTAAGCATTTAAGAACCATCATTAAAACAAGATCTTGAAAAAAAATTAAAGTACAAGCCACCATGTGGGCAATGGAAATCTGGATTTCTGGTTATAGATCCGTGCAAATTAAAAAGATCAAATAGAAGGAAGCAAAAGAAGGGGCCAGAGAGATGGCTCAGTGGTTAAGAGTGCATATTGTTCTTTCAGAAGACCTGAGTTCAAGTCCCAACACCAACATCAGGTATTCCATAACCACCTATAACTCTAGTGCTCTCTCTCTCTCTCTCTCTCTATATATATATATATATAGTGAAAGCTGAACCTTGAGCCTTGTGCATGGTAAGGAATTGTTCTATCACAGAGCTGAACCTTTATACCTCAGTCAGTATTTCTATTCAAATTCACATTATCACCACATCACATTTAGCCTGCCATGGTTGCATATTCCTATTATCCTAGCATGTGGGAAGCAAATGCCAAATGCAGGTGGATCTCTGTGAGTTTCACACCAACCTGGTCTATACTGTAAGACCCTGTCTCCCAAAATATCAAAACAACAAAGACAAACAAATGAATGTAAATAAAGCCCCATTTTTATTTATATTTTGGAGGAATTAAAAAAAACAAACTATAAACTGGCTCTATTTTGGAGGGGCTGCTTTTGGTTTTGGGCATTAAACCTGGAACTTTCTCCATGCTGGGCAAGCACCCTGCTGACCCAGAGTCACACCAACGCCAAGATTCTCCTGTTCCAATTCAGATTTTCTTCTTCCTTCATCAGGGTGTGGTTGATGAGGGGACCCCAACCTACCCTTTCCTAAGGCACCATGGGCCTGATTCCTGGCCGCTGCTTCTGGGAGCTTGTCTAAGGCACTGTTTGTCAAGATTTTGCCTCTTGATTGTAGAGATGAGGGAGATGTTCACACTAGCATAGCTATAGGGTGTGGGCCGCCATTGGAATGAGGGAGATGTTCACACTAGCGTAACTATAGGATGTGGGCCACCTAGGGACACCTTTTATGGCCTTTCTTAGAGCAGAGAAAATGTGATGAATCACCAGATAAAGTGATAGTAATCTCAATCTCATTTACTATCCTATGTTTAAAAGTCCCACCAAAATATGAATCTGGAAATAACTAATTGAGTAGTTAAATGATAGACACTTTTCATTATTGAGATGGTCGATTGTAAGAGATCATAAAGAACATTTTGAAAATTCAAAGAGGCCTGTTCAAAATAAATAAATAAATAAAACCTCTTAACATCTCCAAAGAGAGACATGTTAAGTATGGTTTAGACTTTTAAGTACACAGATTGTTTGAGGAGGGTCCTAAAATGACAAAGTGTTGGCTGGGGCTCAGGCTGGGCCTGGGCCTGGGCTGGGTCTGGGTCTGGGCTGGGTCTGGGCTGGGTCTGGGTCTGGGTGTGGGTGTGGGTGTGGGTGTGGGTCTGGGTCTGGACAGGGCTGGGACAGCATTGTGCTTGCCTAGTGTCCATGAGGCCCAGGTCCATTTTTTTGTATGGGGAGGGTCTGTGGAGGGGGCCTTTTCCTTTTCTTCCAACCTGTATTTTATTCCAATTACTATGTTGAAAGTCAATAAGGGAGAAACTCCATTTCCTTTAGACAATTACATAATTTATATGGTGTTTGCCCTCATCACACTCTGTGGAAGAGGGTAAAATATGATCTTCCAACCGTCGAATTATCTGAGTTCCGTCCCTCTGTGATGTAGACTGCTGAAGAAAACATGTCACAGTGCATCTGAGCCTGGAGGATAAGAAATACAGACCATCGATAGCCATGAAGTCAGCTAAACAGCCTTCCAGGTGACCATGCTTTTCCTCTCCCAACCACACCATGTGGGTATTAGCGCTGTAAGAGAGGCAAATGTTCTGCCCCGAGAATGGTACTGGCTCAGTCACACATGCTTTAAGGCAGCCACAATTTATTGGACTCTGAAATGAAGACAGCGAGCAGGCTGGTTTCACAGATGGCTTTCATTGGACATCACCATTAATCTTGTTCTGATTATTTACTGGAATGTGTTAGATTGCAGTGTTTTCTTAATCTATTGCTGAACTATCACCTCAGATTATGTCACGGAAGTAAAATAATTGTTGTGCATTAATAAAAATCACCAGATAGACCAGAGCTGCCTTCCCTCCTAAGACCAGGAGCAGGAAGAATTTGAGAAGAAGGAAATGTTTATTGAAAGAGCAGGTAATGGGCTTGGAGATAGGATGGGTGGTACCTAGAGAGCATAGCAGCTGAAAGACCCTGGGTTCAAATCCCAACTCCACCACCACCACCACCACCACCACCAAACAAAACAAACAGCAAATAAAACAAAGTTTTATGGGCTAGAGAAACAGCTCTGCACTTAAGAGAACTGAACCTGAGGAGCTCAGTCCCAAAAGCATCTACAAGATGCCTGTCTCACAAGCATCCCTAAGTGCAGCTCAAGGGGATCTGGTTCCTTTTCTAGCCTGCGAGAGCACCTCATGCATATGATGCATGTATACAAACACTCATATGCATAAAATAAACCTTCAAAAAGAAATACCAGGTGCTAACACTTTGGAGCAATTTTGTCCTCCCTGGAACAAAGCAACAAAAGTGTGTAAACAACCTGTTGAATTACAGTGTAACTTTTGTGTGTTTCATAATAAAAAGCTGAGTTTTATAGAAGAATTTAAGGTTTTCTTTCCCCCGCCCTTTTTTTTT
Organism: Mus minutoides; assembly: GCA_902729485.2. NCBI lineage: Eukaryota > Metazoa > Chordata > Mammalia > Rodentia > Muridae > Mus > Mus minutoides. The sequence goes on from LR753430.1 coordinate 562,511, forward strand.
CTCTTCTTAAGATCTCTGGCTGGTCTCAAACTCACTATGTAAACAGGCTGGCCTTGAGCTCACAAACTCTAGCCTGCTCCTGCCTCCCCAATGTTGGGATTAACGGGGAGACAGCTCTGAGTCATATCATTTTTAGTGGATAAAATTTAATGTGAGGCTCTGATTTTATAACTCTCTCTTAACATGAGGAGGACATACTTTAAGTGTAAAGTGAAAGAAACTAAGATGATTTACAGAAGTTTTATATGAAGGAAAGAAGCTGGAATGAGGTCCTGTATCAGGACCCCAAACACATACACTCTCACACAAACTCATACACAGATACACAAACACACACATTAACACGCATACATAAATACAAACACACATTCTCATATACACGCACATACTTATAAACACACACAGACTCACACACTCATAAGCACACTCAACACTTACACATATTCATAAACATATTCACACACACACTCACAAACTATAATGTTTTTCTTCAATTCCTATATTCACTATATGGAGTGGAAAGGGCTTAGTAAAACTCTCTTTAATGAATAATCAAGGAATCTGAATTCAGAGAGAGTAAGAGTTTGCCTAATCAGTGAGTCAGTGAAAGAGCAGGTTCACACTGCTCAGAAGCCCAAGCATTGCTATCATGTTCAAGTCCAAGCTAATAGCCCAGGTTCTTGTATGTGTTAGGCAAGCACACTACCTCCATCTTTAGCCCTATGACCTCACTATAACACACTACCACCATTAGCCCTATGACCTAACTGTAACACACACTACCACCACCTTAAGACCTATGACCTCACTTTAACATACACTACTGCCATCTTTAACCCTATGTCCTCACTATAACATAATGCAATAGGGGCCTCCGTACTCAGAATGGGGCATGTGGACACCATTTCTTGTCATATTTTGGAGAGACATTAACGACTAGAGGAACATAACCAGGAATAACTGACTTATCATGACGTGACTGTCACTACGACACAAATAGGCCAGGAAACTTCTCTGTAGCTCACGTTTCTTCACACTTAATATGCAAACATGGCACTAAGTTGCCTTGAGGATCAACAGGATCAGAAGTGTAAAAGCCTTTGAAGAAAACTGAGCTATTATACAAACCCAGGAGCTTTGTAAAATACCCAAACCTTCAAGAAAACAGATTCTAGGGGAATAGCTAAGATGTATACATCTTTTCCATATTTTTGGGACATTTCATTCAAAGACTGTCTGCCAGTGGTTGGGTGAAGTGGAAATTTCTAGTTTATTTGAAAAGTTAGTTATGTGAAATGATGTTTTTCTGGGGCACACAGGTGAAAGGATATCTTGCTAAAGCAAACACGTGAAAGAATGTTTTCTGGAAGCAGACACAGGTGAAAGGATGTTTTGATATAGCAAACATGGGAAAGGACCTGAGATGAATATGACCCCACAGGAGAGGAGCACTGAGTGTTGGTTTGGTTTGTGCCACCTCCCTATTGTTTGCTAATGACATGCATGTATTGGTTCGCCTTACATAGCGTTGTTGAGCTCAACTTGTGGTAACATAGCCGTTGAGAGAAACTCTCCCAAGAATTGCTTGTGAGGTTCCTGCTGAAGTTTGCCACCATTGCAGCCTTGCCTTAGGCCAGTTAGTGAACCTGGCAGTTTCTTTGGGATTGAAGTACACTGCCTGGTGTTTGCTTGCTGAAAGGACTGGACTCTAGCTGTGGTTCATGCCTGGTGTCTGCCTGCCTAGAGGAATTGTCTGCAGCTGCTGGTTCATGCCTGGTGTCTGCCTGCCTAGAGGACTGGTCAGTAGCTGCTGGATCATGCCTGGTGTCTGCCTGCCTAGAGGACTGGTCAGTAGCTGCTGGTTCATGCCTGGTGTCTGCCTGCCTAGAGGACTGGTCTGCAGCTGCTCAATCATATTTGATGTTTGCTACAGGACTGAACTGCTGCCAAAGAAGATCAAACTTGCTCCTAAAAAACTTTTTCTGAACAGGTCCACTTCCCCCATATCCTAATAACATTTCTATTTTTTGGTTTTTTTCAAGACGGGGTTTCTCTGTATAGCCCTGTCTGTCCTGGAACTCACTTTGTAGACCAGGCTGGCCTTGAACTCAGAAATCTGCCTGCCTCTGCCTCCCAAGTGCTGGGATTAAAGGCGTGAGCCACCAGGCCGGGCCCTAATAACATTTCTGTTGCACTACCTCTGCTGGGTGGTGGGCTAGAGGAGAGGTTGAACCCTTATTAAAAGTAGATTGCGCCGGGCGTGGTGGCACACGCCTTTAATCCCAGCACTCGGGAGGCAGAGGCAGGCAGATTTCTGAGTTCGAGGCCAGCCTGGTCTACAAAGTGAGTTCCAGGACAGCCAGGGCTAGACAGAGAAACCCTGTCTCGAAAAACCAAAAAAAAAAAAAAAAAAAAAAGTAGATTGCAAAAAATTATGCCTAGAGTGGGGCATGCCTTTAATCCCAGCACTTAGCAGAAAAGGGGATCTTGAACTTTGAGTCCAGTTTGGTTTATAGGGTGAGTTCCAGAGCAACCAGGACTACAGAGAGGAAACTCTGTCTCATAAAACCAAAGCAGTGATTTTTCAACCTGTGGGTCAAGACCCCTTTGGGGGTTGCATATTAAATATCCTGCATATCAGATCTTTACATTATGATTCATAACAGTAGCAAAATCACAGTTATGAAGTAGCAGTGAAATAATTTTATGGTTGGAGGTCACCACAACATGAGGTATTCAAGGGTCTTACTTAGCATGAGGAACCTTGAGAACCCTGGTCTGTCAGATTTAAAGCAGCTTCTTTCATTTCTTCATTTTTACATTGGGAAAGTCAGTCAAAGTAAAAAGATTTCAGTAATTTTTTATCAGAAAGTAAATTAACATTTCCATTAACAAGAAATGACACGCCAGCCGGGCGGTGGTGGTGCATGCCTTTAATACCAGCACTTGGGAGAGGCAGGCAGATTTCTGATTTTGAGGCCAGCCTGGTCTACAAAGTGAGTTCCAGGACAGCCAGGACTATACAGAGAAACCCTGTCTCAAAAAAAAACCAAAAAAAAAAAAAAAAAAAAAAAAAAAAAAAAAAAAAAAAAAAAAAAAAAAAAAAAAAAAAAAAAAAAAAAAAAAGAAATGACACGCCATTCATTCTTTCCCCAGGATTTGACTTCTTTCTAGAGTGTGAGGCACTATTTTTTTGTAACAGTGTAGGATAATTAAAATGTAATGGACCATTGTCAATAAACTAGAAAGTGATCGTGTTTTTTTTGAGAAGTTTTCTTTGCTGTGACAAAGGTGCATGCTGAGATACATGGTCACACAAGCTTCTGAGGTTACCTGACAGTTGAGAACTCAGTCCCCAAGGACACATTATGTCACCTTTTCCAAGGCTCAGAAAATGCTGCAGAAGAGGGGAGGAAAGAAAAATACAAGGGCTGGAAAATGGGGTTGAGCATGCTGTAACCATGGCAGCCATGACCTCATAGTCATGGGTGGAGGAGAGGCTCATGGACCCTACCACTTACTTCGATCTATTGACAAGTAACAGATTCTTGGGGGGAGAGGAGGCAGAGAGGGGAGGTGTAGTCGGCAGGTGTGTGGCCACTGGTGAGCCCACCAGGCTCCAGTGGAGAGTTCTGAACCCATGGTCACAGGGCCAGGTTAAACTCATTGGGACACAATACAAAATTAGGAATCTGTGGAGGAGCTTTGTAAGGGGAGGCCTCCAGTGGAAGAGGGGGAACTAAGAGGCAGTGGGTGGTGAGGAGCCAGACTGCATTACAGACATCTACGAGTGTGTCGAAGAACAAACTTTAGTAATAAAGCATAAAAAATTTACAAATTATGTCAATAAACCAAACTATGTTCTTCAGGAAGTTATTTTCTCAAAATAACCTTTTCAGATGTGAGTAGTGACTATCTAAACCCCATTCTCTGTTGATAAACACAGTTTCAAAGCATATTATAGGACTGGTCCTTATTAAACATCACAGCAGTGTGGTAAGCATTAGAAAAGATGGTGCACATCTGTTTGCAGTTTCTGATGCTTGTGGCTCTTCCATGAGATGCTGGCCTTTTCTCTCTCCTGACTCTACTTCCTTTCTGTTTCTTATTCTTTTAATAGATTGTTTCAATCTGTCTCACTCGTGAGACTGGGCTGCTTTTTGGGATCTCTCACTTACCCACACTTTGCATACACATGCTTCCATAAACACATACATGGACACACGTGCACAGACAGGCCTCAGCTCAAATCTTTAATCACATGTATGCATATAAATAACCAAAGTGTCACTGGGAAATCATGAGAGTGCCTTCCTGTTGCGGCTTCTCTCCTTTCCTCTGCGATGTATTTTGTTTCCTCTCTTTTTTTTTTTTTTCACTTGTTCTGGTCAACCCCGCTCGCTCCGCTCGACCCCGCTCGCTCCAGCCAGCCCCACTTGCTCCTGGTTGCCCCCGTACGGCCCCCGCTTGTTCCAGCCAGCCCCGCTCGCTCTGATCAGCTCCGCTTGCTCCGGTTTGGCCCCGCTCATTCCAGCCGTCCCCGTTCGGCTCCGCTCGCTCTGGACAGCCTGGCTTGCTCCGGTTGGTCTCTCCAGTCCAAGGATTCATTTCTTATTATTCTTCATAAGTACGCTGTAGCTGACTTCAGACGCACCAGAGGAGGGCGTCAGATCTTGTTACGGGTGGTTGTAAGCCACCATGTGGTTGCTGGGATTTGAACTCATCACCTTCG
>LR753429.1:0-11136 GCA_902729485.2 Mus minutoides
CAAAATCTCATGTCATTTAGGATGGACTTAAACTGACTGTATATCAGGTGACCTTGACACCTGATCCTACTCCCTCTACCTCCTAAGGGGCAGGATTACAAGTATTTACCACCATGGCTGCCCTCAAAAATACTTTTATTTACATATTTATTTTTATTACATAGATACCTAGAAACACACCTAGCATAGTTGAAGATAATATATATTATATTACACATACATTTATGAATAATGGCTCATATTTAAGGTGTTTGTTACAAAACTCTCATGTTATTGTCTAGAATATTTCTAACTATTCATAAGTATAAACAAGTAAGCAAATTTTTATACATTTGCATAATTAAAAACTATACAACAGATAAAAACTGCATTTTTATATATTAACATATCTAAGCTTCAAAGCATAATGTTTAGAAAAAACTGATGAATCTAATATATAACATAAATATCTGGAAAATTTTGCTTTAGATTGGTTATTAACGTGTGATTGAACCATGATGAAAGCTAAATATTTATGGGGCATGCAAAAGGAAAAGAATCCCTCACTCTCAATTCTGGCCAATGACTGTCACTGGCTAAGAGTCAAGAATTTCAGCACAACTAATAAAAAATAGCTGCAAGGGCTGTACATTGACACAATAATCTTTTTACAGGAATACGTCAAATAAAGTAACAAAATACCAATAAACTGTGCTCAAGGCCAAAGCTTATGTTACCTGTGATCTTAACCTTATTCCTTTCTCATCTATAAACCTGCTAGATTCTGGGACTCTGACATCAGAGGCAGGATTGTGAACCTTACTGATAGTCAAGTGATGTGTCTGAGCTTCCTTGCTATTTACCTATCATAGCTAAGATTCATTTGACCTTGAATTACATTTCCAGCTTTGTCAACATGTAATTCTTCTCAGTGTATCATCTCAGAAACAAGGTTATGATCTCATGTATTAAAGAGAGAAATGTTTCATAGATAGGACTAAGTATGCCAAGAGAGTGCTTAGACATTTCAAAGCTTTCAATGATATAATTTCAGAAGCCACCAAAATTCTGGCCAAAATTCAAACATATGGCTGTTTTTAAAACACTTCAGTGCTGTGCCCGTTCTCTTGAGAAGCCCAGGCCCCCACACAGATGCGCACTATCCTATTCCTAAGTAATCATCCTTTAATGCCTGTGTTTACATCTGTACTATGTTTTTCTTAATGAATTATTACTGAAGGTTCTATTTCTGTGTAAAGATTCCGACCAATAGTGAACTGAGAGAGTGCTTCTTTCACCTCACAGATTCCAGTCTTATCAAAAGAAGTCAAAGCCAGAACTCCAGGCAGGGACCTGGAGACAGGAACTAAAGCAGAAGCCATTGAAGACTACACGCTTCTAGACTGCTCTCCATGGCTTTCTCAGCCTGGTTTCTCGTAGAACCCAGGACCATGTTCACAGCGGTCATGCCACCACAATGAGCTGGGTGTTCCCATGTCAATCACCACTCTAGATAATGCCTTATAGACTTACCTACACACAATCTGATGGAGGTAGTTTTTCAATGAATACTTCCTCTTCCTTGATATGAATGATTTGTGTGTCACATTAACAAATACAACCAGCATAATGGACTCCAAGTTTTCTACTAACTCATTCTGATTTTTCTTGTGTAATAGTTAATAACCCCAACATCATTTGAGTACCATTCTCTAAAATGAACTTTATATACTGCTAACAGGTGGCAACAGGCAAGTCTAACTCCTGTACTTAGCACAGTAACAGCATAGCATAAACGATCAACTTCGAGACTGCATTCAGTGCTGATGGATGGGGAGGAAATATAACTGCAGAAGTTTGGAGTGACTATTATGAATCAAAAATTTTATATTTCCCTAAAACATTTTAGGAAAACATTTACCAAATTCTACACATTTTAAAAATTTGAAAATAAATTATTGATGTAGGATATATAAGCAAGTATCTTTTTATTTAATATTGAAGCATGTTGTCTTTAATTTTTTTTCAATTATTCCATGAACCTTTATTATTCCAAAATAAACTTTAAAAACTTAAAACAAAAAACAAAACAAAACAAAAAAGGAAGTGGAAATAGTGTGGTATTCACATGTAATGTCTGTCAGCCAGGAAGCTGAGGCAGGAAAATAAACAAGTCCAAGGTCAACCTGGGCTAAAGAGCAACGAATCTGTCTCAGGGGATTCGGGAGCAGCTCAGGGTGAGGATAGCTTGTTATTCTTTCATAAGACTTCAATTCAGTCCTCAGCACCTATTTTTTAAAAAAAAAATTATTGGATATTTTCTTCATTTACATTTCAAATGCTATCCCAAAAGTCCCCTATACCCTCCCCCTGCCCTGCACCCCTACCCACCCACTCCCACTTCTTGGCCCTGGCGTTCCCCTGTACTGGGGCATATAAAATTTGCAAGACCAAGGGACCTCTCTTTCCAATGATGGCCTACTAGGCCATCTTCTGCTACATATGGAGCTAGAGACATGAGCTCTGGGGGTACTGGTTAGTTCATATTGTTGTTCCACCTATAGGGTTGCAGAACTTTTCAGCTCCTCCATTGGGGGCCCTGTGTTCCATCCAATTTTTTTTTTTAAATGAAGTTCACTTAAGGAGCATGGTAACCTTAATTATGCTCCGTATTCTATGATATAAAGACAATGACTTTGGAAACTGACAAACCAGCTGTGTCTTTGATGACTTTTTTTTAAAAGATCATTCAGAAAACTAGATTGTGCTTGTGTGCAGTCACGGGCTTCAGCATGTGCCAGCTGGTGTTGGTATAAGGCTATTGCTTTTGCTGCCATCCCCTAGCTCAGATTCTGTTCACATTAAATTTAGATTATTTTATACTCCCCTAGCTTGATGTGTTAGTCTCAGCCGTTTCTCTCTCTGACCACCCCCCACCCCACCCTACTTCACCCCACCCCACCCCACACATTGATCCCCAGCACAGGGGTCCCTGGGAGTTTACACTTTCCCTGCAGGTCTCAGAAGGAGCCTCCCTGGTCTCTCCTTTACACTCCCCACCGGTTGCCTAACTCTTCAGTTTTCCATGTTGTTCCTACTTCTCTCAGTCAATTTTCTTTACTGACTTGTGTTATCTACATGCAAAAGAATGATCTGGGAATAATTATTTTTAATAAGAGCGTCTCATTCTTATGATTGTGTCTTACTAGACATAGTTTTTAGTTTCAATAATCAAGTCATAATGGGCTAAAGATACGGAGTTAGCTCACCATGTGTACCCATGATTAAGACTCAATAATGTGCTGACTAGTCCCTCTCCCACTAAACACATTACACTCCCCTTTGACTTAAAGAGCCAAGTTACTATTTTATCTCTTTCTTTGTCCAAGCAATGGCTGTCCTGTTTCTTCCTCATCCAGTACCATGCCTTCTTCATGCTCAGTATTATCAAGCCAAACCACAGATCTAATTACGTTGTCTTGATGCCAAAATCTCTGCCCTTGGAGAAAGGCATCAGGCAGCCCATCTAGGTAACTAAATTATAAAAGCATCCAGGCAGGTATCTGGTGAATGTCTCGCTTCATCCTTGCATAATAAACTATCTCCTCCTGCTCATTCATTTGTCAGTCACAGTAACTAAGGATTATTATTTGCTGAATGTACGTGACACTAGCAATTTGCAAAGTCTGTTGGCAAGAAAATCAGGTTAGAATGACAGAGTGAGAAATTAAGCAGAAGCCTGATGTAATTAGCTACAACAATCAGTGCTCTAATTCCTGATTTATTGTGTCCTGTTTTCCTGTTGCACTCCTCTCTGTGTATATTGTATGGACTTCATATAGGTCAAACAATTGACTTATCAGTCTTGGCTCAGCAAGAGGTCAGAGTTAACAATATTTATTTAAAAATACAGGATGCTTCCAGCTGCAATTAGGAAATAACTATTACTAATAAATTCTTGGCACTATTTCCTAATTTACATATTATTTCAAATAATGAAAAAAGAAAGAAAGAATTGAATTGGAATGAATTGGAATTAGTTTCTTACACAGACACAAAGGTTGATTTACTTATTAACAGTTCTCCCTCTAGAATCATTTTCCTTACTCTAGAAATATCTATGATTATAAATGAGCCAAAAGAATCATTATCATAGGAGAACATTCAGACAAATATAAAAAATGTCCTCCTGATTTATAATGGGTGTTACTTTCAAACTTCTGTTGAAAGGTTATAGCAGACTCCTATTTTTACCTCTATTTTAGAAGTGTGGATACCAAGGTTTTAAAGTTCAGTAACTTATTTGAATTTCCCAGCTAGAAATAAAACTAAACCATCATTCTAATCCAGTTACTATGTGCCTACAATCCAAATGCTTAACCCTTTTTTTCTAAAGACTTACACCTTAAGGTTCTAACATTATAGAATTCTAGTCAAGCACATAGGCAGATGCCTGAAAAGCATATAATGTATACCTTAAAACAAAATATGGAAATCAACAAGTACCTATTACATAAGACAGGATGTTTTAATGACTGAGTATTCAATTTTACTTGTGTATAATAGTATTTTCACAAATATATTAATAATTATAAATAAACAACATGTAATAAATTACTAAAATATTATTGACTACTCGTGTTCTTAATTATGAAAATCTTTAAAATATACCTTCTACTACCAAGAATTACTTAACTCAGTTGAATATAATTACTGTTGGACATTCATGAATGGCAGAACTTGAGATTTATGCAGCAAATGCTAAAAAGTTCAGCTGAAGCATTCAAATCTCAGAGCAGTGAAGTAACATTTCATGAATGAAAATAAATTAATGCAATATGAATTATTCAGTAAAAGGAACTTTACTGCCAAAGTAAATTACAGGAGGCATTAATAAAGAATGCAACCTACAGTTGACATTGTTTTACAACAAAGAGACAGCATGGTGGACATTTATGTATTTTTCCAGTGAAAATAATAAAATCCTATTAAAAGAAAAATGTTACCATTTAATATAATTTTATTACATATATAATATAATTACATATACATGGATATATGTATATGTATATAAATATATGTAAGTAAAATATAATATACATATACACATGCTATATATCATTTGTATTATAATTTAATTATATAAATATGTAATTGCAGTATATATAATATAATATATAATAATTATTATATTATATATAATATGATATCTTTATACTATGATATAAAAGCTTTTCTTTATAATGTGTAAAAACTGAAATAAGGGGTTCTAGTAAAAACAGGTGAAAGATTAATGTAAGAAATATTCTCAAAGTATATTTGAAATTTTTTCATTAATCATTAACTTAATAATTATTAACTTGACTAACATTAATTATAACCTTAGTCTTTTCAGGCTGCTATTGAAAATTCCTGGTTGGCTTAGAAACAAAGAAATTATTCCTTACATTTCTGGATACTGACAAGTCTAAGATCAAGACTACCAGATTCAGTATCTAGTGGGGGCAAACTTCTGCTTGAACAATGACTTAGTTTAATTTTCTCTTGCTGTAATAAAACTCTTGTAGGGGAATTTTAATCCAGCAACATGACTGCTTTGGCAAGGGATCTTATCCAAAGACCTCTATGTCTATATGACCTGGCTGGAATGCAGTCACACCCTATTATAGTATGATCTGGCTGGAATACAGATTTGTCCTTAGTATACAACTTTCGTCCCTAACAATGAAGGCAATGTTAGTTTATATAAGGAAGCAGGCATGTTTGAAAGTGGCATCTAATTGAGGGACAGACAAAGTACAGAATCAGACAAAGATTTAACAGAATAAATATCAGAGAATCAGAGATAGGATATTCCTAACTCACATGATGACACTACAGCAGAGGCTACTTATGAGCAGAGACAGAGAGAGAGGGAGAGAGAGGAAGAGAGAGAGAGAGAGAGAGAGAGAGAGAGAGAGAGAGAGAGAGAGAGTTCATATAATGCCAAGCAAGCAATTCAGGAAGAAGCAGAAAGAAGCCAGATTGAATCAGTCAGGTTGGAAGATAAGATTGTATAGAGGCAGGCGGATGCTCACAGTCAGCTATTAGATGGAACACGGGACTCCCAAGGAAGGATCTAGAGAAAGTACCCAAGGAGCTGAAGGGGTCTTCAACCCTATAGGTGGAAGAATAACATGAACTAACTAGTACCCCCAGAGCTCATGTCTCTAGCTGCATATATAGAAGAAGATGGCCTAGTTGTCCATCATTGGGAAGAGAGGCCCCTTGGTCATGCAGACTTTATATGCCCCAGTACAGGGGAATGCCAGGACCAAGATGTGGGACTGGGTGGGTAGGGTAGCAGGGTGGGGATGGGGGAGGGTATGGGGAACTTTCTGGATAACATTTGAAATGTAAATGAAGAAAATATCTAATAAAAATTGAAAAAAAAAGATTGTATAGAGGCTAGAAGCTTCCAGGCCTAGGCCTAGGGATAGTTAGAACAGAGAAGGAAATGTTCTGGGTTTAGCCCATGCCGTATATTCACAGAGCTTTGGTAAGGCTCTCATTTTATATCATCATCTGAGGAAATAAACGTGACATTTACAACACTGACAAAAGCAATTTAAGGAAGGGAGAAAGGGTTGGTACATTGCCACACTGTTTCAGGTTACAGTCTATCATTGCAAGTGAGTCAAGGTATATCCAATTATGTCCACTGGATAACATTGTATCCAATATTATATATACAATCAAGAGCAGAAGGCAATGAATTAATGAATATATGTTAATGAATATATGTTAATGTTAAACTTGGTTTCTCCACTCTCACACAGTTCAGAATCCTTCCTTCCTTGGGAATGGTGCCACCCCCTAGTGGGCAGGACTTCCCACCACAATTAATGTAATCAAAATAATAATACCTCACAGTCATGCCCACTGCCCAATTACATCTAGAAAATCCTTCATTGAGACTCCTTTCCCAGATGATTCAAAATTATGTCAAACTGACCATTAAAACTAATAACCACAGTGTCACATAGTGAAAGGAAAAAGGAATTTCTGAAGCATCTTTACAAATGTACTAATCCAATTTGTAAGGACTACACACTAGTGTTCTAATAAACTCTTAAACACCTCATGTTCAATTGCATCACATTGGAGAAGATACTTGAAGATAGGAATTTTGAAGGGACACAGTCAATAGCACTTATTCTTAAACAGTCCTGCCTACTGGGGGTGGCACCATTCCCAAGGAAGGAAGGATTCTAAACTGTGTGAGAGTGGAGAAAATAAGTTTAACATTAACATATATTCACTAATTCATTGCCTTCTGCTCTTGACTGTGTATATAATTCAAAGTTGACTAAATGAGATAAATTCCAAGTTCTGAAGAGTCTCATAGCAACTGAGGACAATAAAAAGGAATGCAGATGAACAGGTCATTCCAGTAAAATCTGATGAAGCCTGAGAAAGAATCATAGAACTTTGGAAAGCACCTGGGAGCAAATCCGCACCAAGTTTGACCTCTGTGGAGCGTTACTGAAGAAGACTTTCGATTCAAGTCTTTGGAGATAGGTAGTACTCAAATGGAGGGCCAAATAGAAAGGTCATTCCATGTCACAAGACAAACCTACTCAAAAGTGATTTACACCATTACATTCTGAGAATTCTGAAATAGTTCGAAACAGATAAGATATCAGGTTCTGCAGTACAGAATGAGAAGGTTAATCTAACCTTCAAGAATCTGAAAGATATATGTCAATCTGAAAATGATAAGATGCAATGAAGGAGAGTATATTACTTAATTTAAATCACAGAAAAATAATTGACTGTTTTTTTTTTTTAATGACTTTCAGCAGAACCAAGACAGAGATCTATGAAATAAGTTTGAATGCAGCTCCTTAGACTGCAGAGGAGAAATCGTGATGTTGAGGTCCTGAGATAATGTGAAAATGGGATTGGGCTAATTAAGGTCAATTTAACAGGACATATACAAGATTTTATTTTATTTTTTTAATGTCAAATAGTCATGAAAAACTCTAGGTTCTCTTGTGTCTATGTGAATATTGTTATCATTTGCAAAGCAATGTTTATTATTTTTAACAGTCTTATCAGGTTTTATGGAAGCAAAGCTGTGACCTAAATGCACTTATGGCAGACAATAACTTGTCCTATGAAGGGTATGGTCTCATTGATTCTTTTATGTATTCTACAGTCTTGCTTAGTTCCAGATAGTCACAGTTTTAAATGTTGAGAAAACACAGCCAGGGAAATGCCTTAGTTGTTAAAGTGGCTTTTATGCAGCATTAGTATTTTAGCTCAAACCTCTAGCACTCATGTTAAAAAAACCAGGTATAGTTGCATAAGAATATAATCCTAGTAGAGTGGATTCAGACACAGTGAATTCTTGGATCCCAGCATGTCTAGTTAATAGATGAGTGTCAAGTTTAGTGGATACTTTATATCCAAAGGTGGGAAGAAAAAGGAAGATCTCTGACCTGGACAGAAAGACACACACACACACACACACACACACACACACACACACAAACGTGTGTGTGTGCATATACAGACTCAGTGTTGAGAATACAATTGTGAACAAGAGACTACATCCTTATCTTTAGAAGATATAAAAGGGGATAAGTTTCATGACCTATCATGACCATGTTTCATAAAAACCAATGAATATAGTAAATATCTCTACCAGTTGCTGAACTGTCAAAATGGGAGAGGAGAAAATTTGCAATGAAACAGATAAATAATAAAAATTTACTGAGATAAGAAACCAAGGCAAACAGAGGTCAAAGAAGGATTCTCCAAGGTCTTATCTGAGCTAAGACTTCATATTCAAGAGAAAACAGCTGAAAAGATCTGAGAGTTGATTATCAGAAGGAGAGAAAAGAGAAGTAGAGAATGCTCTAAGGAAGTGACTGGTGTGGTAGACTAAGAAAGTGGTATGGTACAGTAATCACAGGAATTTTCAGAAGATGTAGTGGAAATGTTTTTAATAAAGTGAGAGAAAAAGGCATTAAAATATTATTGATTTGGATGTTATTATGGATTGACTAGAGATATTCATAGGTAATCAGGGTTATAATGCAACATTATTTGATATAAAAAACTAGTCTAGTTACTGGATAGAGAGTCTCAAAGCTCAAGAGTGGCAGTTGTATACCTGCTTATTCTTGGCAGCCATCTTGCTTTGGACCAGGGTTCTAGCAGTAGAGAAGGAACGGTGAGAACTAGCATAAACAAATTGAGACAAAACTTCCTCTGGGGTTGGAGATGGAAAAAAAAGAAAAACAATCGAAACGATTCTAGTCTTTGGCTTTGAACATCTGGATAGTCAGATTCATGAAATAGTGGCTATTGAGGTAGATTCTGACTATTGGAAAGCGATAACAAATTAAGTTCTGTTACTCTCTGTGATAAACTTGAGATGTCTGTTACATGTCCACAAAGATGTATCAAATATAGATATATTCTAGTCTCAGTAGAGAGGTTGGAGCCAGAACAATTGGGATAGGGATAGCAATTACAGCTACAGAAGAGTTACATGGAATCATATAGAAAAAGATAAAAGAGTGAACAAAGGCCTAAGACTTATCTGAACTTGCTTTAACATCAAGAGATCCAAGAAAATGAACAGTGAGCAAAGGAGACTGAGAAAAGGAATTCTGGCATTGCTGTTACAAATTCAAGAAAACAAAGCCCTTCAAGAGGAAAGAGTGACAAGTTTTCCAGTACAACAGACTGATAAAGATAGCCACAGATGAGGGGAAAATGCAAGTTTGTGGAATCCTTGACAAAGCCGTTTTATGAGCGTTGTGGTTGGGTATCTGGAGATCGAAGTCAACTTCTGATATTGAATGCTTTAAGATTCCAAGAAAAGCATTTAAGCATTTACCCTTCAAAGTTCTCCTCTCAACGGGGTTGTTAATTTGAATGCCTAGAGTCAAACTGGTTTGGTAAGTGAAAGCAATAACATATGGGAAAATGTGTATCAAGACTCAATAAATAGTTGTTTTGTTTGGGTCTTCTTTTCTTCAAGACATCAAATATTAATACTTAATCAGTTTTGCTTAGGTCAAATCAAATCCATGCATCAAAACTAGGAAAGTAGATTGCTAAATTCTTGAACCTATTCTTGCTCTCACAGTTTTATTTCACTACAATGTTTAAAGTTTATAAGCAGAACAGTACTAAATCACTATATATTCACAGTATATCAAATAATTCTAATAAATGTTCTAAACTTCTGTCACAAAGGAATAACTGGGACACATTTCTTATACTTACAACTAAAATTATTCTAAACAAAAGCACAAGAAGAAGAGGCCATTACAGTAGAAGCATTAATGTAGTTGAAGCATACTAATTTAAATTAAGCAATATAAATGTTAAAGTAGGATTAAACATGTTTGGGGGACTAATGAAACAATTGTGAGCAGAATTTCTAACAAAAGAAATGTCTTCTTTCTGGTAGAGTCTACCAGTTTTCCATCAATTGAGGGTTTTGTTCTGGATAATTGCTGCTTCAAGCATTAAAGCTATATGAGTTTCTGCCAAGATATTAACATAGATAAAATATGTGTCACTTGGATATGTGGCTGGAGAAGAGGTCACACACCCTAGAGGGAAACCTACTATTACCATATTGTTAAATTAATAAAGTGGCCAGATGCTTTCTATGCATTTATCCTTACACACATAGAAAAGTGAAGTTCTCATACCCGATAAAGAATTGCCTATCAGTATCAGATGGAGGATAGTGCAGAAAACTGCAACCAGTCAAAGTGCAGAGAGCAAGTCATTGTGGAGATACCAACCATGTGTGGAATATCTATAATAATATCTATACCCAAGACTCGGGATAGAAAGATTATAGGAGCCAAAAGACACATAGCACTACCACAATATTGTGTTTGCTGGACATGCAGGGATGTTACTCATGAACTCTCAACAATAAACTTGCCTACACAAGACCTATATAACACCACACCATGATATGCCAATATAGACAGTGAAAGGACCAAATGGTCCCATCCCTAGTTGAAGAACTATGGGCAGTCAATGGCAGTTTAGAAATAGTTAGTGTTCTTCAGAAACAAGTGACTTAAGAGGACATCCAAGTTTGCCAGGCATTGGTATAGTCTCCCACAAGACAGCTAT
>LR753429.1:11236-26305 GCA_902729485.2 Mus minutoides
AAATAAATAAATAAATAAATAAATAGAATTATTTATTATTATATGTAAAAAAAAAAAAAAAAAAAAAAAAGAGGACATCCAAGCCTTACTAGTCAACTGTAAACGCAAGTACAGTACTACAAAATGTTTGTCCCATGGTTTGACATCATGTTGCCAGGCTTGTGGCAGAAAGAACCTTTGCCATCTGAACAATCTTGGCTGCTCAATGTGCTGAGGAAGACATGGTTGAAAACTCAGGCCAAAATGAAGCATATATATCATCCCCTCTAATGTTCCTCAAACATCTCAGAAGAAGATATGAAGAAGAATGCAAGATGCACAATATAATGCAACTTTCCAGACAGGACAACTATTGCAGTCACAAACATACCATAGCTTTGGTTTCTGCATTGTTCTTCATAAGAGTAAAGCTGTAGAAAGTAGGACACAAACTGGGGAGGGGGTTATGGGCCCTACTTTTGCCCACAGAACTATTAGATACTATTAGGTTCTGAGAAATGAGGAGTCATTATCTTCAGCTGTGTACCTACTGGTGAGCCTACCAGGAACCAATGGATAGTTCCAAACACTGATAATCTTTGTTAAACAAAATGGGTCCCAAAAGAAACTCAAAAGATATGAATTTTGTAAATGGATTTCTAAGAATTATTAAGATGGACAAAGTTAGGAAGAAGGAAAGAGAGAGAGAGTAGTTACAATACACTATATCTATGTATGAAATAGTTTAAATTATAAAAGCATTTGTTCTCACAGTCCTGAAGTCAAGAAGTCTAAAATAAAGCTAAAACAAATAAGTTCAGAGCTACATTCTAACAAGAGGATTTAAGGAGGAACTCGTTATTTGAATGCAGAGAACAAATAAGAATTTAGACTGGGATTTTTTGGGTTTTCAAAGATAAATAAATAAATAAATAAATAAAAACAAGAAACAAAGAAAGAAAAATAAACAAAGAAAGAAAGAAAGAATTAAGGGAAGGAAGAAAAGAGAGAAAGGAAAGAAAGAAAAGAATAAGAAAGGAAAAGAGAGAAGAGGGGCAAAGAGATGAGGGGCTCTTTCTCCATATGTGTTGTTTTGCAGGGCTGGGAATAAAACCCAGTGCCTTGCGCATGCTCGGCATGTGATCTACCACTGAGTCATTGCTCCAAAACACGATGTGTGCATCATACACTATGGTCTGTCTTCACTTATAAGGTTAAGCATTTAAAACCCACAGAATTATCTAACATAACCCCATTTTCTCAAGAACCATCAATTAGCACATCTGCAAAGATTCTTTTCCTATTCAGGAATTCTTATGGACACTCAGTTTTGGGACCTCAAAGCTGTCCAAGCTACTGACAGCCTAGCACATCTCAGCCTGAGAGTGTAAAACAAAATAGTCCAATTAGGCATTCATGGAGCGGTGTTCTCAAGCACAGTCTTGACATCCTTATTTAAAGATACTAATTAAAGACAGAGAACTTGTTTTAAGGCATTATAATCCTGAACCTTGTTGACTTTAACCAAATTGGATAATTACTAAAAGATTCCTAATCATTCTTAATATTTTTAATTGAACTAACATTTACTTAAGATGAAGCTTCAGACTCTAACATTGGGCTTCTTTAATTTGGGCTGTAATTTTAGTGGCTCTTTGGTTAGTACCAATTCGTCCATGTTGTTCAGACAGGCTGGGAAAATTTTGTAAGAGTAATATATAAAACCATGTTTGTTAATTTCTTAAAAGACTTAAAATGCCTGACAAATATTAAAATTCATGTAAATCCTCTGGCTAGTGAGATGACTATTGATAAAGTGCTTGCTACACAAAATGAGGCACTGTAGAATGTGTCTGTAATCTTAGCATTAGGAAGTGGCTAGCCATCTCATCTAGCTCAACTGGTGAGCTTTAGACTCCATAACAGACTCACAAAAAGTGAAGTCCAGGATGATTCAGGAAGACATCAGAGACTCTAGCCATGCTAACTGTGTCAGACCTTTACCTTTTCCTCACCTCCTCCAAATCCAATCGTCCTGTCTCATCCCCAACTCTGCAGCAGATCAGATACTGAGGCCTTCCTTCTGAAACTTCCCCCATCTCCAGTGGATCACAGAGATCTTTTCCTTCAAACTTCCCACCCGCCACTCACTCTTCCAACCCTTCTCCCCACTCATACTGTTATCCCAGCCGCCAACTCCAGTTGGCATCCGCTGGGAACCCAGCAGTAGCCAATCTAGCCAGATAAGCAAGTAGGCTAGTGAAACAGATAGACAAGCTCCAGATCTTCATTCTCCCTTCTCTCCTCCAAATAAAACCCCTGAGTCTCATCCCCAAATCTATTGCAGGCTATGAGGGGTCACCTCTCCTCACTCATTTATTCCCCAGGTGTCTTAGTCTAGGTTTGTATTCCTGCACAAAACATCATGACTAAGAAGCAAATTGGAGAGGCAAGGGTTTATTCAGCTTTCACTTCCACATTGCTGTTCATCTCTCTCTCTCTCTCTCTCTCTCTCTCTCTCTCTCTCTCACACACACACACACACACACACACACACACACACACATACAAGTCAGGACTGGAACTCACACAGGGTAGGAACTTGGAGGCAATAGCTGATGCAGAGGCCATGGAGGGGAGCTGCTTACTGAATTGCTTACCATGGCTTGTTCAGCTTGGTTTCTTCTAGAACCCAGGACTACCAGCGCAGGGATGGTACCACCCACAATGGTCCCTTGATCACTAATTGAGAAAATGCCTTAGAGCTGGAACTCATGGAGGCTCCTTTCTCTGTGATAACTCCAGCTTGTGTCAAGTTAACACACAAACCCAGCCAGTATACCAGGGTCTAGTTATATCTTGATGGAATATTCTATTTTCCTTCCTCCTGTGGACACACTTGGCCTTCCCTTCCCAGTCCACACCCATTTCTGTCAGCTTCTAGTGCCTACAAATATATTTTATCCAGAATCCTCAGTACCCACACTTAACAAGATTCCAGACGCATTTCCTACCAGGCAACACACAGCCACCACATGCTTCTAAAAACTGGACAGTGTAAGAACCACCAAGGAACAAAATACCCTCTCAACAAAGACAAGACCAAACAACAGCATTTAGAATTATACCTCCAAACTCAAAAGCCTATGTACCAGTGTAAAAACACAAGCAATAACAACCAGGACAATATGTCTCCGCTAGAGCCCAGCAACCCAATCACTGGTGGCCCTCAGCATTTCATAGCTGAAGCAAACAAAAATGTTTGACAAACTCTTTATGAATATGTTAGTGTTTATTAAAGAAAAAATTAATAAGTCCCTTAAAGAAATCTATGAGAACACAAACAGTGGAAGGAAATGAAGAGAAAAAAAAAAAAAAGAAATACAAGAGGTGGAAGAAGAGTCTTGATAAAAGAAATAAATACCTTGGTCAAAGAAAATGTTAAATCTTAAAAAAAAATCCTGATACAAAACATCTAGCAATTCTTAGTCACTATGAAAAGAGAAAAACTAAGGAAAGTAGGAATAGAGAAAGGAGAAAAATCAAAATACAGAGAAAATATTTTCAATGAAAGCATAGAAGAATTTTTCTCTAACCTAAAGAAGATGTCCATCAAGATACAAGAAATATACAACATGCAAAGTAGACAAGATTAGGAAAGTCAATGTGCCCTTGGTACATAACAGAAACAATAAATTTATAGAACAAGGAAAATATTAAATTCTGTAAGGAAAAAAGCCCAACTAACATATATAAAGGCTGGTTTGGTGTCTGCGGATAGGATGGATCTCAAGGTGGAGAAGTCTCTGTGTGGCCTTTCTTTCAGTCTCTGATCCATTTTTTTTTTTTTGATTCTGTGTTTCCTTTAGACAGGATTAAATTCTGGATTAAAGTACTCAAATTTATAGCTACACCAACAAAAGGTGGGCAAATGAGTATAAATTGGAAAAGAAGTCAAGGTATAACTATTTACAGATGATATGATAGTATACATAAACAACCATCAAAATACTGGAAGAGAACTCCTACACATCATAAACAACTTCAGCAAAGTGGCTGGGTATAAAACTAACTCAAACAAATCAGGAGCCTTCCTCTACAAAAAGGATAAATGGGCTGAGAAGAAAATTAGGAAAACAACAACCTTCCCAATAATCACAAATATCTTTGTGTAACTCTATCCAAGTAAGTGAAAGATCTGTATGACAAGAACTTCAAACCTCTGAAGAAAGAAATCGAAGAATACCTCAGAAGATGGAAAGATCTCCCATCCTCATGGATTGGTAGGATTTATAGTAAAAATTAGCCAGCTTACCAAAAGCATCTATAGATTCAATGAAATCCCCATCAAAATTCCAACTCAATTCTTCACAGAGACAGAAAGAGCAATTCTAAGATTTATTTGGAATAACAAAGAAACAGGATAGTGAAAACTATTCTCAACATTAAAGGAATTCTGGGGGAGTCACCATCTCTGACCTCAAGCTGTACTATGAAGCAATAGTGATTAAAAAAAAAAACAAACAAAACAAAACATAGTATTGGTAGAGAGACAGACTGTAGATCAATAGAATAGAAATGAAGAGCCAGAAATAAGCCCATACATCTATGATCACTTGATCTTTGACAAAAAGAGCTAAAACAATCCAGTGGAGAAAAAAAAAAAAAAAAAGAAGCATTTTCAACAAATAGTGCTGGTCTAACTGGAGGCCTGCATGTAAAGGATGCAAATTGATATATTTTTATCTCCTTGTACAAAGTTTAAGTCCAAGTGGATGCAGGACCTCCACATAAAACCAGATGCACTGAATCCAATGAAAGAGAAAGTGGGAAAGAGACTCTAATGCATTGGTACAGGGGGAATTTTCCTGAACAGAACACCAATGGCTCAGGCTCTAAGATCAACAATTGACAAATGTGACCTCATGAAACTAAAACCCTTCTGTAAGGCAAAAGACACTGTCATTCAGCCAAAGCAGTACTATATGGAAAAGGAAAAGATTTTCACCAATTATACATTTGCTGGAGGATTAATATTCAAAATTCACAAGGAACTCAAGAAACTGGATATCAGGAAAACAACCCAAATAAAAAATATGGTAGGGTTCTAAACAGAATTCTCATGAAAGAAACTCAAATTGCTAAGTAGCACTTAAAGAAATGTTCGAGAGGCAGGCGGATTTCTGAGTTCGAGGCCAGCCTGGTCTACAAAGTGAGTTCCAGGACAGCCAGGGCTATACAGAGAAACCCTGCCTCGAAAAACCAAAAAAAAAAAACCAAACAAACAAACAAACAAAAAAAGAAATGTTCGACATCCTTAGTTCTCATGAAAACACAAATAAAAGCTACTTTGAGATTTCATTTTACACCCATCAGAATGACCAATATCAGTAAAACAAGTGACATCTCATGATGGTGAACAAGTATAAACTTGAGCGGCTATTCTGGACATCAGTGTGGCAGTTCATTAGGAAGATAGGAATTGATTTACCTCAAGATCCAGCTATGCCACTTTTGGCCATATAACCAAAGGATGTTTTATACTACCACAGAGATCCTTGATCAGCCATGTGAATTACTGCTGTTTTCATAATAGCCAGAAATTGGAAACAACCTAAATGCCCCAGAACAGAAGAGTGGATAAAGAAAATGAGGCACATTTACACAGTGGAGAGTTGGTCACCCATTAAAAACAAATGAAATCATGGAATTCACAAGAAAGTAGATGGTACTAAAATCCAAATCAAAACAAAACAAAGGCTGGGCATGGTGGCGCACACCTTTAATCCCAGCACTCGGGAGGCAGAGGCATAGGCAGGCAGTTCGAGGCCAGCCTGGTCTACAAAGTGAGTTCCAGGACAGCCAGGGCTATACAGAAAAACCCTGTCTCGAAAAACCAAAACCAAAACAAAAACCAAAACCAAAACAAAAACAAAAACAAAAACAAAAACAAAACATCTTGAGTGGATAACTCAGATACTGAAAGACAGGTATGTGTTTGATTCTATGAAGATCTTAGTTGTTAATTTAATGATAAATACATTATAGTCTGCGGAGCAACAAAGGTTAGATATAAGCTAAAGGACTGAGGCCAGGGGTCAAAGATAGGTATCCATCCCTAGGAATGAGAAATAAAATAGACTATGTTGGAACCCAGAGAAGTGGAGCTCGTGCCTGGATAGAGCAGTCACCCTTACATGCTAGGGGCCTTTTGTGCAGGATACCAGAGAAGAAAGAAAGACAGCAGTTGAACCACAAACCCTCTGATCCACAATGGTATCCTGTCTGCAAGATATGCTAGTGTAATGGCGGTACAAAGTGTATGGGAGAAACCAACCAGTAGCTTATTTTACTGAGAGCCCAATCCATGAGATGGAATTGATGGCCAACACTGTTTGGATGAGCAAGGGCCTGAGACTAGATAGCCTAGGGACCTGGGGTGAAACCAAATAATACAGTTCTGAAAAAAAAAAAAACAACTTAGCAATAAAATGACTCTTGATGACATTCTGCTATACTTATAGATCAGTGTGTTGTTCAGACAGCCACCATCAGAGAAGCATCCTTCTGCAGGAGAAAGAAACAAACATAGAGACCCACAGCCAGACATTATGCAGAGTCAGAGACCTTGGAACATGTATCCCTAAACAGGATGTTTCAATCAAATTTTTCCACTTGGTGCTTAGGGAACTTTGTGGAGGATGAGGCAGAAAAAAAAGAAAAAGAAAAGAAAAGAAAAGAAAAGAAAAGAAAAGAAAAGAAAAGAAAAGAAAGAAAGAAAGCAAGAAAGAAAAGCTTAAGAGCTTTAGTGGATGAAGGAAAGGAATAAAATAAGCCCCCCCAACTCATCATCATTGATACATATCACGTACTGCACAGGGGCTACACAACTCTATAACAGATGTTGTTCTAGAGCTGAAAGAAGAGGATAATTGCCCCCATTCCTAACCTAGAAGCAATCTCCAAATAATAACCACTTTCAAATAAAAAATTAGTTTCCTCCAAAAGCATCTCACTGCATGCCCAGCAGTAGACAGCCAGCAGAAAATGAGCTCAACAGAGTCTTTGGAGATTCTGTGTCTCATAATGTCACATCAAGACATTTTCCTCTATTTTTCCATTTTTACTTAGTATCCTTTATTTCTTTTCTTCTCTCTTTTTTCAGGTCCTTTGTGTATACATTATGGTTTCCAGTTTAGTGTTTTTAAGAGATTCCTATGTGTGTGAACAAGTGGATCTCTGGTTCTTGTGATTCTTTTGGTTTGGTTTGTCAAGTTCTGATGTGTTCGTTTTCATCCTGTTATCTTCTATTGTATCTTATTTTACTTAGTTATTATCCTTTAGAACCTTGTGTATTTTCTAATGAGAGACAAAAATGGCCTGGATTCTAATGGGAGGGGAAGTATGGAGGAGCTTTGAGGCACAGAGGGAGGGAAAACAAGAATCTGGATACATTGTATGAGGAAAAAATTATCAGGAAAAGGGGGAAATAAAAGTCACTTGACATTGATCTATCACTTCCCCATTCGTGCATATGCTTCTGGGTTTGTACCCACACAGATATGCATGTACACACACACACACACACACACACACACACACATACACACACACAAACATACAACTCGTGTGAAGACATCTCATTATGAAACTGTTCAGAATCATGTTCTCTATGAAGACACACTGAATGACTGAGCAGTTGTCTACTTTATAAGCCACATGTCCTCAAGGAGCCCAATAAGGAACAAATGACAGCAGTCTTGTCTGAGTCATGAAGACATAGTGTACACACAAAAGCACATTCTAAACAAATACCGTATTTGGTAAGTGTAAATGGATAGTAACTTAAAAGCCCAGCTTTAAGAATAGAAAAGTACCTCTTTAACCGAACTGTAAAAAAACTGATAGTTATTTTGACATATATGTCAAGTAGTAAATTAACAAGATATTGGACAATTTTAAATCTCCAAAACATAATACCCAACAAGCTTTCATAGATATCTTTGTGGGAATGATATCATGAACACTATAAATGTAAAACCTTTAGAAGATAAATTTTATGAGAGACTGGAAAACTATGGAATTCTAACAGACATCTGTGGTTGGCCATTACGTTAGATACTCTTATTAAGTAACAGTTGGGTAAAATATCTCAGGCCAAAATAAACATTATTTTGTGATACATGGGTATACTAAACACTATCATGTCGTGATAAAGTAAACTACTCTGGCTTCCAGTTGTTAAATGTTCATTTATAGACCATATTATAGAGAATATCTTCATAAAACCTAGTGTTCTTCTTCTGGGAGCCACATCACCAGTGTGGGGTACCTCTGTTTAAACTCCTTTATATAAAAGCTACACACACACACACACACACACACACACACACACAAATAAAAAAACCCAAAACATATTGTTGAGACAGTGTCTCACTATGTTGCTCTGGCAACTTAGACTATATAGATCAGGCTGGCCTTGAACTCACGATCTGCCTACCTCTGCCTCTGGTTCCAGAGTAATGAGAATAAAGGTGTGCACCACCATGTCCAGCTAAGATTTTGTGTTTTTAATAGCTTACAAACAATCAAGGTTCATAGTGCTTCTTCATGCACACTTAGTTCTGGCTGGTCCACCTCTGCTGTTCCTTGTTCCATGCCTTGCTCAGCCTAAACCGTTGTCTCCCACTGTTCTCCCCATGCTTTTTCATGTCACATTCATCTATCATCCCCTCTAATTATTTTTTTCACTTCACCTGCAATACCTTAGGTCCCAAGCAGCTTCTTCATGCATATTTCATCCTAGTTAACCCTCCCTGCTCCCAGGTTTCCCCATGGTCATCACTTGTCACCCAATGGACCCCTTGTGTCCAGCACCCCTCTTTTCTACTTTCATCTACTATTTTACATATATTCTACTATTCTCTTCTCTAAACCTGACCCACATAAATGGTCTGTTTCTGCTTTGCTGGATTCCAGAAGTAACAAAGATGAACACACAGAATGAGTGTGTTCCCTAAAATTAATCGATCGGGGATGTGCCAGAGGCACAAAGAACAATGCAGGCTATTACTACTGATCTTAGATGCCCTCCATAACTAAATGGTAAGACCATTGTAGATGACAGATCATGTGCACATTACAGAGAAATCCATCTCGGACTCATCATGACACTCCCTGCTGACTAGCATTCATGGAGCTGGAAGGTGCTATGTAGACTTCTGAAAAAGGGGAGATCTTGTGACCTTATCCAGAGCTGGACCTTGTCTTTCTTGACAAGCTGTGCCTGCCGCTGTAATATTGATACGGCTATTTGTAAGACAACCAATTGCTTTTCTGAGCAAACGTGAGGCTCACTTGATAGGAGAAAATTCATAAATGGTCCTGTGAATATTGTCAGATTGTAGCTACAACATCTCTGCATCTCAGTTGGCCAATATGGAAGCTATATTATAAAGCTATGAGGCGTGGCTGAAGATGAGTAAGAGGAACAAAAGTTCTGAAAAGTTTGAGGAAAGAAAGTATATGAAAGGTTCCCAACCTTCAGGTGTGTGGGGGCCCACCGCCCGCAGTAGACCGGGGTTCCCTGGAGGAATGCCCCGAGGCTGTAATGAGATTAAGGGGGATGGGGAAGAGAGATGATTGCCAAGGCTACATGGTTGCTGCTCAAAGACTGTTTAATGGAGGACAAGCACTTGAGGAAAAAGAGGGAAGGCCCCGCCCCCAGTTGGTTCTGCACAGGCGCCTGGAGTTTGGCGGGAAGCCTGAAGTATTGTGAGATGTTGGGGGGGGGGGTGTTGCGCTGGTGGGCTGGTTGTAGGTGAGCTGGGTGGAGCCAAGGTCCTGGGAAACACACAGAAGCAGGCTGCAGGGCCACTGGGCTATCTCAAGCCTAATTAACATGACAAGGGATGCAGCGGGGCAGGGCTCCTCAAGGCTTGGTCACAACATCAGCTATGCTGATGGGAGAAGGGGCACCACACAGGTGTAGCTATGGTCATGGAAAGTAGTAAATAATTTAATATTTTCTCACAAAGTAAATTCCAAAGTAGTTAGATTATCCAAATATTGACTGTGTGGTTAGGTTTGTTTCCTATCATAGTGATAAACACTATGACCAAAAGCAACTTGGAGAAGATGGGATTTATTCCTTCTTGCATTTCTAGATTATAATGCATCATTGAAGGAAGGCAAGGGCAGGAACTCAAGTTACAACCAGGGTAGAAAATGTGGAGGAACTCTACCTTCCCTTGCTCCCTCAGCTCATGTTCATATACAGCTCAGAAACCCCTGAGTAGTGATGGTTCCACTCATGGTCTAAGAATTCCTAAATCAAAAAGTCATGAAGAAAATGCTCCGCAGACATGCCCATAGGCCAGTATGATCGAGGCACTCTCTCAATTAAGACTCTCTTAGATAACTCTGGCTGCATTGGTTCATAGCTAATGTTAACTAGGAGACAATGAGTGATTAACACTAGCAGAAAAGACAAGCAAATTTAGTATTCTGAGAAAATAGATGGTAATCATACTTAAAAATGCAGAAATAATAAGGGGAAAGATTGATAGATTTAATGTGTATTATATGCACACATGTATGTATATATGTATGTGTATATAAGTATACAAAGTTTTTCATTACAAAATAAATGTATAATCAAAGTAATAAATAATTGGCAATATGAGTTTTAAGATTTTATTTATATGATGGGCAAAGATTTAATAATCTCTAATTACCAGTTTTTATAAATAAATAAAATAAGAGACTAGAACACTATTCATGCCCAAAGTGATTTTAGATAAAAATAATAGGATGTTTGATATCTACTGCTTAAGAATATCACGCTCTCATTGTTCACAAAAAAGAACTGGGCTACTCGATTGGTAAGAGGCATCTTTTATCTTCTAAACCTAAGATTTAAGCAGTCTGCAAGGAGCCCTTCTTCCCTTGAATTATCCTATAGTAAAAAACCATTATTCACTGGTCAAAATGACAGTATTCTTCAAGAATATTAGAAAATGCTGGGCATGTAGCTAAATGGTAGAATATTCAAAACACAAAGAAATAGAGGGGGTGGTATATAGAGAGAGACAGTGAGACAGAGACACACACAAAGAGAAATGGGCAGAAAATATTAATATATAACTATTCATTTCCTCTAATTTCTATCTAAAATGACCTTCTAAACTATCACTGTAATATAGACACTTTCTAACCATTTTCCTTGAATCTTACATTCAGGGAATAAGTTATAGACTTCCTGTAATTTCACATTACCTGATAGATCTACTTGTATGTTTTATAAATCTCATAGTATTCCATTTTTACAGAACATTACAACTCTACCTCCCTCACCTAATTCCATATTCAAAAGCCTCATCTTTCTTTATAGCACACTTTTGATTACTAACTTTAAATCTTATTCTTCCTGGCTCCACCTTCATACTAAAATTCTTTGACAATAGAAACCAAATCTTTAAATTATTTCCCTGCTCCAAGTTATTGAACAGATTATTACAGTATTTAGTTGACAAGGTGTATTGTTTAGAAGTCTTGTTCATTTGATCCCGCATAGACACCCAAGAGAAGCAGGTTGAACAAGATAAATGAAGAAATTCCTTATTATGGACTTCAGTCCCCCGTTTCCCAGTTCCCCACAGCTAGAGAGTTATAGCTGTAATAAAAGAGTTCATCTGTATACAAACACATTTAACAGTTTCTGGGAAACCACTACATGATTCATTTTGAAAAGCTTCATTTTCATATTCATTTAATTTTCTGATTAATCTAAAAAGCTATCATTCTTTATTTCATAAACAGATGAAGAAGAAATTGGGCATTCTTTAGATGAGTCATATGTTCATGAGAGTTCAGAGCCTTCTGCAATCTGAAGGATGTGAAGCAAACAGCTTCTGTGGCAGCAGTCAGATTTATTTCTCTGGGAACATCAGGCGTGACCTTTGCTAAAAAAGAGATAATACAATTTGGAAAGATAAGATCCAATTTCAATAAGCAAAAACCTGCATTTTTCTCTAGACTAAAAAGTTGAAATGATTCTGAAAAGAATGATTTTGCCTTAAAATCACTTTAATGAGTGTGCTTAGCATGGTAAGAAGTCATGTTTATGTTTTTGCCTTCCCAAACATCCAGTCTCTCACCCTCAGCTCATTATAGGAAATACAGCACTGTGCATAAAAACTTTTAATCACCATTAAAAGCAGCAAAGATAAATTAAACATAAACATGACTTAATATTTATTATTTTAACAGAATCTATTAATGTAATATTTTCATTTAATAAATATCTGGAAGAAATTATATATTGTTTACAGTGATATCAACTAAATAAATTTAATTAATCAAAGTGGGAGATACTACTTAAGCCCTTATTTCTATCAAGATCTGCAAGCATAGTGTTGAGAACAATAATGATAATTTTTCTAGAGGGGGCTTTCATAGAAGAACAGAATTGAAACCAGATGCTATTGATAGGTTTTGTTAGTGGATATGGACTACCAACCAGAGTTTTGCTTTAGCCCTTGATTTTATAATTGAATACCAATATTATACACATTATTAGTTTTACTGGTGGATCAGGAGCAAGTAGTTGGAGTCCAGCTGTGACCCCAGGGCAAGAACTTTTATCTGCTGTCCCCTCCTGACAGTTTAGGCTGTTAATCACCTCCATCAACTAGAACACAAGCAGCTCTCTGTCTGACAGCTGGCAGACACAGCTTCAGACCCTGGCAGCTTGAGAAGATTTAAAATCTGTAAAAAGGGCTGCTATGTAAACAGTTTATTGTACGATATTTGGGGACCACAGTAGACCCACGTCAGTAATCAAAGGAAATTTCTGCTACCTTTGCTCTCCTTGATAGGTTAGCAAAGAAGAAAGAGAGGGAGAGGGAGAGGGAGAGGGAGAGGGAGAGGGAGGAGAGGGAGAGGGAGAGCGCCAAACTTCAGTTTATATATTCTCCCTAGGAGAATAAAATTAGAAATTATAGTCCTGAAAATATTCTTCTGGTGACTTGAAGGTCAATTATATAGTCCTGCTGAAATAAATAAGCTTTGACTCACTCAATAGAAAGAGAACTCAAATGCTATGTTTCGTGTTGACCTTGAAGAATCACAATGTAAGTGGGAAAGTTTGAAGCTCACTTCTGGTTAAGGATGATGATGTATAGGTAGCCACTAGAAATCAGACCTGTACCCATGCACATGTGACTGAATTATATATGTGCTGATTGTATGCTATACAGTATGCTATATCTGACTGTGCTGGGACTCTATCCTAACCAAAATGACATTTCTAACATTTCAATTAGATTTTGCAAAGCTATGCTTAATACTTTAGAAGTATTTGCTATTTTTATATCTTCTTTTTTAACTTCAGACATTTTCAATGTTAAATGAATGTGACTATCGAACAAATCAAAGTGCTAAGAAACAAAACCGCTTGATGCTTAGTTCTCCAAACTTTATCTGAACATCACAAGCCAGTTCCCACAGTTTTGTTGCTTTGACTTTGATGGCTCGCTTCAAAAGAAAAAAACTTAACTGTAAATAAATCTAAATCTAAAACATTTGTCTTAAAAAAAAAAAACAACAAACATACTGCCTTACAACAAATACATTGATTGCCAAGGAAGTATGAAATAAAATAAATATGAATTTTCTACAATTTATTTCTTCTAGTGTTTCTTCACAAATCATTTATTACATCTTTATTACATCTAAGAAATCTTAGTCATGATTTCTTTTCCCTCATCTTCTTCATAGACTGTTTAGAAGTCATAGTTTTTCTGACATTTTCTTTAGAACTTCATTTTATGAAAGTTATCAGGTATATTGAGACTTAACTATTAATCAGATACTTACTCTTACAGATAACATATACATACATACACACATGTACACACACACACACACTCACGCATGCATAGACACTCAGACAGGACACCTAAGCATGCCACAGGTGAGGATGATTATAAATAGTGCATTTTACTGTTATAGTAAATAGTAGGTTACTTAACAAATATATTTTCTTTTTTAAAATGAAAATAAAATTA
Organism: Mus minutoides; assembly: GCA_902729485.2. Lineage (NCBI taxonomy): Eukaryota > Metazoa > Chordata > Mammalia > Rodentia > Muridae > Mus > Mus minutoides. Next base: position 25,285 of record LR753429.1, read on the forward strand.
TAACATTCCCCTTTCCTCCAGTACCTACCATGATTCCCCTTGCTGTCTCCCCAATCTCTGCAATCCATGTAGTCTTTTTCTCTCATTATTATTGCCACACTAACAAGCACAAACACTCAACACACAAAAACACACACATCATGTATATACACACAATATACAGATACAACTTATCCAGACAGCTTAGTGTTAATTGTTTGTATTTCAGAGCTGACCAGTTAGTATTGGATAACCAAGTAAGGGGCGTAGTTCTGTGGAGGATTACTTCCGTTCTCATATGTGAGCATTCCTTAGTTGCCTATAGTTATTGATTTGGGGGTAGAGGCCCATGAGATTTCCCCCTTCCATGTTATCATGTCTATTAGTGGTGTAATTTTTAGGTCTTTTTAGGCAGCTATACTTTTGAGGCATGATAGGTGAGGCTTCCCTGTTACTTCTAGGAGACACAGCCTCAAAGCAGATTTCCTGTTCCCCTGGCTCTTACAAGGTTTCCAGCACCTCTTCTGCCACATTCCCTGAGCCTTAGAGGCAGAAGTGAGCCTTAGGTGTGTTGAAGTGAAGTCATGGATTCTGAAGGAGAACCTACTACCTCTACTCTAGTAAACATGTATAATTCCAAATTGCATTCTCTGTGCACAGATAAGTGTAGCTCTTGCCCCTCATCAAAGAAACTTCTCTTTATGATAGACAGAGACCATTACAAAACTACAACTGGTCAAATGCAGAAGACAACTGACCTTTGATTTCTAGGACCAGACTTATCACTCTAGAATCTACTTTACTTCTGAATTAACAACAGTCTCTTGAGATACTTTAAATGTGTGTGTGTGTGTGTGTGTGTGTGTGTGTGTGTGTGTGTCTGTGTGTGTGTGTGGTACGTGTGCATGTATGCATGGATTTGTGGCCCATATAGGTGTTCTTCAGTGATTTTCTATTGTATTTTCCAAGACAGGGTCTCTCACTGAACGGAGAGGAGATTCAGCCAAGCTGGGTGACAAATGAATTTTCAGGAATTTTCTTG
>LR753429.1:26986-124860 GCA_902729485.2 Mus minutoides
AGAGGGAGAGAGAGCGCCAAACTTCAGTTTATATATTCTCCCTAGGAGAATAAAATTAGAAATTATAGTCCTGAAAATATTCTTCTGGTGACTTGAAGGTCAATTATATAGTCCTGCCGAAATAAATAAGCTTTGACTCACTCAATAGAAAGAGAACTCAAATGCTATGTTTCGTGTCGACCTTGAAGAATCACAATGTAAGTGGGAAAGTTTGAAGCTCACTTCTGGTTAAGGATGGTGATGTATAGGTAGCCACTAGAAATCAGACCTGTACCCATGCACATGTGACTGAATTATATATGTGCTGATTGTATGCTATACAGTATGCTATATCTGACTGTGCTGGGACTCTATCCTAACCAAAATGACATTTCTAACATTTCAAATAGTTTTTGCAAAGCTATGCTTAATACTTTAGAAGTATTTGCTATTTTTATATCTTCTTTTTTAACTTCAGACATTTTCAATGTTAAATGAATGTGACTATCGAACAAATCAAAGTGCTAAGAAACAAAACCGCTTGATGCTTAGTTCTCCAAACTTTATCTGAACATCACAAGTCAGTTCCCACAGTTTTGTTGCTTTGACTTTGATGGCTCGCTTCAAAAGAAAAAAACTTAACTGTAAATAAATCTAAATCTAAAATATTTGTCTTAAAAAAAACAACAAACATACTGCCTTACAACAAATACATTGATTGCCAAGGAAGTATGAAATAAAATTAATATGAATTTTCTATAATTTATTTCTTCTAGTGTTTCTTCACAAATCATTTATTACATCTTTATTACATCTAAGAAATCTTAGTCATGATTTCTTTTCCCTCATCTTCTTCATAGACTGTTTAGAAGTCATAGTTTTTCTGACATTTTCTTTAGAACTTCATTTTATGAAAGTTATCAGGTATATTGAGACTTAACTATTAATCAGATACTTACTCTTACAGATAACATATACATACATACACACATGTACACACACACACACACTCACGCATGCATAGACACTCAGACAGGACACCTAAGCATGCCACAGGTGAGGATGATTATAAATAGTGCATTTTACTGTTATAGTAAATAGTAGGTTACTTAACAAATATATTTTCTTTTTTAAAATGAAAATAAAATTATAACATTCCCCTTTCCTCCAGTACCTACCATGATTCCCCTTGCTGTCTCCCCAATCTCTGCAATCCATGTAGTCTTTTTCTCTCATTATTATTGCCACACTAACAAGCACAAACACTCAACACACAAAAACACACACACATCATGTATATACACACAATATACAGATACAACTTATCCAGACAGCTTAGTGTTAATTGTTTGTATTTCAGAGCTGACCAGTTAGTATTGGATAACCAAGTAAGGGGCGTAGTTCTGTGGAGGATTACTTCCGTTCTCATATGTGAGCATTCCTTAGTTGCCTATAGTTATTGATTTGGGGGTAGAGGCCCATGAGATTTCCCCCTTCCATGTTATCATGTCTATTAGTGGTGTAATTTTTAGGTCTTTTTAGGCAGCTATACTTTTGAGGCATGATAGGTGAGGCTTCCCTGTTACTTCTAGGAGACACAGCCTCAAAGCAGATTTCCTGTTCCCCTGGCTCTTACAAGGTTTCCAGCACCTCTTCTGCCACATTCCCTGAGCCTTAGAGGCAGAAGTGAGCCTTAGGTGTGTTGAAGTGAAGTCATGGATTCTGAAGGAGAACCTACTACCTCCACTCTAGTAAACATGTATAATTCCAAATTGCATTCTCTGTGCACAGATAAGTGTAGCTCTTGCCCCTCATCAAAGAAACTTCTCTTTATGATAGACAGAGACCATTACAAAACTACAACTGGTCAAATGCAGAAGACAACTGACCTTTGATTTCTAGGACCAGACTTATCACTCTAGAATCTACTTTACTTCTGAATTAACAACAGTCTCTTGAGATACTTTAAATGTGTGTGTGTGTGTGTGTGTGTGTGTGTGTGTGTGTCTGTGTGTGTGTGTGGTACGTGTGCATGTATGCATGGATTTGTGGCCCATATAGGTGTTCTTCAGTGATTTTCTATTGTATTTTCCAAGACAGGGTCTCTCACTGAACGGAGAGGAGATTCAGCCAAGCTGGGTGACAAATGAATTTTCAGGAATTTTCTTGNAGGGAAAATATGCTAATGAGGCACTGCTTGTAGTACCAATGAAGGGAAAATATGCTAATGGATGTGGCTTGTGGCACCAATGAATGGGCCACATGCAAATGAGGTATGGCTTGGTGCACCAATCAGCAACCACTATGACACCCCTCCCCCTTCCCTGGGAGTGTATAAAAGCAGCAGCTCTGCTGCTGTCCAGAGTCCTGGGAATCAACTATCAAGGTGCTCCAGAATAAAGCTGACTGAGAAGATCCCGGTGGTGGCGTGACTTTCTTGCTGGTCGACGGAGGCAGGGAGGCGCGCTGCAATGTTTGCTTTTGCAAGGGTGCTCAGGTCATTAATCCAGGCCCTAAGTTTGTGTGGCCAACACTTTACTGAGTGAGCCAAAACTTTTCCCTCCTGTAATGTTTTTGAGAGGCAGTTACACTTCTGTTTCCATGATCTTCCCCTTCCTGACATTGGACCTTACTTGATTTCTGGTTTGTCTCCAGCACATGCAGATGATTTTTCCTATTTGATGGCTTCCCTCCTGCTCATTGTCCTTATGTATTTTAGGAACTTTGGCTTTCTCTACTATGGTTGTGATTCTGAAACCCTCACCTTTTTCAAGTTCCAAAGCCCTATTCTGTATGGTGGTTATGATTCTGTCTTCTGAAAAATCTGCCTTTCCAGTTACAGCTGTCTCTTAGCTAAGGGCATTGCCTTTCACTGGAACCTCAGAAGTATTGTTCTCTTCATGGTTTCCCTTACACTTATAGCACTGCCCAGAGAGAGTTATCATCGAACTAACTCCCTAGGGCTGATTGGTAATATTCCCCTCATTTTATTTTGTCTTGCCTGCTGCCAGAGAGATCTTCCTTCCAGGGCACAGTTCTTAGAATGTTTCTCTCTATAAAACCTCCAGTGGCTGAAAATGTAAGCAGAAAAATATCTACAAAGACCCTTGACTTAGTACTGACTTATCTTTGCTTGACTTAAGGACTCCTTTAATAAACAAGATGTGCATCTGCCATCCCCTTGTCCTGTTGTGCATCCTTCCTCTGCTTGTGACCTTTCTTTCTCTCATCTTAACCACTTGCAATGCCTATTGATTTTCTTCCATGAAACTCCTCACAGTACAGTTCAAAGTCCAGCCTCCCCTTCACTTATGTAACAAGTATGAACAGCTACTCAAAGTGACTGATTTTTTTTTAATAAGCTTTAGGTTCTTTGGGATCCATCCCATAATCAACCACCAAACATAGACACGATTGTATATGTCAGCAAGATAGTGCTGAAATGCCTTGATATAGCTGTGGGAGGCTATACCAACACCTGGCAAACATGGAAGTGGATGCTCACAATCAGCTATTGGATAGAACTCAGGACTCACAAGGAAGAAGCTAGAGAAAGTACCCAAGGACCTGAAGGGGTCTTCAATCCTATACGTGGAAGAATAACAGGATCTAACTAGTACCCCCAGAGCTCATGTCTCTAGCTGCATAAATAGAAGAAGATGGTCTAGTTGGCCATCATTGGGAAGAGAGGAGCCTTGGTCATGCAGACTTTATATGCCCCAGTACAGGGGAACGCCAGGGCCAAGAGGTAGGAGTGGGTGGGTAGGGAAGCAGGGCCAGGAGTGGGGAGGGTATAGGGAACTTTCTGGATAACACTTGAAATGTAAATGAAGAAAATATCTAATAAAAGTTGGGAAAAAAAGTTAGGTGATCTTTTTTTTTTTAACATCAAGAAAACTAATATTCTAATGGGGAAAACAATTAAAAATATAAATTATATATCGCTTTCATGAAAGATATAAACTTAAACTGAAGGTCTCTCAAGAAAAATAATCTTAATATTATTATTTAAGACAAAATAAATTCATTTATTCATTAGGGACTTCTGCTGAACAATGAAATGACAAGTGCTAGGAAAACATATGCAAATGCTTTAAAAGTTAGAGTCCACCGCTACATCAATACAAACACAGGCCATGGTCTTAAAAGAAAGAAAGAAAGAAAGAAAGAAAGAAAGAAAGAAAGATAGAAAGAAAGAAAGAAAGAAAGAAAGAAAGACAGAGAGAGAGAGAGGAAGGAAGGAAGAAAGGCATATGTCAGAAAATAGAGTACAGTAATAAAGTGCTTGCCAATAATTGAACTTAAAAAAAAAAAAAACAGAAATAGAGACACAGACAGAAACAGATCCATAGAGAGAGATGTACTTCAGTGGTAGAAATTTGCCTAGCCGTGCAGAACCCTGGGCTGGAACTCCAACCACACACACACACACACACACACACACACACACACACACACACACACTCATATACACACATACACACGTACACACAAATTATCATACACACACAAATTATCACACATAAATCTGTATTTACAATTTTACAAATGCCTGTGAAAGGTTTTTATATGTCAATCCACACACTAGAAGACAAACTATATCACAACAAAGTATAATTCATCTCATTTATCTCAGACATGTGAGGTTTGTTTAACATTTAAAAACTTAATAAACATGAAAGGATGGTTTAGTGAGTGAATTTAGTGAATTTGCTCCTGTGGCCAAGCCTGCTGGCAATTCAATCTCCGAGACCCACATGGTAGAAGTACAGAACTGACTCTTGAAAGTTTCCATCTTGCAGAAGGAGTCTCTCAGGTAATGCATGGAAGCATCAGCTGTCAATAGAAAGCTGAGGGACAGTGGGAGTGTGTGGGCAGGGGAGCAGGGAGGGGAGAGGGGGGAGGGGATTTTCGGGATAGCATTTGAAATGTAAATTAAGAAAATATCTAATAAAAAATTTGAAAAAAAAGAAGAAAGCTGAGGGACAATGAGCTGAGGCAGGATTAGAGAGTGGAACTTCTGGCAGAGAGAGATAAGAATTCTGGGAAAGGGTCAGGCATAGGGAGATTTTGCTCTGAGACTTGGAAGATGGATATGAAAGTAAGTAGAGGTAACCAACCATATGGCACACATAGAATAAATGAGTTATATAAGTTATGAGCTAGTTGCTAGCATAGAACAAGCCCATGCCTATGACCTATGCATTTATTCATACATAAATGGACTCTAGGTCATTAATCAGGAACAGAGGCATGGGGGAAAAGCCCAAGGTTACACCATCTGATGTCTACATAAGCATCATGGTATGCCTGCTGCCCCTGTCATAAATAATACATAAATCATTCTATGAAAGATTTCAATAATGGAAGAAAATATTTGCAAACTTTATATTTTTACCAATTAACCAATAGACCTGCATAGTTTCAATAAAAATTCCAACTGATTTTTGTATAGAAATTGCCAATCTGTGTCTGTCCTGCAGTGACATGGTCAAGGGCAATATGACCCACCTCCTCTCACCCCTCACCACCTATAGCAGACAGGAGAGTTTGCTCAAAAGTCATCAGAGTGGGAGAGCTGGTCCTACCCTTCTTCTGCTGCAGTACTCAGAAGAGCAGGCCTTGTATCTCATCTGGGCAGCAAGGTAGAGCTGGCCCTAGTGGTGAGAGTTGCTGGTGAGCTAGCCTCAAGGGCATGAGAGTGAGACAGCCAGTGGACTGAGAAGCTCAGATAAATCTCAGACTCAGATCCAGGACTTGGAATTGGTCCAGGGAAACATCTACCCCATAGATGAACCTCTGGAGTGTATTAAGGGGCTGGTCCTACAGGATCTCTATGACACACAGTTAAAAACTGGATATCCAAAATGAAGCCTAGTGAAGTTACACTAGAGATAAAGTAGCAGACGCCAGAGGTTTCATACCAGACCGACGAATCATTGCAATGAACATTGCAAGCAAAGAAATGTGGACAAAAGGGTATACTGAGGGACATACTGTGGCATGCTATGTGCCCTTCCCCCAGCCTTGAACGGGCTAAATCGACCTTGTTTTGCCACAGTTGCCTAGCCCACCTTGGGTGGAGTCTTCCGACCTAGGTGAAGTCTATTGCCTTGCCACATCTGCAGCTTCCTGCAAGAAGCCACTACCTTCTGAGAGGCTGAGCTTGTTTCCCTGATGAGATCCTGGAAAAGTGGGGGGTTGATTTTCCTTGACCAAGGTATCTTTGAGTAGAGTATTGTTCAGTTTCCATGTGAATGTTGGCATTCTGTTATTTATGTTGTTATTGATGATCAGCCTTAGTCCATGGTGATCTGATAGGATGTATGGGATAATTTCTATATTTTTGTATCTGTTGAGACCTGTTTTGTGGCCAATTATATGGTCAATTTTGGAGAAGGTGCCATGAGAAGCTGAGAAAAAGGTATATCCTTTTTAGGATAAAATGTTCTGTAGATATCTGTTAAATCCATTTGTTTCATAGCTTCTGTTAGTTTCACTGTGTCTCTGTTTAGTTTCTGTTTCCAGTAACTGTCCATTACTGAGAGTGGGGTGTTGAAGTCTCCCACTATTATTGTGTGAGGTGCAATGTGTGCTTTGAGCTTTATTAAAGTTTCTTTAATGAATGTGGCTGCCTTTGCATTCGGAGTATAGATATTCAGAATTGAGAGTTCCTCTTGGAAGATTTTACCTTTGATGAATATGAAGTACCCCTCCTTGTCTTTTTTGATAACTTTCGGTTGAAAGTCAACTTTATTCGATATTAGAATGGCTATTCCAGCTTGTTTCTTCAGACTGTTTGCTTGGAAAATTGTTTTCCAGCCTTTCACTCTGAGGTAGTGTCTGTCTTTGTCTCTGAGGTGTTTCCTGTAGGCAGCAAAATGTTGGGTCCTGTTTGTGTAGCCAGTCTTTTAGTCTATGTCTTTTTATTGGGGAATTGAGTCCATTGATATTAAGACATATTAAGTAATTGTTGCTTCCTCTCATTTTTGTTGTTAGAGTTGGGATTCTGTTCTTGTGGCTGTAGTTTCGTCCCTTGTATTGGTGCTTTTCCATTATTATCCTTTGAAGGGCTGGATCCGTGGAAAGATATTGTGTGAAATTTATTTTGTCATGGAATACTCTTGGTTTCTCCATCTATGGCAATTGAGAGTTTTGATGGGTATAGTAACCTGGGCTGGCATTTGTGTTCTCTTAGTGTCTGCATAACATCTGTCCAGGATCTTCTGGCTTTCATAGTCTCTGGTAAGAAGTCTGGAGTAATTCTAATAGGCCTGCCATTATATGTTACTTGACCTTTTTTCCTTACTGCTTTTAATATTCTGTCTTTATTTAGTGCATTTGTTGTTCTGATTATTATGTGTTAGGAGGAATTTCTTTTCTGGTCCAATCTATTTGGAGTTCTGTAGGCTTCTTGTATGTTTATGGGCATCTCTTTCTTTAGGTATGGAAAGTTTTCTTCTATAATTCTGTTGAAGATATTTGCTGGCCCTTTAAGTTGAAAATCTTCATTCTCATCTACTCCTATTATCCTTAGGTTTGGTCTTCTCATTGTGTCCTGGATTTCCTGGATATTTTGAGTTAGGATCTTTTTGCATTTTGCGTTTTGATTGTTGTATCCATGATCCCTATGGAATCTTCTGCACCTGAGATTCTCTCTTCCATATTCTGTTGCTGATGCTTGTATCTATGGTTTCTGATTTCTTTCCTATGGTTTCTATCTCCGGGGTTATCTCCTTTTGGGTTTTCTTTATTTTTCTAGTTCCATTTTTAGGTCCTGGATGGTTTTGTTCAATTCCATCTCCTGTTTGGTATTGTTTTCCTGAAACTCTCTAAGGGATTTTTTTGTTTCCTCTTTAAATGATTCTAGTTGTTTATCTGTGTTTTCCTGTAGTTCCTTCTTAAAGTTCTCCATCATCACCATGAGAAGTAATTTTTGATCCATGTCTTGCTTTTCTGGTGTGATGGTGTATCCAGGACTTGCCATGGTGGGAGAATTTGGTTCTGATTATATCAAGTAACCCTGGTTTCTGTTGCTTCTGTTCTTATGCTTGCCTCCTGCCATCTGATTATCTCAGGTGCTTGCTGTCTTCAATATAACTGATTGGAGCCTGTCCTTCTTATAATCCCAGTTGATTCTGGACTCCTCCGAGTCCAACTTATACTGTGATTCTTTGATTGTGGGCTCCTGTGACCCTGAAATTCTGGGAGTGTCTGAGATCTTGGCAGTCAAGTTTCACTGAGACCCTAGAATACTGGTGTGACCCACATCCTGTTATCCTGGGATACTGTTGTGCTAATATCCTGGGCGTGTTACCATGCCTGGGAGTGGTGTCTCCTTTGAGGAGCTTGGAGCTGTCTGGTCAGTGGTCCTAAGATAGCTTATAGACCTCTAGGGACGGTGGGGGGCTGCACAGACTGTGTGCCCAAGATAACTGGGCGCTGGCGAGACTGGAAGGGGCCTCTACTCCTTGTCTAGACAATCCTCTGTTTCCCCAGTGCTGTCCCAGTTCCCCTGCGATTAGATTGGAACCAATGTTGTTCTCCACTCACCGGTGATCCCAAGATTGTGTTGGGAGTCGTCTAGGGACCTCTGGGGAGTGCACAGACTGTGCGCCCAAGGTAACAGGGTGCTGTTGGGGACCAGAAGGGACCTCTGCTCCTTGTCTAGCTAATCCACTGTTTCTCCAGTGCTATCCCAGTTCCCCTGCAATTAGATTGGAACAGATGTGCTCCACTCACCAGTGGTCCCAAGATCTCATGGGGAGTCCTCTAGGGACGGTTGGGGAGTGCACAAACTGTGAGCCCAAGGTAACCAGGTGCTGGCAGGGACCTGAAGGGCCTTTCTTGCTTTTTCTAGGGCATAGTTTTTCGGTCCTTGTATTGGTGCTTTTCCATTATTATCCTTTGAAGGGCTGGATTCATGGAAGACATTCTGTGAATTTGATTTTGTCATACTTTGGTTTTTCCATCTTTGGTAAATGAGAGTTTTGCTGGGTATAGTAACCTGGGCTGGCATTTGTATTCTCTTAATGTCTGTATAAAATCTGTCCAGGATCTTCTCGTTTTCATAGTCTCTGGTGAGAAGTCTGGAGTAATTCTAATAGGCCTACCTTTATATATTACTTGACCTTTTTCCCTTACTGCTTTTAATATTCTGTCTTTATTTAGTCATTTGTTGTTCTGATTATTATGTGTTGGGAGGAATTTCTTTTCTGGTCCAGTCTATTTGGAGTTCGGTAGGCTTCTTATATGTTTATGGGCATCTCTTTTTTTTAGGTATGAAAAGTTTTCTTCTATAATTTTCTTGAAGATACTTGCTGGCCTTTAAGTTGAAAATCTTCATTCTTATCTACTCCTATTATCCGTAGGTTTGGTCTTCTCATTGTGTCCTGGATTTTCTGGATATTTTGAGTTAGGATATTTTTGCATTTTGCGTTTTCTTTGATTGTTGTATCCATGTTCCTTATGGAATCTCCTGCACCTGAGATTCTCTCTTCCATCTCTTCTATTCTGTTGCTGATGCTTATATCTGTGGTTCCTGATTTCTTTCCTAGGGTTTCTATCTGCAGGGTTATCTCCTTTTGGGTTTTCTTTATTGTTCCTAGTTCCATTTTTAGGTCCTGGATGGTTTTGTTCAATTCCATCTCCCGTTTGGTATTGTTTTCCTGTAACTCTCTAAGGGATTTTTGTGTTTCCTCTTTAAATGCTTCTAGTTGTTTAGCTGTGTTTTCCTGTAATTCCTTCTTAAAGTCCTCCATCATCATCATGAGAAGTGACTTTAGATCCATGTCTTGCTTTTCTGGTGTGATGGTGTATCCAGGACTTGCCATGGTGGGAGAATTTGGTTCTGATGATGTCAAGTAACCCTGGTTTCTGTTGCTTCTGTTCTTATGCTTGCCTCCTGCCATCTGATTATCTCAGGTGCTTGCTGTCCTCAATTTAACTGATTGGAGCCTGTCCTTCTTATAATCCCAGTTGATTCTGGACTCCTCCGAGTCCAGCTTTCACTGTGATCCTTTGATTGTGGGCTCCTGTGAACCTGATATTCTGGGTGTGTCTGAGATCTTGGCAGTCAAGTTCCACTGAGACCCTGGAATACTGGTGTGACCCACATCCTGTTATCCTGGGATACTGTTGTGCTAATATCCTGGGCGGGTTACCATGCCTGGGAGTAGTGTCTCCTTTGAGGAGCTTTGAACTGTCTGGTCACTGGTCCCAAGAACATGTAGAGGGTCCTCTAGGGACTGTGGGGGTGTGCGCAGACCCTGTGCCCAAGGGGACCTGGTGCTGGAGCTGACTGGAAGGGAGCTGTGCCTCTGCTTCCCCAATGCTGTCTCAGGTACAGCAATTAGATTGGAACAGAAGTTGCGTTCCACTCAGCAGTGGTCCCAATATTGCATGGAGAATCCTCTAGGAACTGTGGAGGTGTCGTGTTGATGTTTTCTATGGTATCTTCTGCACCTGAGATTCTGACTTCTATCTCTTGTATTCTGTTGGTGATGCTTGCATCTATGACTCCTGATCTCTTTCCTAGGGTTTCTAACTTCAAGGTTGCCTCCCTTTGTGCTTTCTTTATTGTTTCTATCTCTGTTTTTATATCTCGGATGGTTTTGTTTATTTCCTTCACCTGTTTGATTGTGTTTTCTCGTAATTCTTTGAAGAATATTTGTGCTTCCCCTTTAAGGGCTTCTAGTTGTTTACCTGTGTTCTCCTGTATTTCTTTAAGGGAGTTATTTATGTATTTCTTAATGTCCTCTATCATTATCACAAGAAGTGATTTTTGATCTGAATCTTGCTTTTCTCATGTGATGTTGTATCCAGGACTTGCTATGGTGGGAGACTTGGGCTCTGATGATGCTAAGTAACCTTATGTCCTTAAGCTTGCCTCCTGCCATCTGATTATCTCTAGTGCTACCTGCCTTCACGATATCTGACTGGAGCCTGTCCTTTCTGTGATCCTGGTTGTTTCAGAACTCCACAGAGTTCAGCTGTCTCTGGGATTCTGGGATTCTGGGATCCTGTGAGCCTGAGATGCTGGGTGTGTCAGAGCTCCTGACAATCAGTCTCCCTCTGGGACCCTGAGATCCTGGTGTGATCAAGATCTTGGGCTCCTGGTATCCTTGAGTCCTGGGATCCTAGAATCCTGGGATTGGTGGTGTGTTTGAGTCCTTGGGAATGGAGCTTCCTCTAGGTGTTATGGGACTGTCTGTGTCCAAGGTCTGCTCAGGGCACTGGCCCAGACTCGAAGGAACCCATGCCCCTGGTCTTGCAGAGTTCCTGGGTTCCTGGATCCTGGTGGTCCCAGTTACTCCCAGTGTTGGGGCAGATGTTGTGTCTTCCTCACCTCTGATACTATGATTCTGGGAGTGTTAAAGTACCTGGAAGTGGATCTTCTTCTGAGTATTGTGGGACTGGCTATGGAAGTACAAGCCCAAGGGCATTGACCTAGACTGGAAGTAACCAGTGCCATTGGTCAGGCAGAGTTCCTGGATCAGGATTGAGTTTCTTAACTGAGACCAACATAAATACTTCTTGCTTTACACATTCAACTATGAGCCTACTTATCATTGCACTGTGAGGTCTAGTGGAATATCAACAGAGAACGGCTTTAACAATTCATTATTCACTGAACTATTGAAACCTCATAGAAATATAAAATTACTATTTGGTACCTTTTTAGGAACCACTATCCTCTGTCTCTAAACAAATGCTAAAGAATCTGTCTTTCCTCTTGAAAATCTCTATATGAATGTAAACAGATGTACTCTGATAGGAATTGTCTCCTATCCCCCTTTATGCTAAAAAGTTGCTTATAACCATTTTTCATAAATAAAATCCACTGTTTCAATAAAAGATTATCAAATTACTTTATTCTCCATTTCATTACCTTTCCTTTAATACCTTCATGTCCTACATTGAGTTAGACATAGTTTATTTTGATCTGAGTTTGGTGGCTTATACCTGCAATCCTGGCAATTGGGATCCTGAGGCAGGAAGATCACCACAAGTATGAGGTCATTCTAAACTGCAAGTTTAGATGAAAAAATATAATAAGCAGAGCTATTTGATAGAGTGCTTGTCTAGCATGCGTAAGTCTTCGAGTTCAGTCCCTAACACCACAGAAAATGAGTGCTTGTCTGGCATCTAAGCATGTGGGAGATGGAGGTAGGAAGATCAGAAATTGGGGCATTCTCGGCTACAGCAAGTCTGAGGCCAATCTGGGATACTCGGGACCCTGTATCAAGAACAAAGAAACAAACAAAATATATGTTCACTTACTTAAAGTAGCTCCTCATTAATAAAGCATTAGAAGAAGCAGAAGTCAGGGCTCTTCCTTCTCCATACTTCTGCAGAGAAGAAAATCCAGCCTTTTTCAAGAAATCAAGGAAAGGCAAAACAAGGCTGAGCATTTTGTTATTTTGCTATTTAAAATCCAGACTCCAAGAAGATCTTCAATTTCTGCCTTTGATCTTGAAAAGAACTTAAACACAGAGAGTAAATAGAGGTGGGATCCTCTGCTTTCTTTTAATCTAGATCGACTGATGTTTCTAACTGTTCCTAAGGGCAGATGAGGTCAAACCTCTGCAATAACTGTACATGGGCAAAATAACAGATACAGAGGTAGTTTTAATACCATTTTTAACTTTTAAAGTCTTTAAACTATCTGAGAATGAAATTACAAACTTCAGATGGTTGGTTTTTAAGAACTTTTGATTAACCTTGCTTACTAATCAGTCTCAAATCATCTTACAAAGTATTGTTAAATAGAGGGGCCTCCAGAACCATTCATTTTGTTTTGAGATCTCTGCCTCTTTAAGGATACTACAGCAATGCTTGACAAAGGCATGGATGGGGAAAATAAGACTTAGTTCATCATTTTAAAATATCAGATCTGAAATATATTATGTATATAAATACAAACTCAAAGTTTCCAAACTGAATATAATTTGCACAGCTCGGTGTTTGATATCTAGATATGCTTGTAACATCTCAAAGCCCTCTGAGTTGATTTTTTTAGACAGATTTTACAGAACCCAGCTTAAGTTAACAGAAGTTGTAAATTATGTCTAAGTGGAATTTATAAACAAAAGTTAAAGTTGAGCATGCAAGGGAATATTGAAAAGTTTGCATAATGCTGTCAACATCCACAGTGCCAACGTTCATCCTTTCCTTTATTATTAGCTCAACATTTTTTCTGTATACATGGATATATGCCTAAGTAAGTATGTGTGTACAGATTTATGTTTTCAAATGAAACAAAGCTGTGTGGTTATTATTGCAGAGATCGACTGGTCTGGACCACATGCACCCTCCAACCTATTAAGTACAGTACTGACATTTTCCTCTTGTACCTTTGTGAGTGTGATCCGAGCTGAGCTTGGATTTCTGGGAAAATGCCTGGAGAATACCAATTTAATTTAGAAACTGCTCAGCCAGAGTGTTTGGTGGGGCTTGACAGTCTTGTGCCGGGTGATCAGATTCGTTCTCGGAGATTCTGCAAAGAAAAGTTGGAAAATTTCACCGGGGAATTTACATTAAGTGGACTTTTTCTACAAAGCCATTGATTTCTAAACATCATTGAAATGTAGACCATGTGTCTATTTCAGGGTTTTGTTACAAAATTTGGATGTTACCTCCCTGCTTTACAACTGTTCTAATACCTGGTATGGATTTTTCTTAAGTTGCAAATTGTGCTATTCTAATACATGGTGTTAAGCTAATGACCCAACTGAAAATTCTTATGTCACTGAGATAAACAAATATTTGTTTTACTAGCTAAGATACTGTGATGGCAACGGATTTTTTTCCAAGTGTTCCTTCACTTCTATGGTTTTCTTTTTTATTGTCATCAAAATCAGATCATAAAAATCTCCATGCACACACACTTGTAGAATCCTTTTAAAATTACTGTTTTAATGCATTTTGTGAATATGAATGCCCATTGTTAGAGGACAATGAGTGAGAATCAATTCTGTCCTTCAGGTGTGTGTGTGTGTGTGTGAGTGAGAGAGAGAGAGAGAGAGAGAGAGAGAGAGAGAGAGAGAGAGAGAGAGAGACAGAGACAGAGACAGAGACAGAGAGAGAGACAGAGAGAGTGTCCCTGAGATGGATCTCAGGTTATCAGGCTTGGTGGCAAGCACCTTTATTCACTGCCAAACCTCATGTCCTGTAGCTGAATTAGCCCTGTGATAGCTACACGCACTCCCATCAAGTCAAGAAATAAGTGGCCCTTCCTAACAAACCACTACCAACCAAAAATAAGGCATTCACCTCACAATTTATTGAACATATACAAAGCTATGCCAGGAATTGAACCCATAGATGTGTATACACTAGGAAAGCTCTCTACCATTGAGCTATACCACAAGCCATAATGTATGTTAATTAATAATATGCATTGTGCTGAAATGGGGGGGGGGGATTAGTATTGTGTTCTAGAAGAAGATTTATAATAACCATAAACCTATACAGGGCTATTTCTGAAGAAGAACATGGTTCCCTTCAGTCACTGTATAGAGAAAAAAAAAGACATGTAATTCAAAAACTGGACCATTTCTGCTAAAGCGACCGATCAGCCTTTGCTTCTTATCAGCTTACTTTGAGGCCTGCCTTTTTATTGGATCCATACTTTGCATTTTAGTAGTCCATTAAATTCTTCCTGCTTTTTAGCATTTCTCCGAAACTATGTTGTGAATACTCACAGAGGAAAAATTGCACTAAAGGCCTTGCAAACATCTTCTGTTTTCTAAATAGGGACAGAAACGGGTTCGGGGTTTTGTTATGTTTACCTTGTTTTGTTTTGCTTTTGAAGGAAGCTTAGAACATTAATGCATGACAGCAGTGAGATTACACAGATAGATTTTTTTTTCATCCTTTTATCTAGTAAACATTCTAATGACCTACTTCAAAGGCCGACTCAGAAGAAGCCTCTTTGCCCTGCCAGAATGAGGGGGAAAGCTCATATGGGAGATATGAGGAGCCTTTGAATGGATCAGTGCTTTTTATGAGAAATAATGAGGTGAGAAGCATTCTAGTGTGTGGCACAGGCCTTCATTAAAAAGCGTGAAACAGAACAGCTTACGGTTAAAAGGGGTAATTTGTTCTAACATACTTGCTAAATTGTGCTGTAACCATGCCAGTTAACAGCACTATATTTTCCATAGGGTTCCTGAGTGCATTTGTGTGCAATTATTCTGCTCCTTCAAAGTTTAGGGTTTTTGTTTTTTTTTCTCCTGGATAGCTTGTGTTAAATAGTTGACAGTGCTTGGTCCTTCAATGGAAAGTACACTGAGCTCCACAGTTAAAAAAGGGTGAGACAATCCAGAGATGTCCTCATTCCCCATCCAAAGCCAAAGGGTTCTTGTAAAATCACAAATTCACAGAACCCAGCCTTAAATGAGTACCATTTGTCTAAAGGTAGCATCAGCAGTCATAGTTACCCAGTTTAGAAACCACAGTGCTTGAACTTTTCTAATGTGTATTATAATTAAGGAATCCTCAAGGGAAAAAAATCATATCTGATAACTTAAAGTCTTCCATTTAGAAAAGAGAAAACCTGGAAAATATGAACAAGAAGTTGTCTGCATTTGTGAGGAAATGTTACCCAGATGAGAACTTGACTTTCTACAGCATTCCAAGTAGATTGCTTTCAGACTAGTTTGTGGGAACATTGGACAAAAATTTTGCTCATGGAAAGATACACTTACAAAAGCATACCATAAAACGTAGTTTTCCTCCCACATGACTAGCTATCCAGGAGGAAATCGTAGGAAAGTTATGCTTTGGGCAGGATCTAGTATTTGAGTAAGATGTAGAAAGCAATCTTCCAAACAAAGTGACAATCTTCCATACAAAGTGACAATCTTTTAAGACAAGTTAATATTATACTTAGAAGGCAGTCATGCAGGTATTCATTTTTACAACAAAATGTGCCCTGATTTTATTGCAAATGGTATAATTTTATTGGAACAGAAATTTGTTAATTAAATACAATTTATGTCACACCAAAGACTAAAATTAGAGAGTTAAACTCGAGCCATACTGAGACAAAATTGTGTCTGACCATCTGAGACTTCTACTGGAAGGTTCAAATTTCTTGTTTCCTTGATCCACTTCATTATTTTTTTTCAACTTTTATTAGATATTTTCTTCATTTACATTTCAAGTGTTATCCAGAAAGTTCCCTATACCCTCCCCCCTCCCGGCCCTGCTCCCCTACCCATCCGCTCCCACTTCTTGGCCCTGGCGTTCCCCTGTATTGGAGCATATAAAGTCTGTATGACCAAGGGGCCTCTCTTCCCACTGATGGACAACTAGGCCATCCTCTTCTATATATGCAGCTAGAGACATGAGCTCAAGGGGTACTACTTAGTTCATGGTTATTCTTCCACCTAGAGGGTTGAAGACCCCTTCAGCTCCTTGGGTACTTTCTCTAGCTCCTTCTTCCTTGGGAACCCTATGTTTCATCTAATAGCTGACTGTGAGCTTCCACCTCCATGTTTGCCAGGCATTGGTATAGTTTCCCCCGAGACAGCTATATCCGGGCCCTTTCAGCACTATCTTGCTGGCATATGCTATAGTGTCTATGTTTGGTGGCTGATTGTGGGATGGATCCCTGGCAGCCGCAATCATTGGGTCCATCCTTTGGATTCAGCTTCACACATGATCTCTTTAACTCTTTCAATGTGTGCTTTGTTCTTAATTCTAGGAAGGGGTGATGTGTCCACATTTTGATCTTCCTTCTTCTTGAGTATCATTCACAAAAGAACTCACATAACATGTACTCACTGATATGTGGATATTATCCCAGAAACCTAGACTACCCAAGATACAATTTACTAAACACATTATTTTTGAATATTGAATATTTGATATTTGCAGAAAATATTGACAATTATAATTCAGTTCATGACTCTAGCTTCAAAACTGAATACTGTTAAGCATAATAGGAACCAGGCTAGGAGCCCATAATAAATATAATAGGCTCAGCCTCTCCTTTCTATTTCTCTTTATTGGGTTTTCAGGAAAGTCTATGAAAAAAAATTCTAATTGCGATTGCTTCTAGCAAGTCCTCAGATTCCCTTAGCCTTGGAGCTAGAAACAAGAACTTGGTAGTCTGTGGTAAACCCACAGATTCAATGTTTGCTCTCTGTCTTTAAGCTAAATTATGTGCACATACTGAGGACCAAAAGCCATAGTTAGAAAATCCAAGTCACTGTGATGTAATAAGTCAGTTCAAATAAGGTAGTTAGCTGAAGTAAAAATGAATATATTATTTTATGTTATACTCACAGGCCCAGGACATTGACCAAGGAAGAACGAGTATATTTTTCATCAGTCCTTGGCTTGTTCTTGACAATGATTAGAAGTGTTTTCCTTCAATTTACTACAAGGTAAACACTAGAATAGAAAGCTTGAAAATGACAAAAGAAAAGGGATGTTCATTAAGGGACATTGGGCTTTTTTTTTAAGTTTTCTATTGCTTGGTGTATCATTGAAGTTGCTGTGACTAATGGGCTGAAGCAATACTAAGATTGCATGAATGCAGCAGATGAAGCACACATCTTATTGAAACTGTTCTTGGTTTATTTCATTCTTTTAGGTGGTTGTGGTTTCTCATACCTGGACATTCTTATGGTTTCATATTGTAATATATGCCTATTTACTTATATTTGCTTTTAAGATTTCTTAGAAATTGATTACTTAAAAGGACAAGACTAATGTAATAATAATGAAACAAAAAGGTAAAATCCATTGGACAAAATACTTACCCAAATATTTTGTGTCTAAAGAGCATGTAGTTACACACGAAACTGAGCACAAAAAAAGTAGGCAAAATATTCTAAAGGAAGTATAAGCTTACATTTGAAGTAGCTTTTGTGGGAGGGGAGATGTACATGTGGATGCATCTTCCTTAGATATTGAAGCCATTTAACACATTTACTCTATGGTCCAAACCCTTTGCCAAAGGAAGAAGACTGACAAGGCTAAAGAAATTCTGATCTTGACGGGGACCTCTTCCACTGGACAGCTGAAAATATGATGCAATGTGTTTCTCTCTATCTGTGAACATCTCTAGTAAGTATGATTAATGCAATAGAATGCTGAAACTATTTAGACAAAATATCTAATTTTTAAACTTTTATTCCTCTACCATATATTACATCCCAATGTCTGTTCCCTTCTCCTCCCTGAATTCTCTCTCCCCCACCATGCCCCTCTCCTATAGCCAATCCTACTTCCTCTGCTTTCCTCTTAGAGAAGAGCAGGCCTCCCAGGGACATCAACCAAACACAGAATAACAAGCTACAATAAGACCAGGCATCAAGGCAAGATGAGACACTCTGGTAGATGAAATAAGGTCCCATAAGCAGCCAATGGAGTCAGAGACTGTCCCTGACCTCAATACTAAGAATCTGAAAAGAACACCTATTCATTCAGCCATAACTTATATTCAGAGCACCTAGGTCAACTGCTACAGGCTGTCTGATCTCTGTGAGCCTTCATGAATCCTGCTCAGTTGATTCTGTGGGTCATAAAACATCTAATATGTCCCCTTGGTGCTGCAATCTTTATATGCCCCAATACAGGGGAACGCCAGGGCCAAGAAGTAGGAGTGGGTGGGCAGAGGAGCAGGGAGGGGGGAGGGGGGAGGGGATTTTGGGGATAGCAGTTGAAATGTAAATTAAGAAAATATCTAATAAAAATGCTGAAAAAAACATCTAATATAATTTTATCTCAGGAATATATCTTTAAATGGGGACATTTAAAGGAAGACCTTTTATAGATCAAATACACTTACAACAAAACTAGAATAAACCAAACTTTTAAAGTAATCAAAATTGATACTTTGATTTTCTTTGTTTGCAGCCACAGAGCTTTAGGGAACTGCTTCATGTGGGTCATTGTTAGATGATAAGCAAAGTTAGATACTCTTCTCATAGCTTAACACGTTTGGTGTAAGACCTTCAAATTAGTCAACTTTGTGTTACAGCCACCAAAAACTTGAGAAAGTAAGTTAAAGGAGGAGAGGGTTATTTTGGTTCATGGATTCATCCCATGGTTTGGGAGCTTCAATGGAGCGAGTCTATGGCAAAGCAGAATATCACGACAGCTGGTGAATAGTGAGCAAAGCTAATTACCTCATGGTCCCCAGCAAAGGGTATGGGAGAGTAAGGGGGCAAGCACAAGAAATGCGCCCCCAAAGATATCTTCTTTAGAACCCATGTTTTTGCCAGGAGGTGGTGGCACACATCTCTAATCAGCACTTGAGAGGCAGAGGCAGGCAGATCTCTGAGCTCAAGGTCAGTCTGGTCTACAGAGTGAGTCCCAGGACAGTCAGGGCTACACATAGAGACCCTGTATTAAAAAAACCAACCAACCAACCAACCAACCAACCAAACAAACAAACAAACAAACTGAAACCTCTATCTCCATGCTCCTTCTCAACAACATTTACCACTTCCCAATAGTCTTTCATCTACAGATGAATCCAGAGAGAAGGCAGAGCCTTCCTATCACATGTCTAAACTCTCTGAACAAGGCTGATCTGAGAATCAATCCATTAATATGCACAAGCCTCTGTAGAACATTTTCAAATTGTAACACATGGCCAGTTTAGCTCTGCTCTATTATTGGTTATCATAGTTGAAATTTTAGCTGATATAAATGGCAATTTCTTCCTTCGTGGAACAACCTAAAGCCAAATTTAAGGTATTTTCACATGTAAAGTAAGTTAATAAAGTCCTGCCCTTAGAAGACCTTTTCCCTGCCTACTATCTGTATCACACCTTTGAAGTGGTCATATTTAATTTATTATTTGTTGTTAGCATTATTTAGTGAATCATAGACTATATCAAGTACATCAAATTGCTTAACAGTAAACCTCTTGAAAATACACAATGTATATTATATAATTTTGGTTATATGAAGAATAATAAATAAAACATTAATATGAAAATTAAAAGATGGAGAAAGCAGTCCAAGTTGAAGCCCTAGTTCATCATTATATGTTTTTTTATCTTTTAAGGTAACTCTCCTACCTATCTTTATACCTCATTTCTGCTATAATTAACATGGGCGGTACTGTCTGAGTCAGATGAAAAGAAATTCAGAGCCGGGCGGTGGTGGCGCATGCCTTTAATCCCAGCACTTCGGAGGCAGAGGCAGGCGGATTTCTGAGTTTGAGGCCAGCCTGGTCTACAAAGTGAGTTCCAGGACAGCCAGGGCTACACAGAGAAACCCTGTCGAAAAAAGACAAGAAAGAAAGAAAGAAAGAAAGAAAGAAAGAAAGAAAGAAAGAAAGAAAGAAAGAAAGAAAGAAAGAAAGAAAGAAAATAAGGGAGAGAGAGAGAGAGAGAGAGAGAGAGAGAGAGAGAGAGAGAGAGAAGAGAAAAGAAATGCAGGAGGCAAGTGGTAGACAAGCAGGATTTAAATATGCATGATCCAGCTGCCCATGTTACAATCTACCCCTACACTATCTAAGCTTCCAAGATTGTCTAGACAAAGAGGGCAAACTCGAAATAAAATTGATTCTGAAACTTCAAGTGTGTGTTGGGAAATAGGTGATTAATTGAGATAATATAAGAGAACAAGGGCATAATTGCACTTGAGAAGGCCATTTTGTATAAATGCTTCAAGTGCCAAATATGCTGATTTAGTGCATGATTTAGTGGTGCTTTAGTTTATTCTGCTGTTAATTTCTGTCATATGAAGAAATTATAACTGAAGTGAATACCCAAAAATAGCCCTGAACCACCAATCCTGTTTCTCATTCATTGAGAAGCACCAAGCTCATGCTCTTTAACGCCGATCTTTGGATTTTTCATGAAACAAAAAAATCAAGTTATTCCTTTTAACAGAATAACACCTTTCCAAATTATCTTGCAAGTCATATACCATTTCTTTCTACCGTGATCTAGCGTTGAGGTTGTAATTAAAACTTCCTCTGAATTATTAATCATACATAGAACCTGGAAACGCGTAGCATTAGGATCTTTATGGTAGGACTGATCTATTTCATTTTCTTACTTATGTTGACATATCTGAAGGAATTAAGGAAACTACAAAATACTGCACCATTAATTTTGTTTCCCAACTTTCTATTTATGAAGGATTGCACTTCCATTTTAATTTACAGAGAAGTGCCACATTTACAGACACTTAGGTAGACATTCTAAAGTTATAAAATTTCAGCTTAACTCCAAAACTTATACTATAACCCCACTAACTAGAGCCATAGAAGTGGTTGCCTGACTGCCAAGAATTAAGAAATACTTTCTCATAGCCACATTAGTGAAGTGAAAAACTTTAAATCTTTATGAGGCCAAGAAATCACCATCATTCTTGGTTGAATGCTATCATTCCACTTTGCAATTAATAGCCAATCAAAAACAAAATGCTGTGAAATGGCTTGAAATTTGTGTCTGGATGTTTGTTAACAGACAGATACCTCCAAAAGAATTCCTGTACTTTGTTCTCCTATAGCCTAAGGTTGGAATAAGTGTGCTAATTCCTCTGTAATCTCTTGTTCTCAATAATAACATGCAAAACTGCAAACATTTTTCATTATATTGTAATTCTAAAACCTTTTTAGTTTACCCAATTCTGGCCTGAAAAATCTTTCTCTAATTACTGTTGTAGCAAAATTGAACACAGACCAGTTTTAATCCTTCATTTATTGATTTTATTTTAATGCTATTACTCTGCATATGTTGGCTATATTAAACTATTACAGTAAAAATTAAAATGAAAGTCATATGATTTATATTTTCTTTAAAAGTGTTCAATTGGTCTACTAGAAGTTGAGTGCCAAATACCAGATGTCTGATTTAAAAGAAATTCTGAACAAAAAGAAAAATAAAACCAACCCTTTTATTATTAAGATATTTGAGATTAAATGCCATCCAATAAAAAGGCATGTTCGTAGAAAAATACAATTATATGAATACAGTTTAATACAGAGAATAAAAATATGTTATATTTGTCATGATTATTTTTAAACTCTCATCTTTGTAGATAAACTTTTGCTAGACAATCATTAAGAAATTTTTATACTTTACAAAGAAAATGACAATAGGTCTTTAACTTTAAATTACAGGTCTCACTGGAAATACACAATGTAATCAAAATAGATAGTCATTACCAAGTTCCTTTCAATTATTTTTCTTCAAACTTTAGCTGCCTCTATTTACCATCATAATTTCTATCCATTTTCTGGTGACATCTCCTGAACAGCTCAGGGAAACAGAATGACAGTTTCAAAAGAAAGATCCAGATAAAGGGTTTTGCAGCTCACCCAGTTTTCCCAAGTCTTGCTCATTGACTCGTCATATCACCAATCCTCAAATATAGTTATTCCATAACTCCAGATTTTTGTCTATATTTTTTCTGCCAAGAATTGCTGTTCTCTTTCCAATGGTAAGGATCTATTCCTCAAAATGATCTTATATAGTGTTCCTGATGTAAGTTCTCTTCTGATTATTTCTTCATCCTGCTGAAATCCCATTGCTCTAGTAATGATTGGCTAACAATTCTCAAACATCTTAACTTTCTTCCTAGACACAAGATTACATCTGCCAACCTCCTTTTCAGTAAGGTATGACCATGTGACGGTAAGCTAACCAACTGCCTATCAGCAAGACGTGGTACCTTCTCTGTAACTACTCTTTCTGCTCCTCCTTTCATTGGATTTTATTGACGATATATCAAAAGACACACTCTAGGAGTGAGATAGGAGATGCTTGTGGATTATGCAGTAGAACCTGCTCCTGACTTTCTCATTCTCTCCCACCCTATGCTCTGCTGATAACTAACTGATTTTTTTTTTTTTGTAGCAAGATTGTTCTAGTTCTGATGAAGCAGGATTATGATCTCTGTGTTCATTCTTCTGTTCATTTACTTACTCTAAGTTATCAATTACACCTCAGTCACATTTTAACACAGTAGACAGCTCTAAATTTGCCTCACATTGACTCCCCTTTTGAGAACCTCCATTCTTTTTTTTTGTTGGTTTTTTTTGTTTTTTTTTTTTTGTTTGTTTTGTTTTTCGAGACAGGGTTTCTCTGTATAGCCCTGGCTGTCCTGGAACTCACTTTGTAGACCAGGCTGGCCTCGAACTCAGAAATCTGCCTGCCTCTGCCTCCTGAGTGCTGGGATTACAGGCGTGCGCACCATGCCCGGCTGAGAACCTCCATTCTTAAGGAGAGGTCCTACAACAACTGTAATCCTGACTCAGCAACCTGTGACTAAATTGGCGAGAGTTGATTCTCTAACTCAAGTTAACTCTATTAGATTATGTCTCCTAAATGACTATTAAGAATTAGTCCATTAATCTAATACTATAACTGGAGTTTTATACACATACATGGGAGCAGCTGGTAGCTATATAAGATTACATTGACTGGAAAAGTCCAACAGGCTATGATGAAAAAAACAAAATAGGTGAACTTAAATAGGCCTGAAGTGCTCAAGGATTTCCATGGCTATTTGTGGTTCTTACTTGAAACCAAAGTGAATTCTGCCATCGTTTTCTAGCAACATCATGTTGACTGTTTTGTATAAGCTCCAACAGGATGAGTCCTGTAATTCAAAATATTGTAAATTTAATTAATTCAATAATGTCTGTCTGCTCTCCACACTCCTAGGAATGTAGTAACTAAAATGAGACACACAACGTTTATCATTATATGTGAGACCAGTAGCTAGTGGTCCAATAATTTTTCAGGGTATGTGTGTAGGACTTCAAAATGTTATCAAATGCTGACCTTTGGCTTGCAAGATTTAGTGGTGATTTTCTTTTGAGTTATAGAGTAAATGAGAGTGTTTCTTTAACACAAGAACATCATTCCTTCTCGTATTCCTTGTGTCATTTTTCCATTTGAGAAAGTTCAGTTTTTTTCCTGTTTGTTTGGAGTACTTTCTTTTTGTTTTAATTAGATATTTTCTTTATTTACATTCCAAATGCTATCCTGAAAGTTCCCTATACCCTCACCCCCGCCCTGCTCCCTTACCCGCCTACTCCCACTTCTTTGCCCTGGCATTCCCCTGTACTGGGTCACATAAAGTTTGTAAGACCAAGGGCCTCTCTTCCCAGTGATGGCTGACTAGGTCATCTTCTGCTACATATGCATCTAAAGACACAAGCTCTGGGGGTACTGGTTAGTTAATATTGTGGTTCCACCTAAACGGTTGTAGACCCCTTCAGCTCCTTGGGTAATTTGTCTAGCTCCTCCATTGGGGGCCCTGTGTTCCATCCTGTAGATGACTATGAGCATCCCCTTCTGTATTTGCCAGGCACTGGCATAGCCTCACTCAAGATAGTTATACCAGGGTCCTTTTAGCAAAATCTTGCTGTCATATGCAATAGTGTCTGGGTTTGGTGGCTGATTATGGGATGGATCCCCAGGTGAGGTAGTCTCTTGATAGTCCATCCTTTCATCTTAGTTCTAATCTTTGTCTCTGTAACTCCTTTCATGGGTGTTTTGTTCTCTATTCTAAGAAGGAATGAAGTATCCATACTTTGAACTTTGTTCTTCTTGATTTTCTTGTGTTTTGCAAGTTGTATCTTGGGTATTCTAAGTTTCTGGGCTAATATCAGTGAGTGCATATCAAGTGACTTCTTTTGTGATTGGGTTACCTCACTAAGGAGGATTTCCTTCAGATACGTCCATTTGTCCAAGAATTTCATAAATTCATTGTTTTTAATAGCTGAGTAGTACTCCGTTGTGTAAATATACCACATTTTCTGTATCCATTCCTCTGTTGAGGGACATCTGGGTTCTTTCCAGCTTCTGGCTATTATAAATAAGGCTGCTATGAACACAGTGGAGCATGTGTCCTTATTACCAGTTGGAACATCTTTTGGATATATGCCCAGTAGAGGTATTGCTGGATATTCTGATAGTACTATGTCCAATTTTCTGAGGAACGGCCAGACTGATTTCCAGAGTGGTTATACCAGCTTGCAATCCCACCAGCAATTGGAGTGTTCCTCTTTCTCCACATCCTCACCAGCATCTGCTGTCATCTGAGTTTTTAATCTTAGCCATTCTGACTGGAGTAATGTGGAATCTCAAGGTTGTTTTTATTTGCATTTCCCTGATAATTAAGGATGTTGAAGTTCAAAATTTTTAATTAAGTTATCAGAAAATTAAGTCATACCTACCAGTGTCAGGAAAAAGGAATGTATAAGAACCTTGAAGTTCAGATGATAGCATTGATGGAAGGATAAAGCAGAAAGTTATAAAAGCATAGACAAAGGATGCAGAACTTAGGGGGTAATTATGCACAGTTATAATGGCCATTGAGGACAGATTTTAAGCAGGAGTCACTAGAAAAATGGTAGTACCATATCAAAATGTTGCTGCAAGGAAAACATTAGAGCTCCCTATTTCTATAATCAGAAAGGCTTGGCTGTCAGCATGCATCACTATAAACTGGAAAGCTTTTGAAAGATAAAAATGTTCCTGCTTCATCTCCAGAGGCTCTGACTAGTCAAGAGTAGAGTCTGTGCATTAACAGTTTGGAAAAAAAAAAAATCCATCTCCATGGGGACTTCAGTATCTTGATGGTACTGAACGCAAGCTTTGTTTGAGCATGTGGCCTGCCAAGAAACTGTGTGCTTACTTTCTAAAAGATATTTCCTCTTCAAATAGACTGCAGAAAGTTTTAGAGCTAAGACAATAATAACGTTAAGTAGAAAACAAAGAGCTTGGGGGGGGGGTTGGAAAGAAAGTGAGGCAAAATACCTACTAAGTACCCAGATTTGGTGGTCTGTGAGCCCTGCTCCTAGGGTTAATCTTTGCTAGGACAACTGAGGGTTCTGCTGCTGTCTGTGTGGCTGCTCAGTTCCACTCTGTTCACTGCACTCCATCTCCAGACCAAGCATGTTCAATGACTTCTGATTGTCTTCACCAATACAGTCAACACATCCTGAGGACTCTGACCTTAGCTTTTCTCTTTACTGTCTTTTGATATGCAATAAAAGTAATACCGTGGTCCAGATAAAGTACCCAAACATAATTAGTAGTTCCTCACTGTCCAACTAACTCCACAGATAATGAATGGACAAATCAGTTGCTACTTAAGATCTAACTGCAAATCTGTCCTTTGACTTCTTTTCAAAGAAAGAGAGCAAGAGAGACTTTGTGCACCACTCATTAACCTAAAAGTAAACAGGTAAAACCTACCTCGGTTTCCCCTCACACACATGGTAAACAATGCATGTGTAACTGAAGCAGAGACCACCAACTGGAAAGAAGTGGAAAATGAATGTTTGGTTTTACTGAGGATATTCAAACAGATATTCCAAGTCAATTTACGTAGAATAGAAACAAAGAGTCTGAGAGAGAGAGAGAGAGAGAGAGAGAGAGAGAGAGAGAGAGAGAGAGAGAGAGAGAATCTATAGAGGGAGAAGTGAGGAAAGGAAGGAGAGGGAGATACTAAAGTTCCCTTGAAAGTGTTGGAAAAAACATCATGCCATCTAGTGGTTAAAAAGCTGATTTCTTTAAATTAAAATTAATTTTGCCTTTCATTAGAAAAATCAGACAAATCCACTAATGTCATTGGAATCTTGACTTGAAAAATTACAGAGTATGTTTTAAATTCTCATCCAGAAGTTCTACTAAGAAGAACGGGGGAAGGCTAAATTTATTATTTCCCTTTTCAACCAGATGACTTAACTTCCCCAAAGCCCACTTTCCTACAGAAAACAAACAAACAAACCCTCGAATTCCTGACTTAACTTACCCAAAGCCCACTTTCCTACAGAAAACAAACAAACAAACCCTCGAATTCCACATTACACAGTTAGCAGTCTAGGTCATAATAATTACTAGTTCCATGGAGGTGGAAGCTCACAGTCAGCTATTAGATGGAACACAGGGTTCCCAAGGAAGGAGCTAGAGAAAGTACCCAAGGAGCTGAAGAGGTCTTCAACCCTATAGGTGGAAGAATAACCATGAACTAACTAGTACCCCCTGAGCTCATGTCTCTAGCTGTATATATAGAAGAGGATGGCCTAGTTGGCCATCATTGGGAAGAGAGGCCCCTTGGTCATGTAGACTTTATATGCCCCAATACAGGGGAACGCCAGGGCCAAGATGTGGGAGCGGGTGGGTAGGGGAGCAGGGCCGGGAGGGGGGAGGGTATAGGGAACTTTGTGGATAACACTTGAAATGTAAATGAAGAAAATATCTAATAAAAGTTGGAAAAAAATAATTACTAGTTCCCAAACTTTACTACAAATAGAAAGTTTTAATACTACTCCCGTAGTAAAGGCACTTATCCATTGTAGCCCCCTGTCACAAATTTAGCACCATGCTGCTAACTGAAAACCTGGTTGTAGAGCATGCTTCTCATACTCTCCATCTTCCTCAGTCCCAGATTAGGTTCTGCACTGCAGGGCTTCGTTAGTGAGAAATTTTGCTTTGTTTTCTTTTGTTTTCATTTGATCTTTTATGAACCTCACTTGCGCACCCTTGTAACATTTTCCCAACTTGCATGACACACATTTTCCTTTGCTCTTTGAAACGGGTAGACCACGCCTCAAAAATCAAAGAAAGAAGAATAGGTGCTGTGTGGCAGTATTTCATAGATTCATAGTGTGATGCCCCACCCCCTCCCCACGAGTCATGTCTACCCAAGAGTGACCTTGTTGATCGGATTTACAAAAGACATTTAAAACCATAAGTCACTAAGGACCATGCACAATTTACAGTCTCCAAATAAGTATTCTATTGCTACCACCAAAAAATAAAATTATTGAGACTTCTTTAATTCTAAAAGAAAAAGAAGAAGAGGGTAATATTTTCATTGCAAGAATAATGGGAAAGTAGCAGCACTTTTATCAAAAAAATAAAACTGTCTTTTAACATGCCAAAATCATCTGTGAAAGTTCATTTAGTCAGCTCTATGGTTTTACCTCACAGCCGTGACATTTACCCCACAGCACAGCAGTTGCTGGAATGGTATACGACTTTCTAAAGGGTTTTTGCAGTTAACACAAGAACGTATTTACTGAGAAGCCCATCTTCAGTCTTAAAGTGTTTTCACTATTGACGACAAAGCATTTCATAGATGAGATTATGCATAAAACTTCGGAATCTGCCCTAGACTAGACTGTTGATAATAAATCAAAAGGGCTGGAGAATGAGATAGTACACACTTTAGCTCTCTGTAAGAACACAGAGCCACTGGGGTTTAGTTATACAGAATATTGCTGACATTCCTCTGATACCAACTTGTGAGATAAACATGCTTATCACTCTAGTTATATCTTCGTTCAACTCCCCTTTTGGTCTTCTTCTGATAAGCTTGAAACCACTCACCCCTGCCTTCAGTATGCATTCAAGTATATCCAAAGACTTCTTTTTTTCCTCCGAGCACCCCATAATGGTTTTATTAAAGCATTCAACTCCATATGTGTATATTTATCTTTGCATTTCAATAAACTGTGAGTTACAGGAGGCAGGGAACTCATGTTAAACCCAGGGCTTACTATAGCAGGCACATAACAGTTATTTACAAACTTTTATTAATCAAATAGTGTGTTAATATAAACAGAAATTATTACCAGTGTTAGGACCAGATGATGTCTCCTTCCAGTGTTTACATGTAGATTCTTAGTAGCAAATGTTCTACTGGTTCCACTTGGAACTGCACATAAACACTGGTTCTCCTTTCAAAGTGCAGACAGCAAAGTATTCTGTTGTCTGATGATGAACACTTAATAGCCAGGGAGCTACTAGGAAAGTTGACTTTCTTGAGCTCTGAGGCCAGAATTAGAGGAAGTTCCCTCCTTCTTTTCCTATGTGTTATAGGTCAGTATAAATATTTTAAGTTTCTTTCGAATGTTTTATTCTTTCTCTCTTCACTTATCTTAAGATGATCTTTTAGCATAAAACACTAAAGTCAAACAATTGGAAATAGTAAAATTAAGGCCAAAAAAAGAGAAAGAAATTATTTTATTGTTGTTGGTGCTCTTACTCTGCCAAAGGTTCACATGGAGTAAATTTTCCAAGAATGATTGAGCTTGCTGCTAGAAGAAACATCTGTTTCTATAGATGGAGCCAGGAATGGAGGCCAGAGACTTGAACTTAGCATGCTTCTGAATAGAAGGGAGGACTCTGGAGCAATGGATGGCATATGGACATGGGTAGAAAACCAGTAGTGGAGCTAGGGAGATGGCTCATGAGGCAAAGACATTTCAGTACAAGGATGGACCTTTGTTTAAATCTCTCAGAGCATAAGTAAAAGCTGTAATTCCTATGCCAGTATAGGGAGAGGGGAGGTAGAGATAAGTCAATATCTAGAAGCCTGTGAGTTAACTCTCCTGGTGTATGCAGAGAAAAAAAAAAGCCAGCAAAGGTGCCTTATCTTAAATAAGATGGAAAGGGAGTTGATGTTAAACTTTGTCCTTTGACCTCTATATGTGCATATGTATGCATGTGTACACAGACGCAAAGAAATACAGACAGGTAAAGGAAAATAGGAAGGGCAGAGAGGGGAAGAGAAGGAGGAGGGGAAGGCAGGGAAGGAGAGGGGAGGGGAGCGCAGGAGAAGGAAGGAAAGGGGAGAAGAGTAAAGAAAAGGGAAGGAGAGGGGAGTGCAGGGAAGGGGAGGGAAGAGAGGACTTGGAGTAATGTTTCCCCCAATTTTTATTTGAAGCTAATTCTGTGAGTAGAGGGTCTCTGTGATTTAATTGGTTCACTAGACATAAATAAGATACAATGAGCTGGGAAGTCCTAACTGAGACATAGACAAGTCTGATGCTAAAAAGGGACAGGGCAAACCACTTCACTCTCCTCTCCTTGTTTGCTCTTGTGGATATACTGAGTATGACACTTCAGCTTTTTGTGACTTGAGTAGACTGTGCATCCCGCAAGGACCACAGCTTGCTTTGCTCTTGGGGCCAATCTTTATCTTTCTACTGTCATCCCAAAAATGTTCTTTTACATTATTTATATGTGAAAACATTTTCATGCGAAAAATTTTCTAGTATATTGTGCATGATAACACTAGAAGAAATGTAGTATGAAATGTAATGAAATATCAAAGTACTCTCAGAAAGGATTAAGAATTATACTTTTGTGTGTCTGATTATTTTAAGTAATAGTAGCAGCAATTACTATCTACTTAGACTTAGGTTCAAACTACCATGTTGGATTTTTCTTACAAATCATCAAATCTCATTCTCACAAACATTCTGCAGTACTTGAACAGTACTAGTCCAGTTTTTCAGATTTAAAAACAAACAGTTAAGAAAAAAAATTTCTTGTCTGAGGTCACAGTGTAAGTATTTATGTGTGAGAGCCAGTACTCAAACCCACGTATTTCTTACCAGACTCTCAAATTCCTAATTCCAGCTCATACTTCAGCTCTGTAGTTTGGGCTTTTGGAGAAGTAGGTAAATCAGGAGTTCAAGACCATCTTCAGCTACATATTGACTGTGAGGCCACTCTGGGCTGAATGATAACCAGGCTTAAAAAGGGGGAGTGGGGAATGGAGAGATGGCTCTGCTGTTTAAGAGCACTGACTGCTCTCCCACAGCTCCTGAGTTCAACTCTCAGCAACCACATGGTGGCTCAACACCATTTGTGATGGGAAATGATGCCCCCTTCTGGTGTGTCTGAAGACAGCAACAATGTACTCATATAACTGATACATAAATAAAACTTGTTTTTTAAAAGAGCTACCAACAACAATAACAAAACAAACAAACAAAAAAAACCAAAAACACCCCTAGGCTCACATCTTTTCTGTTTTTTCTCCATGTTCCTGAAATCATTACTTTAACCTTGTATTGGGTCTATGAACTCAAGCAAAGGGGCAAGCTTTGCAATGGTCTGGATGTTGGTATGTTCTCCGTGCTCCCTGCCCCCGGTGCCAAATGCACACACTGAAATTTTAAATCCTGCTGTCATGGTGTCAGGAGGTTGTAGCTTTGAGACACAATTAATTAAGCCACCAGGATAAAGACCATGAATGAATTCAATGCCCTCACTAGAGGGGGAAGCCAGAGTGTGTTTTCATTCTCCTTTGCCTAGTGTAGGAATAAAGTTAAAGCTGTCAGTCTGTGCCCAGAGAGGGTCTAAACCAGAAAGCAATGATGCTGCATGCTGATCAGACTCCATCTCTAGAGCCATGAGAATGAATTTCTGATGCTTTAGAGGCACTTGGTCACCGCAACTCAAATTAAGGCTATCTCTGCTGTGGATTTTATGACTCTGCCAGCTCTCTCCATCCTCCGTTCTAGGTATGCTTTTCAAGCCATTCAAGCTTCACTGTTGGGGATTGGGGAGGCTCCACACTGATTCTCACCTCCAGGCCTTTTGCTTGTTCTGCTAGGGACAGCTGACTCTGTACCTTGAGAACTTCACTTCGCCTGCAAAGTTAGTTATTCCAACCTTTACTTACTTTGGTTTTGAGACAGACTTTAATAATCCAGGCAGGCCACAGGCTGCCTAGGTAGCCCAGGCTGGTCTTAAACTCCTGAACCTCCTGCCTCAGACTGCCTAAAGCTGAGATTAGATTACAGGTGTGTACCACAATCCCTGACTAGTTAGTTATGTTTCTTTAGATACCTTCACTGTATGATGGTCCTTTGAAGAAAGGCCTTCATTGTATCCTGCGGGATTAGACAAGTCAAAGCATCTAGATTTGACATGGTTGAATAACTTCAACAAAATTTATTGAGAGAGGAAAAAATTAATATTCTAAATATAAAGAAAACAGACGCATTGTTATTTTCATTTTACCATCAGGTAAGTATCCGGGGATCAAAAGCAGTTACTCATTAATTTTATCATCTATGGTAGAGAAAGGGGTCAAAAAGTCATTGGAGCCTGATAAAACCATAAAGATGACTTTACCGAGATGTGCCAAGAAGTATTGGAAATCACTAAAAGGAGTAGAGCTTTACTGAGAGGCAAAGTCTTGAAGATAATCGGAAACAGCACAAGGAACGGATCAGCATTTGCAGCAACTAATGGATCAGTCAGAGGTGATGTGTGAGGAAAAAAAGTCCCTTTTATTTCTATATAATGCTATCTTTTAACAGAATATCTCATTAATTTGAATTTCTTAGTTCAAGTAAATGTGCTCACATAAACTTCATTAAGAAAAATAATTCATCCAAACACATTTTCATAGCGTTTAGTCCAGTAAGTAAATATGGTATCCATATGTGGGTTGAACTGTATCAAACTTTAGCCATTTCACCCTTAAGAAACAGAAATCTGGTATGCTTCAGCTACCTCATTTAAGAGAAAAGCTGTGTTTTATCTTTGACTGTGTGTGTGTGTGTGTGTGTGTGTGTCTGTGTGTCTGTGTGTCTGTGTGTGTCTGTGTGTGTGTTGGTTACCTGGAGAACAACTACTGCTACTATGTTATAAATGAAACAGAACCTGAAAGCCTTTATATAATTTATACCTTTCCTAAAATGATATAAAAACACATTTCAAAGACTGTAAGATTATTGTGAGTGCAGTATGTTGTCCTCTGAAGCTGTGTTCACATGTTTTAGAGTTTGGTGTTTTGTTTGTTTATTTCCCCTGCTGGAAATTGTGATGTTTCACCTCTATTATAACAGTAATCAGTAAGTAGAACTAAAAGTATGAACAAGACACTTAGTATGTTACCAAATTAAAATAAAATTTTCTACTTCTTAAGTTGATCATACAAGGAAAAGTTTGAGAGGTTGGTTTGGGGTCTGTGGACAGACAGACATGGGTCTATTTTATAGTTTCATAACATACCTGACATAGTTTGTGACCCAGGAATGTGATCATGAACTTACTGACCACCATGAGTTACAGCACTTTGAATTCACACCTCACAGAAAGAACTGTACCTACACCAGAACTCACCACTAAAGACACCACATAATTGGAAGATCTTCACCTGAGGCTCATATGCTTCTAATGGGAGCACATAAAATGAAGGAACACCACACTCAATTCTCACCCATCCTGCAGTTCAATATCTAATCTTCAGGGAGAACAGCACTGTACACAGTCAGTGTTCAGGGAACCTCCTCATTGCTCATATCTGCTGCTAAAAAGATGGCTTCCTCTGAGTGATCATGTTTCTTACCTTGAACAACCAGCCTTTGTACAAAAATAGGAGGTAGTTTGATACCCAGGGACATTGACCTGTCTATACCCTTAAAGTCTCTCCTGGTGTCATGAGAAGGAATTGAAAGAGTTCAATCTAAGGCAAATCAATCTCAAGATGTAGGACTTCAGTTTTGGAAAATCACTTTCAGAGAGAAGTGTCTCACATCCTGAAAAGTCACTTCTATAGAAAGCAAAAGAAACACAGTGGTGTGTCATAAACACACCTCTGCTTTCCTCCACCTCTGCTACTGTGATAGAGGCTATAATGTAACTATGCAAAAGACAATAATGTTTTGAAATCAAGGTCCGGATTTGGCAGTGTCAATCTTTCTGTGATATTTGTTCTTAGAAATTGGGAACACTGAATATTTAGTTTATGTGTGTGAATTTGAAATAAGTAAATAATACATTTAGACTGAAACACAAAGTTGAAGTTAAGAATATATTTGTGTTTGGTTTTGCTTCATGATGTTCTCATATATTCATAAAATAATGGTTATCTAAAATGAATAACTTGGCTCACAAGTTTGGCACAAAGAAGAAACAGTATGTATCTTCTGACACAAACTGACAAAAGAAAAAGAATTTTTATTAAAAAATAAAAATGAAAAATTGGTTAAATATCAAATATAGGAAGATAAAACTCAAGTTATCCAATGTAACAATATTTAAAAGTATTCCAAGTTTTAACTCATCTGTGTAAATTACTTAATTTTTACCAGAATTTTAACCACCTTTTTCAACATCTCAAATGATAATACAACATACAGATAATATATTTTAACAAGTTGTTTCTTCCTTAACTGAATTGTGTATAGTGCTATGTACATTGTATGAGCACAAACTATGCTAATTAAATTATGACACAAAAAAGAATGAATTCCCTGAGCACTGGGATGTTTACCTGAAACCCAAGCATTGGTGAAGCTGACGCAGGAGAGTGGCTAGTTCAACATCAACTTGAGTAACACAGAAAGAAGTGAGACATGGTCTCAAAGAACCAAAAAAAGAAAAAAATAGTGAAATTAGTAAATATTGTTTCTACTGGCCATAGCTTGGTGAGTTGTGCTTCTCCAAATATTGCATGATATATATTCCTGGCCATTTCTCAGGCAGGTAAACCTGACTATGCATCACATACTAAATGAAATAGGCAAAGCTCTTGTTAGTTTCATATATGTACTCATAGCCATAGTTTAGCCCCCTGGGGTAATATTACTCAAAAGATTTAAGTTAGTTAAAAGTAAATGAAACAGATACAGAAAAACTTTTCTGGATGTTTACTCTGGCAAATGTTTATATATCTGAATCTTTGTATTGTTCTTTCTACTTTTGTCATCAATTGAAAATATCCCAAACTAAAAGCCTCTATGAAATTTGACTTTTTCGGGTATTTGGTTCATACCAGTGTTAAAATTCTAAAATGTACCATATTAGATAGATATCACTTTTTAAAATGTTGTCAAATCTATGAGTCTCTCTATTCCCATGAATGTACACGGACTTTCAATTATCTCTTTCCCTGGGAAGATATCCTCCTACTTTTCCTTCCTAACTCAAAGCCCATAGTCCTTGCAGTGTGCCAAGAACTCCAGTGAAGCTCTATTAAAACTTCTGAAGCAGAATTCATTCCTACAACACAGCTCATGCAATTAAGAGAGCAAAGATCATACTAATGAGAAAATAGAAAGGATGAAGGTCTATTGATGGTCCCAGTGTCTTCAGTCTGAAATGTCGAGTTCAGGCATTCAAAAAACATTTTCAAGTTCTATGATGTCTTTGCTGATGTATACTATTCCCACGGATCAAATGGCAGGTATTTACAGAAGTGCAGCCCTTATTCTCCTCACGGGTGTTTGGAGATCTTCCTTGTACACACCTAGTAGAAATGTAAATAGTGAAGTGTCATATGAATTGCCCATCTGGACCAAAAACATGATCTATAATCTCAAATGACTATTTGAATGAAATGTGTCTGCTCCCAAGCAACTCTGTGTCTGGACAGATTTTATCAACTAACAATCCTAATTTTTCTGGTTTCCTCAAAATCAAATATGTTCTCTCAAAGAATATGAATTATTTTTTACTTTATAAGAAATATATTTATTTTTTATGAACGCAATTAAAAAACACTCATTGTTTGTCAGGGCTATTCAATTATATTCTTTCTTTGGAGATAATGAAGTATACATAAAATTGTTATGAATACTTAACAATAGCAAATAAACAATGGATCCAGGACCTTTCCTGTAAAACAAACAGGGGTACATAGCTCAGGAGTAGAGCTTTTATCTACCACGTGCATTTCTAATGGTGGAGACTGAGAGCCTACACATAAATTCTAACAGATTATACAATACGTCCTTATGCTGCATATGCTCCTTGATATTTCAAAACTCAAAACTGTTTTCCAAAGCTGTTTTCAACTTCTTGCCCACATAGTAATGACCAGAGGTATCAAAGTACACAAAGGAAATGTTTAGCTTTGACTTTTGAGGAGATATAGCACAAGCTCTTCATTCTCTGCTAAAGACAGGCCTGTATCCAAAGGTCCAAACGTCTCCCACTTGGCCTTCTTTCCAAGACAACTTCTTGGTCTTACATTATCGACTTCAGTGTTGTTTCTCGTCCTCATTTCCTGCTTCTTCTTGGTGTAACTCATCTTACATTTTGCATCTTCACTCTCTGATTCTTCAGAACTTCTGTGCTTATCTGGATCTGGAAGTGTGCTTGGATCAAGTCCACCATCATCTTCATCACTCCAGTCCAGAAAGACTTCGTTTTCATCTTTGGCCTTCGCTTGTCTTTTGTTGGCTTCTCTCTCTTTTAGGTATTTTTCCCAATGTTTTGCCTTAATTGTCTTCCTATATTCTTCTTTGATTCTTCTTTGTCAAATTTGTCTTCTTACTGAATCCTTTCCTTTGCTTTGTCTAGGTTGAAACCACCAGTGACATCTTCTTCCTCTGCATCTTTTGTAGCACATTTCTGAATCTGTGGCCACTGCCAAACCAACTCCCCATTCATCGGTAAATGTTCTTTTCTTTTCTTTTCTTTTCTTTTCTTTTCTTTTCTTTTCTTTTCTTTTCTCTTCTCTTCTCTTCTCTTTTCTTTTCTTTTGGAGGGGGGCTTTTGAGACAGGGTCTCTCTGTATAACACTGGCTGTCCTGGAACTCAAAATGTTATTTTCTTGTTCACTTTAAAACTTCTCTTCATTACTTCTTCTTTTTTTTCCTTCTTCTTCTATGACTTTGGGCAATTTTTTTTGACACTGGATTTGGAAGGTTCTTTCTTCAACAGGACTTCATTCTCTTTAAGATCCAACTCGAGCACATCACAATGTTTCATTGTGAGGAAGTCAGCAGCACCAGGCCCATCTTCCTCCTCATCATCTCTGTCTAAGAACTGCATGGGAACTTCCTTGACCTTCTGTGCCTCCTCAGTCCTGAGAACAGATTCAGTGTGAGGCTCTCTGCTTTTCCCAGATTATCTTCCTTTTCTTCATCCTCCATGTCTTCATCCAGTTCTTCCTCACTATCACTACTAGTCAGTCTGTGTTCAGTCTCTTCCAGTCTTTTCCCACTTTTGTGAAGGATGGACACTTTTTCACTGAAATAAGCGCAAAATTCTTCTGCTTCATCGTTGGTGAGGGAGGGAACCCTGGGCTGAACTGCTTCAGTGACTTGGTTCTTCATCAGTTCTTTGGTGGGCTGTTTCTCCATTTCCTGAAGAAATCTTATTCTTGGGGCCACAGCAAGACCAAGATATAGTGCATATTCAGAAATAGATAACTTGCTCACATTAAATACTTCTTTATCCTTCATAAGATATAATGAACTTATGTAGGAGACAAAACACCTTTAAGGTCTTTCTTTTAAATCTTGATCTTGAGCTAAAAATTATTCTAATTTTTTCTGAACATCAATAAGTTTTTCTGGATTGATTTTGAGCTCTTTCACAGGAACTTTCTTCTGGAGAAGCTGCTGTGCCAATCTGTGTTCTTCTGAGGGTAGTAAAATCAATAAAGCTTCTCCAAACCTTTTGTACCCAGCAGTTTTACCAGCTCTATAAATATATGTGTTGGCATCCTCTGGACAGTCAAACGGAAGGAATCAATTTACATCTGGAAAATCCAGTCCTCTGGCTGAAATATCAGTAGCAAAAAGTACTGCAGCCCGCTTTCAAACAAATTCATTGTAGACTTCCATTCTTCTCATCTGCTACTGCCTGCCATGGAAAGCAAGGGTAGAGAAGCCTGGATGCAGCCGAGAAGACCCTGTACAGACACTGAACCTCTTTGCAACTGGAGAAAAACACAGTTCTCTTCTCCTTTAGGTGGCTTCTCAAAAAGAAAACAGCACACTTATTTTTTGCTGCAGCTCACAAATTATATAGTTCTGTCCCAATGCAGCAGGGGTGCTGTATTTTGCTTTCTCATGAATCCAGACATATGCAGGGTCTTTCAAACTCAAGTGTGAAAGGTCCTTTACAGATTTGGTCTGAGAACAGTAAAGTGTGGCATTTCTTGGAAAGATTTTTCAATAAAGGCATCCATGGTATCAGCAAAGCCCATATCCAAGATTCTATCTGCTTCACCAAGAGCTAACATGTGAAGATTTTTGGTATGAAAACATACTGTTTTCTCCATGTGTCTAAGAAGTTGACCAGGTATGCAAATGAG
The DNA here is from genome assembly GCA_902729485.2 of Mus minutoides. NCBI lineage: Eukaryota > Metazoa > Chordata > Mammalia > Rodentia > Muridae > Mus > Mus minutoides. The sequence continues at coordinate 64,763 of LR753429.1, forward strand.
TAAGTTTATGTTGATGATCCTCTCAGCTTCATGCTTCAGATCCTTTCCACCAATCATGAGACGAGCTGAAAGGTCATGATTCCTCCCTACTTTGCATAGAACCTCAAGTGCCTGATAGAAAATCTGAGAATCTTGCAATTTCATTTGCATTTATCTTCTCATAGTTTTTCACGAGGCGGCTGATTCCCTTGCGCTCAACCTGCCATTCCAGCTTCTCCAAGAACATGATTTTTGAAGTGAATTTGGATATATGGAGTCAGATATGTCCTACTTAAAAGGTAAAGGTGTCAGTGCATGTTGCTTTCTTCCAGGAAGGAAGAAATAATTGCACTAAAATAGGAAACCACAGGGTTCCAAGAGAACCCCATGTAGGTCTATGGATGTGTTACATGCAATGTACTAATTATAAGGTGTTATATTTGGAGGCTACAAGGACAACACAACAAATTCATTCACATGTAGCTGTGATAAACATATACTTATGGATTATGTTACCAAGAACCACCCTACATTTTAGCTGCTTAAACTACGGATCTCAGCCCCATGTGGGATTGTGTAACCAAATGCAAAGGTTGGAAAAAATTGTCAACTACAAAAGAATTCTGAACATTTGGTGACTAAATATTCACTCAGAATTAAATTGATAAAGAATAGGTATGTTTGTGGCAGCACTTGCTCATGGTACATCATAGGAACACACTTCAGTAAACACAACATGTACACTACACCACACTGAAAAACACTGCTCAGATCTAAGACTGTTTTATGTCAAAATTTCCAATGTTTTTACTGCCCATAGAAAGTTTTCTGCACTTGTGCAAACATAATGCTTCCTTGTGGAAAATAGAAACTTGTAATATGTTCCTTTGTCAGCATAAATTGAATTAGTGCATTTTTGCAATGTATTTCTATTGGTATGTTGGGTTCCAACAATTTCTGAAATGGCCCTAAGCATATTTCTACTATGCTGTTCTACGTGTTTGTGTGAAGCAGCAATCAAATTAGTGACGATAGAGAAAATGTCAAAGATCATCTATGTCTTATAGTAGCAATTATCTGGCCAAGATTTTATTCTTTATGGTTTAATACTAATGTTTGGTTTATATATACCATTTCATTTTCATTTACTCATACCACAGATTACTTAAAATTTGCTCTGGAGAAAAGAGATCACAAGTATTAAAAAGCCCTGAACTAATGGGTAAATAAATGGTTGCCCAACTCTTTTCTTCTGGGAAATTGAAGTACATCATTTATTAAGGTACTACCTAGAGAAACTAAGGTGATACTAGAAATGAGACTATGGTAGTTTAAAAGGTTATCTAAAATTAAGAGCCTATATTGTGTTACCTTTGTCATTACTGGGTCTGGAGAGATAGCTCAGTGATTAGAAGTATTTGTTAACTTCCCAGAGAACCCAGTTTACATCAACCTGTTAACTCCACAGGTTCAGGGGATTCAACACCCTCTTCTATGCATTTCAATCCCAACACACACACACACACACACACACACACACACACACACACACATACACACACACACACCAGGGGGTGTTTGGGAGAGAGAGAAACATAGAGAAACAGAGAGAGAGAGAGAGAGAGAGAGAGAGAGAGAGAGAGAGAGAGGTGCTCATAGTTAAAAATAAAATGAATCCTTTTTAAATTGTAATTTTGGTTTCTTTGAAGCAAAGATGTAGTGGCAGTGGACAAATTCTCTCTGAACCTAAGTTTTACATATAGTACACTTTGATGTTATAAGTGTAGTAGTCAATAGAATTTCCCTTTCTCACTACTGACTTCAAATAATCACTAAAGGCAGATATTTAGTAACTGAGCAGACTGAATTTAGTGAGTTTGACTGATGACTATTAAACACAACCTTATAGAAAGGGATTCAGTAGTAAAATAAATTATTCTAGGTTGGAACCAGCAATCAAAGCTTACACAACTCTTCTGGGTCTTAATGTCCCTAAATTTGAAATAAGTTTCCTTTAAGTAAATATAGGATGTTTTTGATGGGCAGTTAGTGTGCTCTTTTACAGGAAAATGGCAAAGAAATGCAGGTTGAAAACTGATTCAGGGTGTTGGAGCTGGGGAATCCTCCCACAGCAGGCACTCAATGTTGTCTTCAATTTAAAATGGGAGGATACATCCATTTGCCCAAGAATTTCATAAATTCATTGTTTTTAATAGCTGAGTAGTACTCCATTGTGTAAATGTACCACATTTTCTGTATCCATTCCTCTGTTGAGGGACATCTGGGTTCTTTCCAGGTTCTGGCTATTATAAATAGGACTGCTATAAACATAGTGGAGCATGTGTCCTTGTAACCAGTTGGAATATCTTCTGGGTATATGCCCAGTAGAGGTATTGCTGGATCTACTGGTAGTACTATGTCTAGTTTTCTGAGAAACCTCCAGACTGATTTCCAGAGTGGTTGTGCCAGCTTGCAATCCCACCAGCAATGGAGGAGTGTTCATCTTTCTCCACATCGTCGCCAGCATCTGCTGTCACCTGTGGGGTGGACTCTCAGGGTTGTTTTGATTTGCATTTCCCTGATGATTAAGGATGTTGAACATTTTTTCAAGTGCTTCTCAGCCCTAAAAATCTTTTTTCACAGACTTCTAAGAATAGAATACATGAACCATACTGCATCTTAAATATTCCTAGATCAAAAACATTTAAAAGTCAATCGTTTGTACATTATGCTTTCCAGAGGAAATGAACTTTAAATGAAAACTATCATATTTTCAATACCTGTTCTGCCTCCCACTTCTTTAAAACTGTGATTGCATAAAAATATTTTAAGATAATTCTAAAATAAGGTTAATGATTCATAAAAATATTAGGAGAAGTAGTGAAAGCCCACCAATTATCTGACTCACTATAAATAATCAAATGTGTTGATTATTTTAACTTGTGAATTAGAATGCTGTTTTTCGTTAGTGAATTTTTGAAAATACACTACTTAAAACCTGTTCCTTAAATAACACCATACTATTGTCTTAGGAATAGCTAGTTACAAAAATTACAAGATTTTTACCATTATGTAGGTTGTACAAAATATCAAATAATTGACCAATTAAGTTTTCAAACATTGATCTAATTAAAGAGCATAATCTAAAGCATTTGCTTGGAATGGAAAGGCTTACGGCTCATGTCTTCCTTGAAACACAGCTCTGTTGCAATGACACAGAACACGTAACAATAATTATATGCAAATTACACTGATGCACTATCTTCCTTTTCAGGGGAAATGCTGATATGACTGTGTAATGTTTAGCATATTTACTTCTAGAACTTCTCTACCAGTCACCAACTTAGAAGAAAATTATCAACATAGTTAAGGTTCTCTGAAAGTGTTACACTCCAGGATGTTAAATACTGAAAATAAACCAAAAAAGGCCATGGTTATTTTAGTCTAAAGACAACATAACAATTTATATTATATCATAAGGAATAAATTAATTAAAATCTAAAACTCCCTGATACAGAGCCACTGTTGTACATTTAAAAATAGAATTTTAAATGACTAATACAGTCTGCCTGGCTTTTGTAGAACTTTAATCTTTAATAATGAGTATCTCTTTATTACTTAAATTCATAATCTTACGATTATACATGATCCAAATAATCATTTCTCAAAAGAGTTTCCCCACATGTTCCAACTGCAAGGAAGGAACACTTGTGTATAATGACAGGAGCTTTATGCAAATAATAAAAGACTAATATAAGTCACATTTCTATTTATGAAAAGTCAAATCTATCAAAACAAAATATTGAAAATATGTTTATTTAAACATCCTGTTTGTTTTTAAGCCCCAGACATTAAGACTTCAATTCTAGACTTACACTTGTGGAATTTTTTGTTATTTATTTTAAGGAACAGCTCATATCTTTAAAGCCCTGGAATGGTGTAAATCATTACAGTGGTTTCACATTTTCATGGGATCAAGGAAACAACAGTAAGCCCATAAAACAGATACTACTAATTATGCAGAGGAGAAGTCATAAAGTCACTAGGAGACGCATGTTTTATATTCATGAACACATCATTAAAAGTTTAAGACATGCTATCAAATTCTACATTTTAATACTATACCCAACAGCATTAAACTCTCCCAACAAGAAAATCAGATTGCTTAATGATCCTTCCCTGTCACACTGGTTTTATATGTCTGCACTTGAAGCACATGTGGAATTTGTATTGCTGAGCGCTTTTATAAACCACTGGCCAATTAAAAAAAATCATTATCCTTTATATCTAGATTCTTTTTCAGGAAGGTCTGAATCATCATTCAAAATACATCTGTAGATTAAGTATACTGGAGTCATAGCCCTTGATTCCATATTGTGTATGTGAGATTTTTATAAACAATAGTTTGTCATTTATTCAGCACGATTAAAAAAATAAACTTAGGGAAGCATAATAATAGCTTCCACATAAATCAATTCGTAAGACTAATTTTAATGGGAATATTAAAACTGAGAAATAAGATGAGCTTATACATAGTATATTATAGATGAGGATACAAGAAGTAAGTGTATCCTGCAGGAAGACGGGAATCACACATAATGTTGATATTACTGACAGCAATCCTAAAAGATGCCCAAACACCATCACAAGCATTTACTAGTTCAGGCACACATTAAAATCTTAGCCTTTCTTTTCTTGCTACACGAGGACTGCAGATGCTCTGATATCTTAATTTGTGTAACCATTCCAAATGCTTCCATTTGTATAAACTAAATTCTTTACATTCTGTGAGTTAAGCACATCTCGTAGCCAGCTCTAGAATGTATACCATTTGAGCATTTTAATGAGAATTTTACATACAGATAAGCTTTCAGCTTAATCTCAAAGTGAAGGTGAAAGGTAGACATAGAAGCTTCAGAGAGGGGACCAAAAAATGTTGCAGATGGAAGAACAGAGCTTAGTGAGTTGTGATGAATAAGGAATAAACCATGGGAAAAGTAAAGTCTTTGAAAATGCTTCATGTCTCTTGGAGAGATTTATGCACCAGGCCAGAGACTGAACCAAAGGAACCAACGACTTGAAGAAATTTAGTGAGGGGTTATTATTGGAAGCTGGTGGAGACGGCTTGCTGAGGCGATGGATGACCACGGGAAGACAGGAAGCCTGGAGCTGCTCTCTCACATCCTGGCTTGGCAGGTTTATTTTTGCTGTAATTTCAGCTTCATACAATAATGTTTATTTGCTTGCTTTTACATTTGTATACATTTCTGTGAACTTCAAATAATGAGAATGTATGGATAAAATAATGAAAAAACTTCAAGCTTTGATTTAAAACAAACAAACAAACAAACAAACAAACACCATGAAGTTAGGGAGGAAACCCTTGCTTTAAAGTTCAAAAGCCAGTATCACATTATCAAAATCCATACTAGCCTGTTACATAGCACATCAGCATAAATTAACAAGCACTGTTAGGAAGCATTGTTAAATACAGTAGCAGGTTTCCCAGAGTATAATTTTATTACATTAAAACATGGGAAGAAAGAAAGGTAGCTAAAATGATGGGTGCATAGGTAGACCAAGATAATCATTGCACTGATTTATGAGTGAATGTATGAGTGTATGGCCTGAATATAGCATTATGATATAGCTCATAAAGCTATATTCAGTCCATACACTCATACATTCACTCTTCCCTATTCAAAGACCTTGAAATGTACTTCGTTAATCTTTTTTAGCCATTTACAAGGAATGCATCTTTCTTGTCCTTGTTTTGTACTGCTGAGACTGAGTGAATACCCATTGTTGTCCCAGAACTTACAAGTGTAGGAACTTTGGTTACAAAGCAAATAGTTATGAAAGGTTTCCAGGAGGTGGGAGGGTGGGTGGATAATGGAGGGCGGGGAGGAACATTTGTGCAATAGGCTTAGGGTTCAGTCTCTACCACTATGGACAGGAGGAGGAATGTAATCGAAATTCTATGTAATATTTACTATTTCACGAATCGGGTAATATACGTGCAAGTTACGTATGTTTAAATGCTATCTGATACTCTGTTTGTGATCAAATAACATTCTATGTGTGGCAGCCAGAGACAATGACTTGAGGCAAATCCATTTAACCCTTCAACAGGAAGAAATGCAGATTTAGTACCCCAGGTTAACTGGTGCATAAAATACTATTATCGAACCTACTGGTGTGTGGGCAAGCCTAGAACCCCTCCAACCCTTTAAAAATCCATTTTTATCAGTGTTAAGCTGGTTTTGAGGTCAGCATTACACGGGAAAATACAACAACTTGGAAGAAAGTGCAGTCACTCATTTGCATCCCTAATAATGTCTCAAATTGCTCAGTTACCAAAGTTAGAACTCAATGCGTCCTCTGCCAAAGGCAGCTGCCCCACAAAATGAACACTGATTTGATTTTTCTGCAGAGTACGTGTTCGCTTGCCGTTCCCATGATGAATAAATAATGCTACGATGCGGCTCTTGCCCTTCCCTGAAAGGGGCTGCATCTGTTTATTCTCAGGCATTCACCGTCCTAAAGGGATCAGACACCAGAGGCCTGTGAATGAGAAGGCCTTTTCAGGCTTACAAAGCCTCAGTTCCCGAATCCACCTTAACCAGCTTGCAGCAAAGAGCTTTTGGCACCAAGTCATCCTTCAGGGAGAGACTGATAATGATCACTAAAGACATCGTAGGGGCTGCTGCTTCACTCACTTCAAAGGCCTTCTCTCCTAATCAGCATTAAATCGTCATTTTGCCAGGCATATCAGGACAGCTGTCCACAATCTATTTATTTGAAAACAGATTACAGCCAGGTTTCTCTGCCAAAGCACAAACCTCTGAAGGCTGCGTGCGCTTTCGTGTGTTTAAGTCGGAACTTATATTTCTAATTTAATGGTCCACTTTATCACAACTCTCTCACCCGATGGATTTCATCTACCCATAAAAGCTCATAATTTTATCCATTATCCAGATAAGTTCGGCAACAAGACAACATGGGCAAAAATGAAACTTTTTGACGTAAAGTCAAATAATTCAGCCTAAAGATCACCAAGGTTCAATGCCCTAGATTTTGTGTGATGTATCAGACCATAGGTCGGTATCTTCATAAGCTTGTCTTACCATCTTTCATTCATTTTATATAGTGAACTCTAGCTATTCTGCCCCCTCCCCGTCTCCCTCCACACCCCCTCACTCCCCTGCTGGAAAAACCAAACAAGTCCTCTTCTATTTTCACGACTTGTTTTGTGTATGTGACCCACTGAGTTTAATTAAAGTTTCATGCTTTAGGATGGAGGGGGGGGCGTTATTTACTGGAACAAAAGTAACTTATCAGTGGATACAACATGAAAGAATTTGAAACCCCCCCTCCCAATAACCATTAACTGTAAACAGTCATTCAGGGAGGGAGGGGCTTCATGAACTCTGCCCCTATGCATGATGAACTGATGTTCAGTTCTAAGCCTTCTTTTTCTTCCTTCTTTAAACTTAACATCACATGTGCCACAACTTTTCCCCTTTTTTGATCCCATGAAATTGGTGCACTTTGTCTTTGCAATCCCTTGGAGGTCCCAGAAAGACCAGGAAAATTCAAAGGTTTTTGGTCAACCAATTCGAGAAAAAAAATGATAATTTTTATAAAGGTTACTGGTATGAAGCTGTAAATCTCACTCCTCAATCTATTGCTTTAGGTCAACAGCAAAGAACATTATGCTATGACAATATCCAAGGCTAATTAATGGTCATCACTTTAAAATTATATATACATAGTAGGTACACTTAATTAGATACAATGTGTACTAGCAAATACAATTGACTAATACAATGTCCTTTCTTGATAAAGTTTGGTTCAAAGCAATATTTTTAGCTAGATGGCATGGTGCCAGCCTGTTATTCCAACATTTAGAAGCTAAAGCAGGAGGACTGTGGGTTCAAGGTCAGACTGAAGTAAACAGTGAGACTCTGTCTCAAAATAATAACAAAAGTCATTACCATATAAGTGAATGTATAAGTAGATGATTTTCATGTTGTATACTATTTTGTTAGCTCATGAAGTTTATATTTATTGATGATTGATTATGACTTATTACTGTTTTATGTGAATTGCTCAAGGCGATGCACAGAGTAATTTATGTTGCTATAGCAGTAGCCATTAATGAATATTTCTTTTGATCTCACTATTACTGCATCTTTTACTATCAAAAATTTTATTTATTTGTTCCATTTTTTTTTATCTAGAGTAAGTGTCTTACTCAAGTCCAGATTAGTTTAAGGCTGGCCTCAAATTCAGGGTGATTCTCCTGCCTCAGCTCCCCAAGTGCTGATGTTCAAGCATTAGCCACTACAACCAGCTCACTAGTATTAAAAACAATAATAATAAAATAAAATAAAGCACTCTTACATTTACCGTCAAGAAAAGAGAAGGAAAAATAATGTGCAGTAACTTGTTTTTCCTGACATACAGCAGAAGTTACCATTTTATAGCCCTAAAAAGCTTAGATTGAAAAGTTTCTCTGTGGTAGGTTAAATTTTTTTCTACTCAAATTTATGAAGGCATTATCAGAGTCATCCCATATTTATTGGAGGGCTCCACTTAAACCCACTTCTTTTCCATTATCCATAGGAGTTCATACATAAAAAGCTGAAGATGAAGAAACGAAAATTCACAGAAGAAACTCATGAAGCCCGAGGCGTGCCTCCTTTCTTTGCCCACATTAAGCAATGTTCTGATTTCCAGGCCAAGGAGGCGCTACTGATTCTCTCTCCAAAAGCAATCTAGACCCAGTTTCTCATCCAACTACATGTTAAACATGGGGAGATGCAGCCATGGAAATTTCAAATCATGTCCTGCTACCGTAGTACCCTCTAAAGCAGAGGAAACCCTGCCTCTGTCCATACCTCAAGTGCTGACACCATTCTTTAGTAGATGTTTTAGGGAGAATCCACAAGAATACACTCTGGCTGGACATGGCTACCCACGCCTGTGATCCCAGCACTTCCGAGGTGAGGCAAGAGGATTTCTCTGAGTTAGTGGCCAGCCTAGACTCTGTAATGAGACTTTTTTCTTTTTTTAAGAAAAGAAGGAAATACAAAGAGGTCCACTTTGGCACAGCTCAGTGGGCAGATGAATGAACATCGCTGAATTATTCAGATGATCTGGAAAAAAATGTCTCTTCTGTGATTTTCAATATCCTTTCTATTTGCCAAAGTCTGCAAATTTCTTGACAAAATTCCTAATCCTTCCTACTTGATTTCAGGGCCCTCAAACAGCAACAAGATGACCATAAATCATATAATAGAGGAAAAGTGTAAACTAGCATCACAAGAACTGCCTGAACTCCAGCCCTGGCCTGGTCCTGATGATTCAAAGTGTGTAGCACTGAGCTCCTATTGGCATTGCCATAAGTACCTGGATGTGCTGTGAAAATGAAGCAGGAACCATGGAGGAATTGTTCAACATATTCCTGAGTGAACAGAGTCTTCCATTAACTTGATATGTTACACTCACCACCTCATCACAAGCAGCCTTCTGGTCTGTGAGGTCATGGCACAAATGCCAGTGCATCAGCGTTACTACTAAGAGCATGGCAATGTTACTGTGCCAACCCTGCCAGTTACAGCATACCATAAAAGGACTGTTCTCGCTGCTTCTCTGAACAAAACCGATTCCAAAATAACAGTTGACCATTTACAGCCACAATTGGGACAGAGAAGGAATTTACTTTTGAGGTTGATTTATATGATGGTTAGGAGGTTGCCTTAAGAATTCCTAAAGAGACACCCAGCTCCCAAGCAAAGCCATGAAATCCTCTTTGGTTGCTACATTCCACAAGCCATCGCCCATGTGTTTATTTGACCTCGAGGCCTAACCAATTTGTCCTCTCCTGAGGTTTTACAGCTAATACTCTTAAATTCAAGAACCCATATCCCAAGTAGATTTTTTTTTCTGATCAGAGCGAGATATTTGGATTTTCTCACTGAGGAAATTCACCTAAGCATTTCATGATTTGATATTTTCAGGGTGGAGCAACATTCTAGTTTTAAATGTGAACAAACATTCATTCTTTATCTTTTCTCCAGATTATTTTTTTTTATTAGCATTCATGCTTTTTGGTTTTAGAAATAAAGTTCAGTCATTTAATTTGTTTGTGTAACCAAAGTTAGGCAAGATTGAAATCAGGCTGTGTTTTGAAAGACTGAGACACTGGATTCCTGAATCCTGAGTGAGGAAAATGAGGAACAACAGAAGAGCTCACAAAGGATTGAGTAAAACTCCTGGAGCTCAAAGTCTTCATGTATGCTACTAAGGCATGGAAGTAACTGACAAATAAAAAGGAGTACGATAAAGATTATGCAGAATTGCTTAAGTTATCAAGGTAGCGTCATCAAAGTAGACTAGCAACATATAGAAGACATGCAAGGGCGGTTTCATTGGGATAAGATTATTTTTGATGGCTGAGCTTCCTCCACCAGGAAGATTGCTTCCACTTTTTGAGACAGGGCAAGCTAGGAAGCTGGCAGGTCAAGGATTACCTCTCTGACTGCCCAGCCTGCTCTTTATTCTCATGCTCATTGCTGCATTGATCACTTCCTGCCGCCGTTGGGCTCTGTGTCCACCTTTGCTGAAAACCTGCCTTCTCAAGACAGGACTCCCTCCATTAGAGTTCATCCTCGGGGTCTGTCTCTTACAAGCTGCTGAGAAATGCCTGAGAAAATTTTGACAACCCCACTCACTGTAAATGGTACTAGCTAACAAGGTAGCCAAGACACCTAGCTGAGATCTTCAAGTCTACAATTTCAGAAAGGCTCCAAGAATTAAGTGGGAATCCTTCATAACTAATAATTATGCATTAATAATAGTCACCTTGCTTAGTACCTCATATTTATCCAGTTTTTTTCAGTTGATGATACATATATAGGTACATGATAGATAGATAGATAGATAGATAGATAGATAGATAGATAGATAGATAGATAATAGATGGATAGATAAATAGATAGATAGATAGATAGATAGATAGATAGATAGATAGATAGATATTCTCTCTCTCAAATATATAAATATATAAAATTTGGAATAGAATGTTCTTATTCTATGTAAAAGAAGATCCCTAAAATAAAGTACAAAAAATAATTTCGGGACATTTTGAAATTTATCTTTATTTATATGTATATGAATGTTATGCATGCATATATGAATGTATGACACATTCATGCCTGGTGTCTGTGGAGGTCAGAAGATAGCAACAAATGCCCTAGAACTAGAGTTTGAATAGTTGTGAGCCTTCATGTGGATGCTGAGAACTAAAGCCAGGTCTTATTCAAGAGCAACAGGTGCTCTAAACCACCGGTCATCTCTCCAGACCACTGCTGGAGATATTTGAAGATTTGTTTTAAAAAAGTATTTTTGTCCATATGTGAGGAAATATAATTAAAACTAAATTAAATACTATATTAACAAAGTTATTTCATTCAGAATGAACAACTTGAGCATTATTAAGCATTCTCACCAAATCCTCAATTCCATGAAACATCCATATAATTAAGACAAAATGGCATTCCAGCTTGAAATATGTGGATAATTGGCTCAATTCCTCCAAATTATTTTGTAAATATAGTCACCATCAGAATGATAAAATTATGTATTTTATGAGATTCCCTCCAAAGGCTGAGGCATCCGGGTCAGAAAATTGAAAACAAAGCCAAATGTTTACTCAAAATCAAACCCAGAACTTCTTTTGAAATCCATGAAAGACCAATCATTCCCAATGTCTCTTTGCTCCTTGGAATGAGATGGAAGTCAAACTGGAAATACTGAAACACTTTAGGAAAAGCAGTAAAACCAAGCAAGCTTTCTTGCAAGACTTCCAGATGAAAGAGTTTTGAACCAGTATTTAATCATGTGAATCCTGCTTCAAGCCAAGCCGAACCTCAAAGGTTTACCTGCTCTCATTATTTAGAATACACAACGAGCTGGAAAAGTATTGCACCCATTGGGAATACTGGGGGTGAGATGGCTTTGTACGGAAACTGAATGTTTACATTAAGCCCTGTGTTGACCATCTGGCAATAGAATCCTGCACTTCTGCCGAGCTATTTGGAGATAGTTTTTGTTTTCAACTTCTGCACTCCCACAACACAAGTTTTTTTGTACTAGCACAGGACTTGGTGTCTAAATAAATATACAAACAAATTTCCTAGCTGGTTTTAATTTTCTGTCATAGGAGATCACTTATTTTAAAATATCTTGAAAGAGAAAGTTGTTTACAATGTGTTAAGCATTATTAATAAAATTGAATAGTATTAAGTGTAAATTGATTACATAGCATAAGTTTGTTGAATCACAATTTAATTACAGCCATGATTCAATTAAGTATTAGGCCTGGAGAGAAGTCTTGGGCAATAAGAGCACTTGCTGTTCTTGTGAGGTCCCAAGTTCAGTTCTTTTTTTTATGACTATCTGTAACTCCAGCTCTAGGGAGATTTTAAAACTCTCTTCTGGCCTCTGAAGGCACCATTTCTGAACATGATATAAATATACATAAAATATAAATAATTAAATCTTAGCAAGAGTGGGAAAATAATAATGAAGGAGGAGGAGGAGAGTGAGAAGGAAAAGGAGGAGGAGAAGAAGGAGAAGGAGGGGGAGGAGGAGAAGGAGAAGGAAAAGGAGGAGGAGAAGGAGAAGGAGAAGGAGAAGGAGAAGGAGAAGGAGAAGGAGAGAAGGAGAGAAGGAGAGAAGGAGAGAAGGAGAGAAGGAGAGAATTGAGAATTTTAGGATTGATTATGTTTGGCTACCACAGTAGCACATTGACCTCTATAGCTTGTATTTTCCACCATGCCAGAAGACGTAGATAATAATCCAAGCACTGAACAAATCAAAGTTCCTTTGTGAGTTTGTTTACCTTGAAGAATACCAGGATCAACTTTGCTGAAACCTTGGCTTAAGAACCACTGCATATTAGACACTAAGCAAATTGGCACTGCCCAGAGGTGGCCCTTGTGGGATTTGGCCCAATTCCAGAGCTGGTTTTATTTCTTCTTCCTTTTGAAAAGTGACAGTGCCTCTTCCCCAGGACAGGATATCCAAGCACGCTATATACACACTCTGGAAAGTCATGCTTACAACTGTCACATGAAAGAATTTGCAAAGTTACATTTCCACGCTGTTTTGGCTCCCTCCATATCCTGACAATAACCAGACTATATGTTTCACTTGTCCTGAAGCCATATATAAATAATAGAATGATATAAAGAATAAAACAAAGTGCTTTCCAAAAACGTGGCCTGTAAATCACACAGTACAGCAGAGCTTGCTTCCAAAATATCCAAACTCCTTCTGGGTGCCAATATGATCTGCAGTAAAATGCACCACAGGAGACTCACTAAATCACCTTTGATAAGGTCCAATTAATCTTCTACAAGAAAGGGCTCAGGGACTATCTCAGTGGTGGAACATACCATGGGTTCAATATGCAGGATGCCTCCTTAAAAAATAAACATAAAAATAAACTTATTAAAAATAATTACACAAGAAGGAAAACATTGATGTCCTTGGAATATCACTTGAGGTAGTACCAAAGAAGCTTTTATGTCACAACTCAGAGGATCTTTATAACAATACAGGAAGCGGGAGTGAGTTGGTGAGCACGGGGAGAGGGGAGAGTATAGGGGATTTTCAGAGGGGAAACTAGGAAAGGGGATAACATTTGAAATGTAAATAAAGAAAATAATTAATAAAAAAAATACAGAAAGCAGACTTCCTTATGAAGAGTCTAGGCATTGTTACACTGAGCCCCTGTTAGCAACACAGCCTGGTAGAATCTGAAGGTAAGATATTTCAGGTTTTTATACCTTCTAGATAAGACCAATTTGTGGAAATATAAGAGCAGAAAGTATGTGGTTTAATTTCTACAATGTTAATGCAGCTAAGTTATGCTCAGATCAATACATTACCCAATATCTGCAGGAGAGAAGACACCTTAAGGATGTCACAAGTCACAATCGCCTCATCTCTCAAGATGTTTATAGCTTAACAGCCAAATATTGTAAATTTGGGAAGCTTTAACTAGTAAAGTCTTAGAACACAGCTCACATATGAATTCTTTTCTTTAATGTTACTTTTGTGACATTTGTCTTAGGTGATACAGGTCAAGAATCACCATTCCTTTTCACTGCTATACAGTATTCGATCATATAAATGTATTACAGCGTATCCATTCTACTGTTGAGATATATCAATTACTGACTCTTACACCATTGTAAAATGCTTTGTTTTTTAGTATAATTGCAAATATATTTGGTGTGCACTCCTATGCATATCATTAACATGTAAACCTTGAAGTAGAGTTTCTGAGTCCCTTAGCTAAGTTGTCAATTAATAAATGCTTAAATTGAGGAGGAAGGGAAAGTTAGAAAGAAAATATGTGATGCCATACAGATGGGAACTGTTGACAGCTTGCACATGATGATCTTTCAAGAGATTACCTGAATAAAGACATTTTGTCATGCACACTGTCATAATTATCACACTCTGCTTTGAACATGGCTCCAACAGGTCTCTTAGCTTACTGTCAAGATAGATGAAAATGCTCCTATGGATGGAGTATACTGAACTTGGCAAAATGCTCAGATCATATCTGTACCCTAGAGACTAATTATAAAACCAGAGGCCAGAGCTTTTAAGTAATGTAGTGCTTCCTCTGGCTTTAAAAAATATGGCTTCTACATATTAAACTAAACAACATTTTGTGGTGGTCAGTGCATACATGGACCATTTTCTACACACACACACACACACACACACACACACACACATATTTTTTTTCTAGTAATGTCGAACTGACTGTCCTGAATCTCTGTCACTGCTGTCCTTTCCCATAAACAAGGCTAGACCATGCATGTCTAATGTACCTCTCCCTCCTGAAAACCTATTTTTGCATCCTATTACTCTCAATGCAGAGATGCCAGTGACAGTATGTACTTGGACCTAGGGTGCGCTTGAAGTGAAAAATCAAGTACAATAGAGGATGAGGATTGCCTGTGTTGTTTCTTGACTATATATATCTGGGTATCACACAATCTTGTTCTGTTCCATTCACTCAGGAGCCTGGGACAATTATATTCACCAATAAAAAATCTTGGTCAATGGAAGAATGATCTTCAGGAGTCAGAGAGGATGTTGGAAGAAAAATTGAAAAGGAATGCATGGGAGGGCAAAAGACAATGATTTCCAGTTTTACTCAAGTAGCACCAGGACAGAGGGATGATGAAATAATATGGAAAACTACATGTGAAATACAATGTGCATATTAAACTATTTCACAAACATACAGAGGCACATATGTTCACACACACACACACACACACACACACACACACACACACACACACACACAGAGTCTTCTCCCAAGTATACTTACATCCTAATGTCCTCCTTTCTATAAGATATCTAAGATCAGCTTTCTTTATAGTTTGATTCCCATATGAAAATGTTTAATCAATACATGTCAGCTTGCTTTTGTAAACTATGCTGTATAATCACTACACATATGTTGTAGAGTCACAAGTAAATTAAGTTGGTTCCCTCATCTGCAAAATGGGTGTAATAATTGTACCTCTTGTGTATGGTTGTTTCAAGAGATAAATGACTTATTCTTTTTCTATAGTACTTAGATCAGTGCCTACCATATAAATGATACAAATGTTTGATAAACAAAAATAAATCTCTTTCGATGTGTTTTAACTTTTCATATTTCAATTTTTTCCAGAATGTTGCCTTGGGGAAAACAACTGTCCAAGATTGATATCTCCCAACAGAAAAGGCAAAAAGGAAGACAAGAAAAAGCAGGCAAGGAGGGAGGGAGGAAGAAAGAAAGGAAGGAAGGAAGGAAGGAAGGAAGGAAGGAAGGAAGGAAGGAAGGAAGGAAGGAAGGAAGGAAGGAAAGAAGGAAGGAATAGTTTTATTGATTAGCTCCACTGTTGCTAATTTTCACAATTCACTGCACTGTATGTTTGTCACATAAACTATTCTAGGCCAATGAGATGCATCAGTAGACAACAACAGTTGCCAAACCTGACAACCTGACTCTATTCCTGGAACCCACATAGCAGATGGTAGAAGGAGAGAATTGATGACCACTAGCTGCCTGCTGACCTCCACATGTATAGCCCACACACACACAATAAGTAAATGTGACGCAATCGTGGGGCTGAATTCTGTTATTTAGCAAAGTAATGCAGCGTAGAGCTGCTCTCCAAATATTTATGTTTATACTCAGCCATAGTCAGATGCTCACCTGTAGACAGATGCTCGCCCATAGACAGATACTCTCGGCCCTAACCAGAGAAGCTTCTCTTTCTAGGGAATGGTGCTAAGTGCAGAAATTCATGGCTGCACAGGGTGCTTAGAATAAATGACAGAGGAATGCTCATTTCTAAACACAACATTAAAACAGTTCCTCTGAGGCCCAAAGAACAATTTAGCAGAAGGGGCAGAGAGAATGCAACAGCCATAGGATAAGAAAGACTGCTAACTATCCATCTCTAGGTATGGCACAGCCATTTCAATCATGAACTCAGAGGAGCTTCCGATGCTTGCGTGGGGTACACATATAAACAGCCTATCAACACTAGGGCATGGATGGAGAAGGCCTCACCGGTCTAGAGTTCCCAGTGTCTAGCTGTCCAGTGAGCCTCGGGTCCTGCAGAGATGAAACTCAGATCCTGTCTTGCATCAAAATTACCTCATCTACTGTGTTGTCTCCTTAGATCTTTTTTCACATGCCTTGTTGTTACTAAATGTGGATTCTCAACCTCGAAAGTCAAACAGTGCCTATAACTACATAGCCTCTGTAAAGCAGTCATGTTCTTTTTTTTTTTTTTTTTTGGTTTTTCGAGACAGGGTTTCTCTGTACAGCCCTGGCTGTCCTGGAACTCACTTTGTAGACCAGGCTGGCCTCGAACTCAGAAATCCGCCTGCCTCTGCCTCCCAAGTGCTGGGATTAAAGGCATGCGCCACCACGCCCGGCTAGCAGTCATGTTCTTATTCCCTGACTGTAGTGGTTTGAAAGAAAATGGCTCTCATAGGATTATCGGGCATTATTAGGAGGTGTGGCCTTGCTGAAGTAGGTATGGCCTTGCTGCAGCAAGTGTGTCAATGTGGGAGAGCTTTGAGGTCTCAGATTCTCAAGACAAGGTTAATGTGACAGTCTCTTCCTGCTGCCTGTGGATCCAGATGTAGAGTTCTCAGCTCCATCTCTGTTACCATCTCACTTACCACTTTCATGCTTCTGACCATGACCCTAATGGACTAAACCTCTGAAACTGTAAGCCATCACCAATTACATATTGTACTTTATAAGAGTTGGTGTGGACATGGTGTCTCTTCACAGCAATAGAAACCCTAAGATACCAAACTATGTATCACCATTTTCTCTCTAAGGACATCTTACCATAACTCTTACATAGTTTCTTTTTAATGCAAAAATAGGACTGAATTCTGTTATTTAGCAAATTAACACACCGTAGAGCTGCTCTCCAAATTTTAATGTTTATACTCTCCTTTTTTTTTTTAAAGTTCACTTAAACTTCTTCTTCCTTTCCTCCTCCTCTTCCTCCTCCTCCTCCTTCTTCTTCTTGTTCATTCATACAAAGTCTCTTATATCTCAGGCTAACCTGCAACTTGTTAGGTAGTTAAAGTTAACTTTGAATGTCTTAATCTCCTGCCTTTAAACCCCAAATGATAAGATTAAATATTCCATTTTTATGTTTCATGATTGTTCTAAAAGACATCTTTTGAGTAATGCAAGTACACACACACACATGCATACACACATGCACACACACACACACATACAGTTAAGACACTTGGCATGTCTCTGAAGGTCTGTGCTCTAATGTAAAACCTGTACTATCTATCTCTTTCCTGTAACTTTCCCTAAAATACTCAACTCTGATTTATTCAAACTCACATTGAAATTATTTTCAACAGCCAAAGTCAAGCTCTCTGCCATGCCTGGGGCAAATTCCCTATGCTGAGAAATTCCTCTGGCTAAAGTCAGCAGCATCTGGCTGTACACCCACCTACTGCTAACAGGATAGCCATGGTCTCCCTAGAGCTGAGGGGAAAACATCTCTGTTTTCTGAAGGCTCTCTGCAACTTGTGTGAATGAAGAGCACATTTCCAATCGAAGATTTGGGGGAGACTGGAATGTGGGCCTAGGTTTCCATAGAGGAATAGAAAGTTTCTAACTTAGATCAGGCACAAGGTCACTCATGCTGAGCTGAGCTGTTCCAGAAAGGAAATTATCTGAAAGGGCACGGATATTCCTATATCTGCATGGCTTCCACCCATAGTCTCTTACATTTCTCCTGTGATACTCTATGGCTCAGAAAGGGGGTAGTGTCCTCATGTGATGGGCCTGATTTGCCCAGTGTTGTGCAACTCTAGAGACTCAGTGGTTGTGCACTGGTGTAGGGCAGCTGGCTTGCCCAGATAGGAATCCTTACTCATCTTCTTTAGGACTTTTAGTCATTGTGCCTAGGTTTTAGCCAATAGTTTCTACAAGTTTCTGGCTTGTGAATGGAAAGATTTTCTCCATTCCACTGTAGCATCTGGACAAGTAGTATTCTACTGACAGACAGAAGGCAGGTGTAGAACAGTATAAGGATAAGTCTAGCCCATGACAAGAATCTATTCATGGTCCAGGATAAATATTCTACAAGGACTAGTTCCTTCCCTTCCATCTTTTTTTCCTCCAGCATAACAGATTGTATGTATCTAAACCATGGCACTGGTGATTGGATGTGAAGGTTAGTTCCTACTTTTGAACACATCCCTGCCCCCTTACATTCATAGCCTTCAACTAGCCAAGATATACAGCAAACAGATGGAATGGACTGCGATCCAAAACTCAAGACAAGAATAGATCAGTCCTTCAGATCCTTTGGAGTTGGTACCGTGATAGTGGCAAGGATGGGGTGTCTTTGTGCCAGTGGATTGAAACCCCAAACTCCATGTACTTCCTGATTGCAAGGAGTGATCAACCATTTCCCCAAAGCTTATGGAATCAAAATTTCACACAGAGAGAACTACTTCAAAATATCATTATCTCCTTCTGTTTGACACACAGAAAATGAAAATCTGGAATCACTCAAAGCATTTCTTAAATTCTTTGTACAAATGCCACAGTAGTAGAAGGGGGGAAAATATCACTGGATTTATAATCCAACTTGTAGAAACCAGCCCTTGCGATGTAAGTGAAAGTATACAAAGTCCACCCAAAAGGAAATTGGGTTCAGAAACGTCATTCCCAATCTGAGCAAGTGAGCTGACAGGACTCACCCTCTGTCTTCAGGAAAATAAAAAATAAAAAAATAAAAATAAAAAATAAAAAATAAAAAAGCAGGCTCTCTAGAACTGGACAGTCAGAAGCAAGTGAAACATGACCACCTTCTCAACTGGGTCTGAAACACCCATAGGTCATGGACCCCTGCTCACCAGATTCGGACACTTATACAATGGTAAAGACAGTGCAGGTGAGCTGGAATAGTAGGGCCAGTATCTGCCCTGGTAATCTTAGTGTCCCAAAGCACAGAAGACTCTGAAACAACCATATTTTCCAAATGGCTTTAACAGGTGACAGAAGCCAAGGACTTAAACACAAGTCATATCTAACAATGCTGAAACATACATGGAATGTATTATCCAAGGAAGGAATGTGCAGAACTTCATAGTGGCACACAGTACTGCTATCCACAGAGTGAAAAGTTATAACTAAACATATTTTTCACTATAAATTAAAGAACGAGAATCTAGAATCAAATGCAAATTTTCTGTGAGCCTGCAACTCACTGTGCAGACATCTCCAGGAAACAGTAGGAAACATTTAAAAATTTTAAAAGCTGTTAGTGAATGTTAAAATATCTGCATGTTAAAGTGTCCCTATAGATGTTGAATTTGTGTGAATTGTGCTGTCTAGGAGTCATGATGGGTGTTCAAAGCTAGAGACTAACTTTGCTTTTCTGGGCAATACTATCCTCTGTACTTTTCCCTGATCCTATGTTTGGTGAGAAGGGTCTATTTCGTATTAACCCTGTGGCGCCAGTTTAGGTCTTGAAGGATATACTAACTTTTTGTCTGTTATCTCCCTAGGGGATTTGCTAAGTGCTGGCATGTATATTTGTCATAAACTCATTTTAAAAGGTTATTACATTTGTACACTATCTGGGTGTAATGGTGGTGAAGGAAGGACTACCCTGGCTTAACTCTGAGATCTATTTTTGACCTTGGTCAATTTGAATTACCTTCATTGTGTCCTGTCCTCTGTGGAGCAGATATCCACTCAGCTGAAAAGCAGCCAGTGTTCTGCGTCCCAGACATCCTTTCCTCTGTGATCATCATTATTAAGGACACTGGTGGTTGCAGGAGATTTGCTGCATGGGTACCCAGGACAAGCGCAGGATGAATGTGATGGTGAGAAGCCCTGTATTTATGGTTGAGCCTAACCCAAGCCTCTACTGCCCTCATTTTCATGCTCTGGGTGAAGCTTAGTTCAACGAAGCCAGCAGCACAAGGATCTGGAGTGGGATTAACAAATATTCTTTAAACGTAAATCTGCTATTTTTGAAATGTGAAAGACATTAATAGAAACATTATATAGAAACAGCATTAATAGAAACATTTAAACATTAATAGAAACAGCATATATAACCATATCAAATATAGATAAAAATTTTTAACATATTAGCAGTTACCAGATTTCTAATGGTCAACAGAGAGGGTGCAAAATTTCTTGCTCTAAAAAAAAAATACCAGACATAATGGAAAATCATATAAAACTTGAGACATAGCTTCTTATGTTAATATAAGTATCAGACAACCAAGAAGAATCTGGAAACCTAAAACATCACTCTAACAGAGGTGCTTTCATTGAAGCTCTCCTATGACAGTGATTGCATCCACACCCACTTCCCCATAGAAAGTCAACAAATGTGTGCTAGTAATGGATGGATGGATGGATGGATGGATGGATGGATGGATGGGTAGATAGATAGATGATAGATAGATAGGTAGATAGATAGATAGATAGATAGATAGATAGATAGACAATCAGATATAGACAAACTCTTATGGGTTTTTGTTTTGTTTTGTTTTGTTTTGTTTTTTAAGTCATTATTTTTCTCATCCCATGTCAAATCAAACTTAGAAAGAAAAGAACTGACAGAATCTTCTGTCTCTATTGAAATTTTGTTGTGAAAAAAAGTTTTTAGGTTGGGATGTACACCAGTGTTAGAACACTTTCCTAGCACACATGAGACCCTAGGGTAGAATCCCACTACTGCAATGAAAATGAAATTGGTTTTCTACCCATTTATTTACTATGTGATGAGAGAATAAAAGCAGATAATCTCAGAGAAAGAAGAAGGAAGTATGTGTGGTTAAAATACACTGGGGTAGAGTCAAGGAGACAATCTGAAGAGTACACACACACACACACATGCACTCACACTCATGCTCACACACATACACACTCATACATACACTTACAAGACACTGGGGCAGAGTCAAGGAGGCAATCAGAAGAGTAACAACATGCATACACTCATACACAAGCACACACATATTCACACATACATATTCACACACACACACACACACACACACACACACACACACACACACACTACACACTGTCAACTCAAGACATCGTCCAGAAAGTTTTTATAGACAAACAAGACAAATCCTTGAATATATTTTAATATTCCATCCATCTTCATGAAAGAGAATTGTTATGAGCATGAAAACATGGATCATACTGGGAAGCTTTGTACATGATTTTGAATTCTCCAAAAGCAAATATGCCAAAGGACAACTTATCATGTGTATTGTAAACTTTTCCCTAATCTTCTTCTCTTCATTCCCCCAACACACATTCTGTTCCCTTTTGGTGTTCTCTGTGCCCTATTCTGATTGCTTTTCATACTGCCCTTCCTTTTCTTATTAGGATGCCCTTAAACGCAGTGGTATTTTTGAGGAAGGGAGGCAGAAAAAAAAAGAGGTTTAAAAAGAAACAGAAAAGAAATGGATCAAAGATATTTCTGATGATAGAAGTTCAAATGCAGGTAGCAATGAACATCTATCTGGGAAACAAAGTCCCTCACAGTAATTTTTTTAAACAGTGAAACTTTTCTCACAAGAGTTAATAATGTTTTCTTCCTAATTTCAGAGGCCCAGGCATATGTGTGTGCTCACAACTATTTTTGGTGAAATGTAACAGTTAAAACCAATCTGTTTGCTCATATGTCTCATGCATATTTTCCCTTTCTGCATCTATAGGAAGGACCCACTGTTCCAACATGGCATCTTTTGAACAACTCCTGGTGCTTTTTCTAGCAGAGTGCTGGCACTGCTTACAACCATGGTGAAGAGCAGAGGAGTTAAGAGGGAGCAGGAATGTGAGAGTAAATGCATTGGGCAAAAAGAAAAGAATTCCCAACTGCCTTGAGTCACTCCATATGTTCCTGTGGTCTAGCGGGAGCCCTCAGTAGGAGCCCCGTATCTTTAAGACCCGGATATAAATTAGTTCTGTAAATTAAAATGTTGGCTTGTGATCCTTTGGTATTTAAGAAGGTGAGCAATGGCCTTGGCAGGAGTATGTTTGTGTAGAAATGTGTCATAAAAGATGATGTCTTGGCCCAAGAAATACAAGGTCCAGGCTTAGTAATTTGTTAAGGAAAAAAAAAAGGAAGAAGAAGCACTAGAATTAAGCATAGCAAACATATCATGAGAGTAAGGTTTTTGCCAAGTGTCACTTTCTTTTGAAAATGTCAGCTTTTACTCTGTGGTTTTAAGAAATATTTTTGGCATTTTCCTTTAAAGAGTTTCCTTGCTAACTTTGGTCACTTCTGTTCGTAAGTTATAACACACAGCAAAAAATAGTAGTTGCTTTCATGGACCAAAACATTAAAATACCAACAACTGATTAATCCTCTTGTGCATGCTTAGTAGTTAGCTATGAATTCACCTCAGTGTGGCATTTGTTTTTGGAAATGCTTAGGCATAGATAGGTTAGTCCAGCTAAACTCTAATTTTAAGACTTGAACATTACAATACTGGTAATTAAGATGTGGATTTTTTAATCCATCTTTTCCTGTCCTGTGAGATGCTGGTTTATATCTTGCATGTTAACTATCATGTTGCTGCCACCCATCCACAGAGCTTTTCGGCAAATCATGGTTAACGGAAGTGTCTCCAAAGCAGATATCAAGACCAGATTGACTTCATGAAAATACATTTCTTCCCTGAAAACAGTTCCTACCATGCTCTGATATTCTCATATGGCTTAGTCTTTTTCTTTAGAGACAGAAGTAAAGCTCAGAACCTGAGGTGGCCCACTACCACATAAGGTGCTACTTAGCTGTTAGCACTTGACACAGTCTGATGATCTTCCATGTCAGGGGTGTCTGTATTGAAGCAGCTCACTAAGGATGCAAATCTTTAAACCTAAGAGATTAGGTACCAATGGTAATTTGGAAAAACAGTCAGAAGCTTGTAGGTATCTGGGATTGTCTACACGAGTGTCCAGAAAGTCTTATCAATTAATAAAAATTTCTCAAGGATTAAAACTCTAGTGACTTCTGTATGGGCAGTAAATAATTACTGCTAAGTTATCTGCTAACTTTCTGTCGGTCTGTGCTTGAAAGGAATGAGTGCAGCTCCTTGTGATGGAAAGCATGCACACCAACATCCTGTATCACCTTAGGGAACCGGAAAATGAATGGGAAAGCAAAACTCATGGGATAAGTGTGTTCTGTTCAGAAGGACCTGTGTAGTTCTCATATTTAGAGTGATGTCTAAGAAGACTTGCTTTAGTTCTATTCCAAAAAGCTTGCTCCCAACCTCGGTCACCATGGAAACAATGCCTTTCCTTTCAAGTCATTCTCCACTTGTAATGGAGATGCTCTAATTACTGCTACCATTGAAGTAAGACACTTTAACTTTTCTCTTTGAGTCTCTATGAACCAAAGTACAATCTACCCCATTTAGCTACAGTGTGTCTCTAATCAATAGTTAAGAAGAAAAAGTCAAAAATCTAAATGACATTATACACTTTCTGGGCATGAAAGTTTTATTATTTTAATTTTTTTTCAACTTTTATTCGATATTTTCTTCATTTACATTTCAAGTGTTATCCAGAAAGTTCCCTATATCCTCCCCCCTCCCGGCCCTGCTCCCCTACCCACCCTCTCCCACCCCTTGGCCCCGGTGTTCCCCTGTATTGGGGCATATAAAGTCTGCATAACCAAGGGGCCTCTCTTCCCATTGATGGCCAACTAGGCCATCCTCTTCTATATATGCANTTTTTTTTTTTTTTTTACAGTAGACCTCCATTAAAATAAATCCAAGTCATTATTTCTATTCAGTGCCATCCTTTCTACTTTCCTTCACTCACTTTATGATGTAAGCCTTTTATAAAACATGCATCTTATCAAAGTACCTCAAGAGGCTTTATCAAATGGTAAAATGTAAGACTTCTGAGCCCTTAGAAAGGATCAAAAGAGAAGCTGTGTTCCCAGGTCACACAGCACCCAAGTTGCAAGTGGTGCAACCTTCGCCATGCCGACCGACCAGAGAATTCATTCTTGATCACTCAGTGCTATTCTTTCAGCAAGCTCTTCTTAAGTTGCACACTTTAGAAATGAGCTCCATGTGCCTGCCTGCACTTCTTGCTCAAGGATGGTAATAATGCCAGACATTTTGAGTCTCTGAACCCAAAACATATGCAACATTCTCAACAGCAATGAAGTCCTAGAAAGACACAAGACAAATAAAACAAGCTATCTCCTTGCTATAGAGAGGAACAATCTCTCTGTCTTTGTCTCTCTCTGTCTCTCTTTGTCTCTCTCTCTTTTTCTCTTTCTTTCCTCCTCCTCCTTTTCCTTCTCCTCCTCCTCTTCCCCTCCCTTTTCTCTCCCACCAACCTCTCTCTCATATAAAACCAAAATTTAAAGCTTATGAAAGTTAATTTTTAGAATCACTAATTTTAATTGAATTTTGTTAGAATATAATCAGGAACAATGAGCTTGAAATGCAATCTTTGTAAAATCAAAACACAATATAAAAAGATAATATTAACCATCCCCCCCAAAAAAAGAAAAAGAAATCTAGACTTGAAAGTATATAAGAAGTAAATCTGTATTTAGCCAAGATATGTATTAGATTCCCTTCTTTGATTTTAATTTCATTTTACTTAAAATTAGATATTGGGTTTGTTTTTATTACAAATGTTTCCAACATGAAACCACAGACAGTTCCCAGTTAAACAGAAGGGAAAAAGTATAGCAAAAAAATTATAATACTCTCTCACTTTAAAAACTAATATAATCCTAATAAAGAAAGTGAAAAGGGTATAAAAAGTGAAATTATATCTTTTTTAAATACTTCTCTCATCCTGCAATCTGGATCATGCTACTTTTATTATCCTGTAATGTAATGCTTTTTCTTTTTAAACTTTGTGACTCATTTTTTAATTTTATCAGAACTCTTTGCTCTGGCAGCAGGCTGTGTACTGCTTTCAAAAGAACGGCTGCAAATCAGACCTGTGGAGTTTTGCATTTCATTTGAGGCATAGACCGGTTCCTGATGTGCTCAAGGTTTCCCAAACAAGAAGCACAAGCTAGACATTGGCCTTTAGTCTCCCCTGATTTTACTTCCATTTTCTAGCGTTTATTTTCTACAACTCGTTTTTGTCCCATCTGAAATATGAAAATGTTTGCTGGCTGAGAGATGAGGAGATGGGCATCTAAAGTCTGACAAGCGGATAACTGGATGCCACACACTGTGCAGTTTTTAAGTGTATTAACTTAAGACTGGAAGTACAAGAGGAAGGACAATGTGGGGTACCAGGATAAGACTGAGGAACTTCTGCAAAAGGAAGTGTGAACTAAACATCTAAATAAGCTAGAGAAGTAGGATGATAACAAAAGAAAAATTCCCATTATAAAAGTGGGGCCTACTCTACCTAATTTCTTTTTTTTTTTTTATGTTTCGTGAGACATAAGGTTTGTTAGTAAGACAGACTAATATTTTTTAAATATTTAAAGTAAAAGGAAAATAAAATATCACAAGGAAGTGAATCATTCACTTCTACAACAGGAGAGAGGACAGTGTTCAAAACCAGTAATGTAGAGAAATCTAAAAACCAAGCTTCCTCCAGCCAGCAGAGAGCTTTCAACCCTGAAGGACTAATATATAGATATTTTTTTTCTTAATTCTATGGGACAATCAACTATCATGTGTTCCATTGTTACGAAAAGGCCACAGTAGGTTCACAGAGCAAAATGGCCAGCCTGATAGTTTTATCATAATCTTCGTTTCTGTGGAGTTTCAAGCTCGAAATGATGGCTGTGTTTTCAGATTGCATCAAGGTGAGGGGTACTTTTTATGGTCTAACATGTTGGAGAAAGAGCCATAGACTGGGGTGAGTTCATCTTGGTGAGTTGAAGAAGCACTATCAAGATGATTCATTTAAATAATTAAATTAAATTTTAAATTTTTCACTTTCCTCCCAATCCAATCAATAATAATGATAAAAGACAACAGAATAACCAAGCAATAAGTGGGCAAAGAGAGACCAGAGGAAGTCTCAAGAACCTTTGGTCAGTTAGTTAGTAAATTGTACTTTCAGGTCACCAAGATGACTTGGGGTAAAGGCACTTTCTACAGAAGTCTGATGACGTGAGTTCAAGCCTTGTGACCCACAGTGAAAGATGAGAACTGACTCCCAAAAGTTGTCATCTGACTGACTTCCACATATGTATTGTAGCATGGATGTATGTCACCACTCACACTTAACACACACACACACACACACACACACACACACACACACACACACACACACGGGATTCCATTGGGTCTAAACAAACCAGGGCTCCATAGTGAGACACTATTCTTGAAAGAAAGAAAGAAAGAAAGAAAGAAAGAAAGAAAGAAAGAAAGAAAGAAAGAAAGAAAGAAAGAAAGAGCTGCATCTCCCAATATAATGGTTTATTAAGTCTTCATCACTTGTCTTGTTTTAGTCCTAATCAAAGTGGTTGAATGTATATAGAAATAGTTTTGTTCCATGGGAAAGAGTCCATAGTAAGAATGTGTTGTGAAAATAACATTTGGTACTGCAGACCATTAGGGAAAAGCAGATTGCTGGTTTACAAAGTCTATGCCTAGCATATCACGTAACTATTCACATAATAAATGCACAATAAATGCTGACTAGCGAGAAGGGTGAGCCTGGAAACAAAAGAGACATGAAATGAGAAGACAGAACGCTAAAAATGGTGTAGTTAATTCTGAACTACACACTTCAAAAGGTACCCCAAGCTACAATTTCCCCATTCTGTTCCCGTATTTGTAATCACTGCCTTTCATCTCCTTGAGCATTTCAAAACAGACAGTTTACAAAGAGTTCCAACTTCTAATAAGCAAGCTAAATGGTTTTCAAAGTCTTCCTGTTTCTATTTTTGCCTGATATGTAGGAATTTTTGCTTTTGCTCTGTAAGCAGAAAAACATATAACGTATGGGCAAGGACCATGTGGCCAATATGGAAATCCCGAGGTCAAAGCTACAAAAGGAAAAATTCAGATGGCATTTCATGGCCAAGCATTTACAAGCTGACTCTCAACAATCCGCTGTGAACTTCTGAACCCCTGAAAACAAATTCTCCCATCAAAACAGGCTAGAACAGAGACTTGATCTCAGATTCTTCTAAACTGATGAGTGTTTGGCAGGATATCTCTCAGAATAAAGTGAGGCACCCCCATAGAAGAGTAGCAATAAACCCCACCCACCTTCCCTGTCAGTCTGCCACGCACCATAGGAGAGGGGCAGCTTGTGGTGTGGCAGCAAACTGAGCAGGAAGCAGCCATTGCACCATGGGGATATTATGGGTGAGGATCAGGGTGCCAGACATGGCTAATGACTGAAGACAGACATTATGGCCTGCCTAAAAGCAGAAAAGAAAAGAAAACAAAATCCCACTATACCTCCTCTAACACGTAGTTTTACTACCTAGATTCTAGACTCTAGAAAAATCAAAAAGTACATTTCATCCCTTGGAATTTTAGGTCTGTCTTTTCGTTGGGAGGGGACAAATTACAGCCTCCCTTCTTTGCTTGGCAAACAGCTGCCTGTAAACCAAAATTTCCTCCAGTCCTGAGGGCACATAACTTTTGTCCCCTTTCTCCTCCATTCTTATGCATATCGGAACCATCTTAAAAAATAAGTGTGACGACTCAGGATTGACTCGTGGTTTCTAAAATATGGAAGTTACTTGCTTTCGATATCAGCTGTTAAATGTGAATGAAAGTGTGCAAAAAGAAAGAAAGTGTGCACTTAAAATCACTTCCTGCTGCATCTTTCATGTCATTGTCTTTAATATTCCATGTGTGTCCTATTACCCTCAGAATCTGTACACCTGATGGTGAAAATGGAGATATGCTTTTAGCTCCTAAAATGCTGTCCTCTGGTATATCAAACTGTAACTAAATAGACACTACCTTCTGCATTCAGAACCCAATTATTTAATAGTAATTTGAAAGGAGAACTTTAATTTTTATAAAGTGGAATACAAAATAATAATAATAATGTAGTCATTAAAATGTAAAAATACCAGCATTTGAGACGGGCAGCTTAGTGCCACCCCTCACCGAAGCTTGTTTTATTTAAGTCAAACGACTCTAAATGTTGATGTGTTTAGAAGCCGCTTTTTATATGACTTCAAACAGTAATATAGTTATATTGCAATGTAATGTTTTAAATTCCTAAACTTGTAGAAATATGATAATCAAATGAGTAGTGAAAAACATTTCTTTCTAGCATATGCTGCAAACTCAATAAGGAAAGGCTAAAATGTATTTATTTTTTATTTTTTATGATTCCATCCAGAAGACCCTTGGCAGATAACTGACACTGAATTTCTAGTAATGAATGCCAAAACTGAAACATCCGTAACTATTCTTAGGCTCCAACACTATGCTAATGCAACAAATAAATACAATTTCCCCTTTTTCAAGACATTCATATCATAAGTATTTTCTTTTACTGTGTGTTGCCTTCTTTTATTGAATCACATGACATACCAAATAGCAAATGACATTTGTTTGCTTCGGACAGATGTGACAAACTTAGTGATGCCTGCTATTTCTTTGACGTCCTAAAAGACATGACATCCATGTTCCATGTTTCTAAAGTAAATTCGCCTTAAATTGTTTATTGATGTTGAATTTGTTACAAAGATGCATTCTATGAGCAAATGCTTTAGCTGATAACTCAATAAAACAACAAGCTTCGTAGGAGCCAGAAACTCTGCTTTGGTTTAGAAAGTTCGATTTCAGGATCATAGTTTCGATTTGCCGTGAGAGTGAATGACTCAGCCTGGAAGATTGTTCGGCTCAGCATAGCTGGGGTTATGGCAGAAGTGACTGGCGATGTTTGTAATAAGAGAATCTTTCCTTGTGCATGGCTACAATCCATTCAAGAAACAAGTATAATTCTTACCCATGAAACAAAAGTCATCACTCCTAAGAAACCAAGTAAATACATTAAGAGAATAATTGAGCGAAAGAACATCTAGAGAAAGTGGTAGATTCTTTCAAGCGAGTAAGAAAGAGTAGCAAAGGTTTATTTTCTATAATGTATTTCAAGAGATAAAATGATTGACTTTTTTCTCCTAGATTTTTAATTTGAAAAATGCCAAACATATAAGCAGATTACACAACTAATACCAACATACCTTGAGGGCATCCATTTTTAAATATCTTGCTTCATTTATCCTCCCCCTCTCTCTGTCTTTCAGTCTCTCTCTCTCTCTCTCTCTCTCTCTCTCTCTCTCTCTCTCTCTCCTCCCCCATCTTAGTCTTTTCTGAGATATATGAGAGAGAGAGTAGAGAGAGAGAGAGAAAGTGAGCTGTTTTGGATGACGTATTTGAAACTTTCCTGCAGTGGACATAACTCCTTAATTCTGTCCCTTGAATAAGTACACCTTGCTTCAAAATCATCACACTGTCACATCCCCCAGAAACTCCTTATTGAATCACAGTCCTTCCTTAATGGCTTGTGGGTTTGTTTTTAAATTCAACATCCAATCAAGCATTACAGAATATACAGAATTATACATTTAAGAGGGTCTTTAGACTTTTTAATCTGAAATGAGTTTTCACCATGATGAAATAAGAACACAATATTTTGAATATTTGTCTCAAGGCTGATCAATTAATATTGGACGAAAATAATTAGGAAAGTGACTTTTAAGACCTGTTGTTATTTTTGGCCAAAAATATGTTATCATTTCACCAGGAAATCTCCTTCCAACTCAACTAACCTCAACTGATGTAGGGGGAAATATTAATTAACTAATTAATTACAGCATATTTGCAACTAGTAGCTTAAAGCACATAGACCACCATTTATCAAATTTAGCTCTTTAAACTCATCCCCCAAAACAAATTGGTGGTCAATCTTTTGTGTGTGAATCAAAGTTAATATTAATATTATTAAAACAGAACAAGCAGCCATCATGTAATATTTACTGTCCTTTTCTCCTTGAAAGTCATTTTTGTAACAATTTGAACACATTCCAACAAAAGTTGGGTAAATACTTTTAGCAAGTACTGTTACATTAAATTTGTATTTATTCTCTGAATATTTCCCTTCTTCTCAGTTGTTAGATTTTTAAGAAAAGTATGCTTGTTGAAAAACAACTTACTATTAATTCACTTCTTCAAGAAAAATCTTCACATTATTAGAAATGTAGCGCTAAAGCACAACCAAACCACCGCATTATGATATCTTACAAATTTAATGGATAACATTCAGATGTGTATGTTAAAGCATACATTTCACCTTTGTATGATAAAATGAAGACTCATTTATTAGCATTTAAGAACATATATGTCAATATCTGTTCATAATGGAATAAACATATTCCAAGTACATATATGTGCACTAAAGTTATTTTCTAAATCTTGTGACAAATAGATGAAATGTTTTGTTCCATTTAAATGCAAATCGTTAAAAGAAAAAATGCAATCATACTGAGAGACATGCAACGGAAGTGTCACTTCCTGCTTCTAGTTTCTCTCTGAAACTAATGAAATCAATCAGAGATAAACTGTTTTAGTGTGAAGCTAACAGGCAAAGGCAAGAGCATGACCAGTTTAGGGGATTTCTATTGCCACCTAGCGTCTAACTTTATAATGGACTGATTTCTGAACATTGAAACAGTCCTACAATCTGGAACAGATTCTTTGAATGAAAAAAGTAATTCTGACACTTTTCAATCAAATCATTTCTTAGTTCTTTAAAAACAACCCACTATTTCTTTATGATCCAGTAGTTATGTGAAGATAATTTGGCCCCATTAATTAATTCATTATTTATTCATCTTAAATTCTGATTTCTGGCTCCACCTCCCGGTCCCTCCTCATCTCTCTTTGCGTTCTTCTCTGAGAGGATGGGGGTGCCCCTGGGAACAGATAGTTTTTAAAATCACATAACAAAGACAAAGTTTATGGCAACTGTGCATTCTCTCTCTCTCTCTCTCTCTCTCTCTCTGTGTGTGTGTGTGTGTGTGTGTGTGTGTGTGTGTGTGTGAGAGAGAGAGAGAGAGAGTGTGTGTGTGTGTGTATGTGTTTATGTGCATGCACCTTAGTGTGCACATTCTGTATGCAAGTGTATTCATGTGTGTGTGGAAGTTGAAAATCAATGTAAGTGGTCATTCTTCAGGTGGCTTCTACCTCTTTTTTATTTCGTTTTGAAAAGTGTCTTAATATAAGCATGTGACACGATGCCTAGCATTTA
Source organism: Mus minutoides (assembly GCA_902729485.2). Taxonomy (NCBI): domain Eukaryota; kingdom Metazoa; phylum Chordata; class Mammalia; order Rodentia; family Muridae; genus Mus; species Mus minutoides. The sequence continues at coordinate 96,606 of LR753429.1, forward strand.
CTTGTTAGCATGTGTTCTGAGCATCAAACTCAGGGCTCTGTGTCTATACAGCATGCATTTTATTCACTGGGAACTGTTCATAGCTGCCAGACTCAAGAAGAATGAAGATCAAAGTGTGGACACTTCGCCCCTTCCTAGAATTAGGAACAAAGCACACATTGAAGGAGTTACAGAGATCAAGTGTGGAGCTGAAACAAAAGGATGGACCAACCAGTGCCTGCTGCAGCCGGGGATCCATCCCATAATCAGGCACCAAACACAGACACTATTGCATACGCCAGCAAGTTATTGCTGAAAGTGCCCTGATATAGCTGTCTCGTGTGAGGCTATACCAGTGCCTAGCAAACACAGAAGTGGATCCTCATAGTCAGCTATTAGACGGAACACAGGGTTCTCAAGGGAGGAGCTAGAGAAAGTACCCAAGGAGCTGAAGGGGTCTCCAACCCTATAGTTGGAAGAACAATATGAACTAACTAGTATACCCAGAGCTCATGTCTCTAGCTGCATATGTAGCAGAAGGTGGCCTAGTTGGCCATCATTGGGAAGAGAAGCCCCTTGGTCATGCAAACTTTATATGCCCCAATACAGGGGAACGCCAGGGCCAAGATGTGGGAGTGGGTGGGTAGGGGAGCAGGGCAAGGGATGAGGGAGGGTTTAGGGGACTTTCGGGATAACATTTGAAATGTAAATGAAGAAAAGATCTAATAAAAATTGGGGGGGGGAAAAAGTATTTTGTTATTTGGAAGCAGCATTTTGAAGATCCTAAAATATAAAATTCCTGAGATAAGAAATTTTAATATTTATCAAGATTGTACCATAAATAACACTGATTTTTTTTCATTTCCAAATCTATTCCATAAAAAAAGTTTGGATAACACATTTTATGTACCAAAGGCTTTTTTTGCTTAGTAATTAGAATATAATTTTGGAAATTTAATAGTTTGTATGCCATTGTGAAAACAACTCAGTTTTCTGCCAGCAGCCTGAAGGCCCAACAACTTACTGATATCAGAAACCACATTTAACTAGTTCTACCAGCACCATGAAAGGACCCCAGTGAATGTTTCTGGAAAGACAGCTCAGTGGTGTGATAGTCTGATTCAACAGACACTTGAGTAGTCACTTATTATCCAAGTCAAGAGCATAATGCAGTAATGTAGATTACAACTCTCCTGAGTGATGTAACGTGGTGTTTTACTGGTCAACAGTAGGACCATCAAAGTCACCTTCTTTATAAATGGATGTCAGCAGTTGGCCCATAAATGCCATTCTTCAATGTCCTTCTAAAAGTCAAGTTTTGTTTTAAAATCAAGTTGAACTATCTCACCCTTCTTTTATCTAATATGGGGCCAACCGAAAAGGCACATAGAGGTGATAATCACCTCTCCTCAAAAATAAACTTCACAATTTGACTTTGGCAAACTGTCCACAATGAACAGTGAGGTTCCCCATCACAGTCATGGCTACTCTGTTTAATTTTGGCTTTTCATAATGAACAAGTTCTGTGTGATATAAAGCAACAAGAAGCAAATGCATGTGAATAATTTTACATCTTCATAAATGAGGACAGACTGTCTCTTGGCACCTCTTCTGTAAGATACATCACAAGATTAGGAACCTTGAACAAGATGAAAGTTGTTATTTATTTGTTTGGACTGACTTGCAATTGTAAACATCATATATTTGGTTATGGGATCATTTTTTCTCAGAGAAGGCATGGTCTTAGGCTAGGATCTTTGAAGTTATCAATATTCACCAAAGTCAGATCTGAGTCATTGCATGTGACTAAATGCATTGATTAAAAAAGTGTGACAACTATGTTTGTATATGTAAAATATTAATTAAAAATCTGACTGCTTTTTATAAATATAGTAACAGAAAAATGCAATAGTGCTACTGAATGATCAAAGAGCAGGAAGTGATCCCCACAATTCTTTCTACAAAATAGGGGGGGAAATGTTAGCTAGGCAAGGTGTTGCATGCCTGTAATTCCTGCACACTCAAAACAGAGGCAGGGGGACCATGAGTTCAGAACCATCCTGGGCTACAGAGCAAGTTTGAAATAAACCTAAAGTGTACGCAAACATGACTTCAATAAAGATATTTTAGGAATAATCAAGCAACAATTATTTCTTTTAAAATGTGGGTTTTGGCTTATTTTGGTAATAAATAGCTTTTCTCCAAGCTCCTTAGTCTCTTGTTAGCTCTTCCACATAGACATAGTCTCCCACAACAACCAACTGAAAATGTCAACTTGATGTTTCCAGCATCTCATACATATTTATTTCATCAATTCTGTCAAAGTCGTAATTTTTTAAACTTAAAATCCAATAAAAGAGACAAATTGTGTCATTAGTTTGGGCTACTGTAAAAAGAAATCTAGAGTGAAGATTTAAATAATGGAATTCTATTTTCTTACACATTTGAATGCTAGAAGCTAACATTGGGAAGCCAGCACAGCTAGGTATGGAAGGCTATCTTCTAGGTTCTCATCTGATGGACAGAGAGCATGAAAACTAATATCTCTCTTATAAGGAAGTAATTCCATTTGTTCCATTAATGAGAGACTTACTCATGATTTATTTACTTCCCTAAGTTACCCTTCCCTCAATATGATAAAATAAATAAATAAATAAATGGGGCAGGCAGTTAGCTGAGAAGAGGAGGCTCTAACACTATAAAAGGAGCACCCTATAGGCACTGCCAGAGGAGTAGAACTGCTTCGGGCTCCACTAAAGTCGCTAACTAGATGGTAAATATGGGGGCTATTTTGTCTCTGACATTTATTCTTTTCATTTGTAAAGAGATAAAAATGATCAAAGTCCCTTTAAAACATATCATTCTTATTTGGTTTGAGCATTCTACTTCAAAATTACTACATTATGTCCTTGTTGATAGTTCTGGCCAGAAATTACTTGAGTAAATGCTTGTACTTAAGTGATTCTTTTATTAAATGATAAACTCCCAGTTAGCAAATTCTTTGCAGTACTTACTGGTTACCCATGTCTAATCTCTTTGTCTTTTATTTGTCCCTAAGATTTTTGACACCGTAACATATGATAATATATAAACAACTCTTTTCCATTAGATTGAGAAAAATATTATGTGTGCAGATATAATCTACTAATCAACCTTTAAATTATTTAATGTTATTAATATTTTGATAATCTAAATGACTCTATCATAAAAGCCTAAAGCTTGAAAGACTTGCCAGATAATCCAATTCAGTTGATTATAGATTCAGAAATCAAAATCTTCAATTATATGCCAATCTTGTGAATAAAAATAGTGACAAAATGAATGAAACTCAACCAAAGCTTATTCTGTTGCTGATCAAACTGTCTCTTTATAATGTGTGTAGTAATTTTTCATTGTTTTCTTTATTTACATTTCAAATGTTATCCCCCTTCCCAGTTTCCCCTCTGAGAACCCCCTATCCCATCTCCCCTGCTTCTGTGAAGGTGTTCCCACACCTACTCACCCACCCACTCCTGCCTCACTGGCCTAGCATTCCCCTACTTGGGGCATCAAGTCTCCACAGAACCAGAGGCTCCCCTCCCATTGATGCCACATAGTCCCTCCATGTGTACTCTTTGGTTGTTACTAAGCTCAGCTTACTTGTTGGCAAATGGTGTAAATATTTCTTCTAAAATTGCTGGAGGATTAAAAGAGGAAGTATACCTGTGTGGTATGAATAAGAATGGCCCCTATAGGCACACATATATGATGCTCAGTCATCAGGTAGTAGAACACTTTGGTAGAATTAGAAGGATTAGGGTCCTTGTTGGACCATTGGTGGCCTTGATGAAGGAAGTGTTTCACTGAGGTCCAGCTTGGCCCACTCTCTCTCCCTCCCTCTTCCTCTCACCCCCTCCCCCTCTCCCTCTCCCTCTCCCTCTCCATCTCCATCTATCTCTATTTCTCTGCCTAAAGATCAAACTAACTCTCAACTACTTTCGCACTGTGTTCGCCATGTCTGCTGCCCTGTTCAATACCATAATGATAATAGTATAAACATCTGAAACTGTAAGCCAGCCCCAATTTCTTGTGTAAGAGTTGCCATGATCATGGTGTCTCTTCACAGCCACAGAACAATGTCTAAGACATATAAGTAAGGTGTGTGGTACAGGGTCTGATGCAGTTCACTGGGGTTTCTCTCTTACCTTCCATGTTATCCCTAAGGACAGTTGGTATATGTTAAATTCTCCAAAATTGTAACATCCAATATTCTGATTTATAGACAATGCATCTCACTGAATAAATTACATTTCTTCCTCACACTAAGTGGTATTGCAATACTATCCATGCTGGTATTATTCATATATTTTGCCAAATAAATGTATGAATAAGTAAATAGATAGATGTATGAATGAAACAAGTTGATCACTAGGTCTTAGATAAAACAGATATTTCCTGGGACTCTGAATGTTTCCAACTTGTTCTCAAACATAGAGATTTCAACCTTGGATGGATCAAATCCATGGGACACCTCAGCATATTCTAAGAAAATATTTGTGCGGGATTTGTTTGAACATTAATCTCCCTAATATAAATTGATTCATAGTTAGCATTATAAATGGAAATGGTTCTCTGGTTCCCAAAGTACTGAGAGCCACTGCCACAAACCAGGCCCAAGTCTCATAGCGCATTCCTTTTCCGGAATCGGCCTCACAGCAGTATTCTGCAATGTATGCCCTGACTTGTTTGCTGATATCAAGCCACAACTATTAATTACCTGTAAAATTGCTGACAGATTAGGGTCTCCTTGAGAGGTGACATTTGGATGTTAGGACTTTATTATTCTGTGGAAAGAACATTCCATGTTGACAATAAAATAATTTTCCACCTCTTTGTAAACCCTTATTTTCATGTTAGTGTCAAATGCACTCTTCATTTGCTTCTGAGAAACTTTTAATGTGCTATTTTCCTCCTTTAATTGTTTTCTAAATGGTTTCCCACCGTCAGAATGTTCTTAATTACTATATCTTTTTATAAATGAAATATTATTGATGTGGCAAATGGTCTTATCAGACTTGAATACAGTAGCATACTATTTTACAGAAGAAAGCTCTAGACTTAGACAAACCTGGGTTTTCATCATAATTTCATCCCTCCCTCCTCCCTTAAACTTGGCTTAGTCACTGTGATCTGCTGTTTGGTGATTTCCCTAACATCTCTCAATATATCTGGAGAGTAGAATGAATAAGTGACTTAAAGCAAATGTTAAAAGTATGCATGAGACTAATACATCTGAAGCAAGTAGTGATTCGGTTTGCTGCTGTAGAGTGATGCTAGGCAGGCTGAGGGGCCTCTGTGAAGTGGAAAACCTCACCAGAAGAGCTTACATCCCTTGTTTATCAACAAGATCATCTTGGATTTCCTCAGGAAAGTGGCGTTTTTATGCTCGCAATCTAAGTAGCTGTGCTGAGCCCTATTCTTCTGCCTATTCCAAGAGTGCATGTGAGCCAACTTCGTTAAATCAGTGTTTCAAAGCCTGCATGAGTTTCATTCTTGATGTTTACAAACAAAAGAACACACCAATCACCTTAGCCCAAGATCATTTTCCTTCTTTGTCTGCCTGACCACCTTCCTTCTGAGCATTGCCATTAACTGGTCCTGTTATTTAGCACTGGTGTCATACTTCATAATGTACATTTTAAGTTGAGGTATTGCCACTAACATAGAACAAGAAAACCCATTCCTGTTTATGTAGTAGCTTGTAATTTACAAATCACTTTCACACAAGAAAGTGCCTGGTCCTGTTCCCTTTTACGTACCAGATTTTCCTTATAACCAGCTAACAATTATTGGAAACAGCTCAAGGGGACGTGGATAACAGAAGGATGTGGTTATCATGGATTAGAAGCAGAAAAGTAGTCATTACGTTTAATAATTTTTGAGTGTTCACTAACCACCGAATTCTTTAGCCTTATTATTCTCATTCACACTTCAGACTTTTTCCTCAAAGTCACTGTGACTTATTCCATTCTACAGATACGAGTCAAGGGCAAAAAGGAGCTCACCCCAAATCAACAGATGACCCGGCCACTCGACCCAGACTCTAACACAGATAGAAACCCAATTTTGCCTAAGTCCAGAACCAAATCGTTTACGGTTGGGAGAAACAGCTGGCCAGTCACAGAAAGAAACACTTGTTGCTCACTGAGCTCCCGAAAGCAGCTCTTCAAGGGCAGCCATTTCCGAACTGGATGAATGTCACGAGTTCCTACCACAGCATGCTAAACCAACACTGTCTCCCGTCAAGTAGAGTTTGGAGTGCTAAGAACTGAAAATAAGAAAAAGCATCGCTCTATGACCTCAGATTTCAACAAAAAAAGAAAAATGCCATCTGTGGCTGGCGCACGTAGATTTTGAGAAACATAATCCTCATCAAATGGATAAAGGCATTAGAGTGAAAAAGGAAATCTTTAAACTGAAGTGATGGTAAGTGAAAAGGGTCAGAGACAGAGGGAAGCGAGGATGAACTGGGACTATCTGAGGCTCCCGTTCTGTGCACTGCGGGCTGCTGGTACAGATTTGGGAGTCAAAGGTGAACCATGGATTCCCTACAGACGATTCAGTCTCACATGTGGAAGTGAAATTCCAAGAAAGAGCATACAAAAAAATTGCTTTGATAGATTTACAAAGATATTAGCCAGCCACCCTCACCATAGAGGGAAAAAAGACTTTAGAGACTGCATACCTGGTATGTTCTGCAGGATTCACTCTGTAGATCACGGGGTCACTCTGGTGGGATGAAAATTGCAGAAGGCATCATGTTTCTGGCAAGACCTTGTCACTCTCTTCCTACAAACACTGTATCCCTTGATCAGCAATTGACCATTGTTGTTGTTGTTGTTGTTGTTGTTGTTGTTATCTCCAAAAACTCAAATTTTACATATTCAAAAAATGGCTGAAGAGGTCTCTTTTGAATGTTGCAAATGTTACACGAAGCTCCATCAAAATTGCTCCCTGAAAAGAGCACTCATCAATTCACTCTCAAGGAGATAGTCCATGTCCGATCCATTAAGTTGCCCCTAAGCAGGGAATTTATCATAATTTATTCTACGATATTCTAAATTTACTCTGTTGATTGTCGTTGTGTAAACAATGTCTGCTGTGAGCTAAGGCTGGGTGATTGAGTGCTGGGATTGGTGATGATCTGCAGTTACCATGAAGAGTTTTGTGGTCGCTCTATCAGTACAAACTCCAGGGATGTCTAACAAGGGGATCAGTAGTGCAGAAAAAAAATGAGGCTATTTTTCTACACAATGTTAATGGGCCACTTACGGAACTATATCTCTTCAGAGAAGCAATGCTAATGTGTAATGTTAAAGACTAGAATGCCAGGACAGGGAAGGGGGAGTGGGTGGGTTGGTGAGCTGGGGGTGGGGAGATGGGATAGGAGGTTTTTGGAGGGGAAACAAGGAAAGGGGATAACATTTGAAATGTAAATAAAGAAAATATCTAATAAAAATTAAAAAAGAAAAGCAGTTTGTGTGTTTAATAGTGCTATTCTCCTTTAGGAAAAAAAAATAAAACATTTGTAGAGGAGAGCATTGGAAATTTGTCTTTAAAATATATTGAGCAAAACACACACACAAGAAAAACAGCAATGGTTAGCTTTCCTAAAACTATAATAGAAGCTGTCAAAATTAAAAGAACTCACTTATTTTTAGTTTTCTATATTCCCACTAACAAAATCAATGGGAATTTATCATGCCTGGAGAATGCTGAACATTTATTAAAATTAATGACACCTGGTTATTCCGCTCCCTCAGCAACCTTTCTACACTTCCTCTTGCCTCACATGAAGCCCTATGTTCATGGTGGCTAGTCTAGTTACATTTGACTTTTCACCTTTGGGCATAGATTTTCTTGAGTTCTATTTTAATTTTGAACTTTGTTGTATTTCAGAGTAACTGTGTCAAAAATTTTGCTTGAATATTTTTAACTTCGTTACAAGAGTTTCTTGACATTTTGCTACCTCTTATCACGACTCCCACCCTCCCCTCAAGGGAAAAAAATATAGCTTTGTTTTTTTGTTTGTTTGCTTGTTTGTTTGTTACAGAAAGCTATGAGCCAGACTAAATGGCCAGCATGCTGAGGCTCTTTCTAGTTGCCAGGGACAGAAGTCTGGAAGAAAATTTCATAAGACACAGAGAGAAGTTTAGCCATTGTCCCCAGCACCACTTTCTCTGGTTTCATCAGCATAGTTCAAATCAATTCAGGCTTCACTCTGCTGTCGAATGCTATTCGTTTCCGTTTTTCATATGCATGTGACTCACTGAATGTATCTCAAGCTAACCTGAGAGTAAGCAATGATGACTGAATGATTCTGTCACTGCTCTGGATCACAAACATCTAAGTATCATGTTTCAGCTCCATAATATGGTTAGTAGACATGGACAAGGACAACTCAGATGGCACCATGGGTAAATCCTGCTGACAAGTCTGACAACTTGAGATTCATCTCAAGAAGAAGAAGAGAACTCATTCCTACAAGATGTCTTGTGACCTTGACAAACACGCTGAGAAACTCACATGCTCACACACATACACATATACACATGAGAAAGAGAGAGAAAGAGAGAGAGAGAGAAAGAGAGAGAGAATTGCCTTTATGCTATCTTCATGAGACATCCTCCCAATGTAAGAGTACAAACTAATCCAACAGCACCAATGACACCCAACTATCCCATCTGACATTCCATGTAACGATGCATCCTTCCCCACTTTTCTTTTGCTGCCTTCTCTTTCACAGTGTCATAGTAACCTAGTTAGCTTGAATCCTCTTTAAGATTTGGCATTGATAAGGACTTAATCTTCCCCTGTATGAATTTACCTTTAACTGCGTTCATTCTTATCAATTTTTTCTTAGTCTTTGTTCTCTCAGAGTAGGGATATATAATGTAGGGCATATATATATATATATATATATATATATATATATATATATATATATATATATGTGTGTGTGTGTGTGTGTGTGTGTGTGTGTGTGTGTGTCATCCTTGTTTCTACAAAAATTCTTTGTTTCCTTTTCTCTCTATTTCTCTCCATGGGAGACTACCATTACAAGGGAATGTAAAAAGTCTTACAGATCTACCTAAAGGCAGAGTAATAGAATACAAGAAAACAATATGATCAAGTTTCCAGACTGCTGTTGAAAGTTATGTTAGAACTGTTCTAACTTTTGATAAGTCCTAATATCTAGGACTACCAGATCCAGAAATCTTTCCATATTTTTACATAAATAAAACACATTTGTTTAAGTTTCTAAAGGTTCTCACAATTATCCTTAGTCTAGAGTAAAAAAAAAAAATCTTGATTATTTTTATTTTTCCAATATAAAAATGATCTATAAGTTCTTCAGAAAGATAGAAAGACCTATGGCTTAAAATAATTCCAGTTGATTCATACTTACACCATTGACAAACGTGGTGTTTTTCTTTTGTGAATGTAACATTGCATATAAGTGTGTGATAATCAGAAATCTTCTTAACTGAATGTCACAATCATTTATCACTGAAGAGTTCACAGATTATTAATTCAATGTTATTTTTTAGGATATTATTTTATTCAATTCATGAAATGTGGTCATCAAGGAGGAAGCAAATCAAATTATTTCTGCTCACCCTATTCTTAGCTGCTTTGTGGAATCATTTAATAATCAAACCCACTTTATATTAATTTGCCCGTTTAAAAAAGTCAGTAATCTGATTATCAATGTTAATAACATTCAGATAAATAATTATTGCCCAAATAACACAAGGCCTGTAATCATCTTAAACCCTTAAAAATAGACAAGTAGTAGAAAAGTTTTAATAAAATAATCTAATGCTTTCTAGAATTTTGTACATATCCTGGCATATATGTGAATAGTGGCCACTTTAATTGGCAAATCCACTACTCAGCCCCTTCCCATTACAGAAAATAAAAGGTTGTTAATATTTGAAATCATATACTTTGCTCATTATAATGTATGTGTATGAATATAAAATTAATAAAATTTAAACAAGAAAGATATTCAAGTATTAAAATAATCATCTACTTGAAGGAAGAATTTTCCTGAATGGAAGATTTAAGATTGTACTTACTTAGTTGGAGTTTTTGTTAGAGAAGGGTAATAGAATAGAGAAGTTTTGCTTTAAATGCATTCATCTGTTTCAGTGACATAAATGCATATGTCCTTCAATTTGTAGATCATATTTAAATGAGAGAAGTAGTCCTATATGAAAAGTCCAAACTGAGAAAGTTAGTAATTCATCTTGACATGAAAAGGAGCATTCTTTGATAAACAAATACTATGCAAAAATCAAAGAATACCACTTAAAATTACCACTAGTTGAGGCATAGTCTGGAAATCCAAAAGAGTAGACACTTCCTAAAATATATACATGTATGAAAACCTTCTAAGTGAAATCAAATAGAGGGGGTGGGGGGAAGAGCTCAAACTGGACATCTCTCGTCACCAAATTAGGTTTCCTGTACTAGGGTTATATCTAATTGAGATGTTGGCCAAAGGGCTCCCTATGAGAACTCCCAAATGACCCAGGCTGTTGCCAAGACTATAGGTTGCCCTCCTCAAACTGTCAGCAAGGCCTCTTGGATAAAAGCAACACCCACAAAACTCAATGAACATGGAGAAATTGATCTGGTGCCTACCTAGAGCTTTCACCCCTACATGCTTGAGTCTTTGGTACAGGAAGGTACCAAACACTGCCAAAGGGAAAGCAAGCACCAACCCACCCACAAGTCCTTCCATCGACAATAGTCTTTCCAGAAAGCTATTCTAGTGCAATAGAGACCCAAGGCTTGTGGGAGTAGCCAAGCAGCATCTAATTTAGGTCCACTCCATGGCATGGAACCCATACTTGATGCATTCATGTAACCAAGAACCCGAAACTAAATAGTCCATGGACCTAGGGGGAAACACAATTCTGCTTTTCTGCTAAAGGAGCATAGCAATAAAATAACTCCCAATATAGTCACAGGCATAATCAAAGAATCTACTCAGACATCATCAAAGAAGCTTCCTCCTGCAGCAGATGAGAACCCCACAGCCAGGATATGCAGAGAATAAGAGACCTCAAAACACTCAGACCTTAACAGAATACCTCCATAAAATCCTTCCCTGCAGCGCTCAAGGAATCCTACACAAGAGGAGGCAGAAAGAACTTAAGAGTCATAGGCGATGAAGGACACCAAGGAAGCAAAGCCTTCTAAAGACAGCAGGACTGATTCACATGTGAACTCACAGTCTGAGGCAGTATGCACAGGGCCATCTGGACTAGATGCCATCCTAGAGATGAAAGAAAAGAGAACATATGCCCCCATCCCTAACACAGAAGCTATCTCCAATTCATAATCACTGAAAATTAAATTTTAGTTTTCTGCAACGGATTCTCACTGAGTTAATGAACTCTTCTTAAGGGTAGGCTAAACATTCAGCAGTAGACAGCCAACATAGAGAAGGGTACATGTCTCATAGTATTATGCTTTAAAAAATCATTTCATATATATATGCAGTCTAAATATAACATATACAACATATAATATATTGTGTATATAATAATGTATAATTGTAATTATATATTATACATATATCATACATATTCTGATATACTCAAAACAAAGATCAATATAGTATATTCTGTATAATACACTAGTATACTAAATAATGTAAATTTATTATATATGAATATATTGAACAATAAAAATATATTATAAGATATAAATATATTACCTATTAATATATAAAATATATACTATAGGTCCTTTCATGTATATATGACTTGCATTTTGTAGTTCTATAGGTTTTCTGAATGTTCAACAAGTGTGTCTCTATCTCAATATCTTTTTCTTGGGCTCTTTTCCTTCTATTTGTTTGCTTTGCCCTATTCCAATTTCTTTATGTTTCTTTTATTTTATTTCTTTTCTTCTCTTATTATTCCTTAGATGCAAAAAAGGAAAAGCCATAATTTTGAAAGGTTAAGATTAAGAATATCTTAAAACCTATCCAAATAGAGAAAAATTAAGATATATACAAAATAAAGATCAATATATTTCATTACAAAATCTTGACATAAAAAATGTCTTTAAGAAACCATCATGGTATAAAATGATTACACAGCAATAAAATATGAGATAGATATGATTATACAATGTATAATGTGATAATACATCACATAATACATACTAATATGTACCCTTTTTCTCTTTACATGTATTGTTAAAATAAGTTTGGCTTAAAAGGTAAAGACATCCAAAATATTAAATGCTAAATGACTAATTAATTATGATTTCTCATAGAATTGAATAATAGTCACTAATGAAAATGGATCATCTAATGATATGTAATATATATATATGTGTGTGCATATGTATATGTATATATATATAGAGAGAGAGAGAGAGAGAGAAAGAGAAAGAAAGAAAGAAAGAAAGAAAGAAAGAAAGAAAGAAAGAAAGAAAGAAAGAAAGAAAGAAAGAAAGAAAGAAAGAAGCAAAGGAACAAAGAAAGAAAGAAAAAAAGAAAGAATTTCAAAAACATAAAAAAGCCACCTATAAAAAACTACATATGTGATTTTGTTCATATGAAAAAATAAAGATAAAATATCAAGATCAGTAGCTGCATATATTTAGGAAGGGCAGAGTTTCTGAAGTGACTTTCAAAGAAATGTTGGGAATAGAAAGACTTGATTTCTGGACTATGATAACAGTTGCATGTGAATATACACATAAATAATTATATGTTTAAAGTAATTGAGTTGAATATTTAAAGGTAGTTTTTCAATGAAAATTTTACCACACTAAGGCTTAATTTAATTAACTGTTTTCAAGATACCTTGAAACACAGTGCCTTCACGAACTCTTTCTGTAACCAACTTCCCACAATTGAGTTTTTACTGTTTTCCAGAGACATTTCCAACAGTATTCATGTAGGAGCTAGGGAGAATACTCAAGAGCCGTAGAGGTCTGCAACCCTATAGGTAGAACAACATTATGAACTAATCAGAACCCCCAAAGCTCATGTCTTAGCTGCATATGTATTAGAAGATGGCCTAGTCGGCCATTATTGGGAAGAGAGGCCCCTTGGTCTATCAAACTTTATATGCCCCAGTACAGGGGAACTCTAGGGCCAAGAAGTGGGAGTGGGTAGGTAGGGGATCAGGGCAGGGGGAGGGTATAGGGGACTTTTGGGATAACATTTGAAATGTAAATGAAGAAAATATCTAATAAAAAATGTAATTTTAAAAAATCTGCTGCTGTAGCTTCAACACTGTCAAGTCCCCAACCCTGCAGCTAGCATGCCCTAATGGTTTTGCAGAAGGAGTACATCTGCTATAAAACATCAAAGATCAAGACAGAGAAGCAAGAAGAGAAGAATGAAGATCGGTGGAATACTATTTTTGGCTCTCTGTATTTTTCCTCCCCCCCCAACCCGACCCCCGTGTCTGTGTTGTCTCTTTGAGAATCCCAGGATGAGATCACTCTTCACATACGTTCCTACTTACTGGTTGGCCTTGGGTGGGTTTATCTGTCTCTAAGTAATTAGCTGGAATGCTATGGTAATATTAAGGGATGTCAGACTTGTCAGTCTGAGCAGCCACGTGGGAGGTCTTAAAGGAACCTCTGTAATGTAGGGGTGCTTTTTATTTCTTTTTATAAGGAATTTTTTTGTCCTCTTCAAAAATCAGCCAACCTGTAGTCTGACTCCACAGTTTCTCTGGATTTGTCTGGAATGTTACAGAGACTGTACCCCACAAAACGTTTTGACTTTTTTTCCCCTAACATCTTAGAGTAAAAGGAACACATGGACAAAATGTTGCACATGGAGACAGGCAAGTTTGGTAACATAGACAAACGTTTGAAGCAAACCTGAATCTCTATTGTTCATTTTCTGCCTTTGTGTTTGTGATTCAGCCTAAGCTGTACGAGTAAAAGCTACTGTTACTTGTTTGGTGAACAGTTTTGAGTGAGTAGCTTTTAGTCAGTTGGTACTAAAGTGGCACTTTCGCTGTACCTGTTTATTTCATCATCTTTATTAAGTTATATTTTCTAGCCCCAAGTAACAGAACTTGGACACCCAGCATCTGACCAGAGCCTTAAACATCAAAAGCATTTCCCTTTGCACATTAAAGCACATTTTGTTGTAGTTTTTTTTCTTCTTTTAACTCTGACTCCAGCTGAGTTTATTGATTAATTTTCATATATAATTACATCCTCCCTTCCCTTTATTTATCCCAAGCTCTCCATTTATACCTCTTTGCTCTTGTTCAAATTCATGACCTCTTTTTACATTAATTGTTATTGTATGCATATATGTATATGCATATACCTATATCTTTCTAAATATAACCTGCTCTATCATGGACGTTTTGTTTCAACAATATATGACTTCTCAAAGTATTTTTCCTTTCTCAGTTTAAAGAGAAAAAGAGGTTATAAATTAACCTAGTTTGTTTGTACATTAACTCTTTTTTATTGTTTTGATGTGTTTTTTAATCAGATTTTTTTTTTTTTTACATGTTTCGTGGAAGCCTTAAACTTCTTTTTCTCTGGTCTCAGCATCCCACCTGCTAGGATAACAGACAATTGTCACCATGCCTGAAATTTATTAAGTAATTAACTTTTATTTTTTTAATTTGTTGAGATGGGGCCTCTCTGTGTCCCTTGCTATCCTGTAACTCACTATGTAGGCCAGGCTGGCTTCCCAAGTGCTGAAATTAAAGGCCCAGGTTACCATGTCTGGTCATTTTTCTACCTTTTTAAAAAAAATGTTGTCAGTGACTGAGATTTATACTTTTTATTTTATTTTAAAGACAGGATCACCTACGAATCCTTGACTATCCTAGAGCTTAAGAGGTACCTTTTGCCTCTGTCTCACAAGTGCTGTGATAAGGACATACAGTACCACACCCAACCTCCTAACATTTCTTCTGTATACATTAGAGTACAACTAAACGATAAAGAAAAGACTGTTTCTAATGGGTTTTATTTTCAAGTTTATATGTGTTTTTACCTAAGCATTTTGTTTCCTCATTCCCTAAAAAGCTTTTTTTGTGTTTTTTATTACCTTTATGGAAATAATAATCTAATTAAAATAAGTTTAACTTTGAACAATTAACAGCATGTACATGAGAAATCAATAGTAGGGCAGCTACTTGGGTATTTTAATTTAATTATATCAAAATTCGAAAGAGAAAATTGATAATTATACTTCCATGCACAATTCTATGATGAAAACTACCTATTCAAGTTGTTCATTTAGTCAAGTCAATATCATTATTAAATTCTAGCATTTGATATTTAGTTCATTGTTAACAGTTGACTTGCTGTCCACTATATTGAACATACGAGAGGGGTTGGAGTGAGGAAATGGGGATATAATTATATATAAAAATTAATCAATAAACTCAGATGGGCTCAGAGTTAAAAATGAAAATCACATTTTACTATTGATAAGAATCTTTCTTTCAATGCATACTATTATAGATGTAGATAAATCTTTCTATAGAAATATATATCCTCCTATATTATCAAAATAAAGGATATTAATATCAGTTGAGGAAGAAAAAATGCATAAAGTGTTATCAGCTCTGTCTTTACTATGGTAGAAAACTCATTATTTTATTCACTCATGACAGCGATAAGGGCAGGATCAGGTATGGGGAGAGACAGAAGAACAGCCCAGAGGGACATGAGAAAGAATAGAAATATACAGCATTGTGGAATGGGAAATGAGGAGGAAACTTCTAAAAAGTCCCAGACACCAGGAATTTAAGAGGCTTCCAGAACCCAGTGGGTATGACCTCACCCAAAATGCCCAACAGTGGGGAGACAGAACATAGAGAGACCACCTCTAGTAGATAGACATGGCTCCCACTTGAGACATGGGGTCACCCACCCAAAGTCAAAATATTTTATCCAGAATTGTTCCTGTCTAAAAAGAAATGTAGGTACAAAAATGGAGCAGAGACTGAAGGAAAGACCATCCAGAAACCAGCCCAAATTGGGATCCATCCCACGCACAGACACCAAACCTGGACACTATTACTGATGCCATATTGTGCTTGTAGACAGGATCCTAGCATGGCTATCCTCTGAGAGGCTCTACCAGCAGCTGACTGAGACAAATACAGATACTTACGACCAACCACTGGACAGGAACCCCTATGGAAACATTAGGGGAAGGATTGAAGGAGCTGAAGAGGATGGCAACTCCATAAGAAGAACAAAAGTATCAACTAACAGAGGCTAAGCCACCAACCAAAGAACATACATGTGCTGGTCCGTGGCCACCACTACATATGTAGCAGAGGACTGCCTTCTCATGCCTCAGCAGGAAAGGATGCACTTAATCCTTTAGAATAGAAATTTGATGTTCCATGAAAGGGGAATGCTAGATGAACAAAGTGGGAGTGGGTGGGAAGCACCCTCTCAGAAGCAAAGGGGCGGGAGACTGGGGTGAAGGACTTATGTAGGGAGGACCAGGAAAGGGGGCAATATTTGGAATATAAATAAAATAATTAATAAAATTAAATTAGATTAAAAGTAAAAAAAAAAAAAACAAAACAACAAAAAAAAACAAAAACAAAACAACAACAACAAAAAAAAACACGTGTTTTTACAAGTATAACCTTAGGGCTGGAGAGATGTTTCAGGGCTTAGGGATAATTCAGTTCCCATTATGCACCTCTGATAGCACATACCACCATCTACAACACCAGCTTCAAATTTTTCACACCCCCCCATGGGTACCTGAATGAATACACACACACACACACACACACACACACACACACACACACACACTACACACACACAGGATAAATAGACAGGCAGATAGATAGATAGATAGATAGATAGATAGATAGATAGATAGATAGATAGATAGATATGTAGATTTGTAGCCATTGACTGTTCAGTAATAGTTTTGATAACTTTAATTTTGTAATTTACAAAAATTGAACTAAATAATAAAGATATTATTAAATAGAATACAAAACACGTACAAGACATACAGCTCAGAAGAAAATATTCTAGGCAACTATAAAAATGTCCACCTAAAATTCTACAGTCACATAGTAATTTAATAATAAAAAAAAACTTTCTGGAATCCTTTAGTATTGGTGGAAATCTAGAAATTGGACAGTTTCTTTCAGTAGGGGAGAAGGCCAGAGGAGATGGATACAAGTAATATGTAATGTCTTAATTTACATTTGATGGCAAAATATTTGGTACATTAACAAAAACATCTTCAAGAAAGCTATCGTTTGAACTTAAAGCATTCTTTTCTCCCTTAAATTGTTTTCACTTAATGTTAAGATTTTCTTCTTTTAAGAAGTCAAATGAGGAGCTATTGCAGCTGTGTTTTCTTTGAACATGGGAATGGCTTTTACAGTAGTTATAAGTTTGATTCTGTCCAGAGACAGACTCTCCCAAGGGAAGATTTATCAACCAAGTCAATGTCAAGTACAAATATTCACAAATAGTTGCTGAAGTAGGTCTTCTTTTTTTAATCACTGATACAGAATGACATCTGTTCTGCTCTTTATAATAAAGGAAGAGAGGATGGAAGATTTTAAAATTCATTTCATTTCCTATATGCATCTCTTATTTGCCTTCTGAGCTAAATTTCTCTTAATGTTTTATTTCTATTATCTTTAACTAGGTGTATATGTGGTGAGTTACCTGCGTGCTTTTGCAGGTGCTTGGGGAGTACAAAGGGGTGTGTCAGATCTCCTGGTTCTAGAGCTAAGATTCATTGTGGGCTACCCAACATGGGTGCTAGGAACCAACTCTGCCCTCTGAAAGAGCATTTCATGCTCTTAACCACTGAATCATATCTCTAGCCCTGGGTCAAATTCTTATGCTAATCAGGGAAGAATTGGGAAAAAATACTACACCAATCATGTGGGAAAAGGTAACCCAAGGAAGAAAACAGTCATCACCATCAGAAAAGGAAGGAAGGAAAAAATAGATAGAGCATTGGTATCCACACACGTTATTATATTAAAGCAATATAAATACATTACAGGATCTGTAGTTGCTATATACAATTAGCATACTATCATAAAAATATTGACTTTTCTTTTTGAAACAGATAGACTATTATGTGATCCACAACTTATTTCAAATGAAGAAAATAAAGGACTGTGGGATTCTCACCCCCCCCCCACACACACACACATACACAAATAATATGTCTTCATTGAAACCGTACACCTGAGGCTCAGGAAATATTGTGGAAGAGAGAATGCAAAAATTATGAGAACCACAGGCCCAGGATTCCAGTAACTAAATAGTGTCCCCAAAGCATGATGAGAAAAGTGCTCCATGAATCTTCAATGGTATGATTGTCTAAATGTGACTTGCATAAAGACAAGTAGGCATGTCAACAAGGACAAGAAAAGCTCTACATGGTCCCTGTGATGACTGTCCTTGTTTGTCAACTTAACTATGTCTAGAATTAACCAAAAACCAAAATTACAAGAGCACACCTATGAGGGATTTTGCTTAATTTGAAGTGGAAAAATCCAATTCAAATCTGAATCTTTGAAGTGGGAAGATCCAACTTTAATCCAGAATTTTTTTGTGGTGGGAAGACCCATCTCTAATCTGGGTCACACCTTTTGCTGGAGGCCTATATAATAAGCACATGGAAGAAGGAAGCTTTTGCTCTTTGCCTGATTGCTTTTCCCACACTGGCATTGGAGCCTGCTTCCTCTGGATTACAGTGCAGACTGAACACCAGCTGAGACATCCAGCCTTGTGGACTGAACAACTAATGGATTCTTAGACCTCCTATTCATAGGTAGCAATGGTAGCAATTGTTGGCTGGTCCTTTCTATATTAAGAGATTAATTCCATAAGTTCTGTTGCTCTAGAAAACCCTTGGTAATACAGTCCTATCCATAAATGAATAGGAGTAGGTGTTCAGAGGCTGTTTAAAGAGGGAGAATCATCCCTTACCCCAGGGACAAGCTCTCACATCTGATCTTGTCTCAAGTAATTATCCCTGGATGCATATACTTAATGACCTTGGTAGTTTGCATATACATGTAGCAATAATTATCCAAGAGAAAGTAGTTTGGATGGAGGGACATAAGAGAAACTTCAGGAAAAGAATGGGATGGTGGAGTTAAAAAACAAAATAATAAGTTAAAAGAAAGTAACTTGGTATAGTTAAATAGTACTAACATAAAACCCAGTACAATATAGAACATTCACAACATTCAAGATTTCTTGATACACCTATAAACTGTCCCTGGCCATTATTCACAGGATCAGCAACAAACAATAATTTCCATAATATAAAGTAGTAACTATACCTGTATATATTTCTGTATCATATACATTAACTATTCAAAGTTTTCTAAAAGCATTATTTATGATGGGGCATTCAAAGGAAAATCACTTAACATACAGGTGATGAAAGACAGAAAGAAGTTTAAAATACGTTGTGGGCATGGAGCCCTGGAAATGTCTTAAGAAGCTTTAGCTATATACAGGTTTGCCTGGTAGACTTTCATTCCTTCTCCTGGTATAATATTCTAAGACTATTCTCACATTATATTTGTTTATCCAGCTTTAAACTAGAGGCTCTTGACTGGGTCCTTTCTCATTCCCTATTGCATTGCCTCAGTGGATTTAATTACATCTTTAAAACTCTTATGTTGAAACCCTAATACCTGATACCTTGGAATATGACTGTACTTATAGCTAGGTACTTCCAGGAGATAATTAGGTAAAAATAAGTAAGCCATAATTAAATACAATGAATATTCTTTAAGAAGATGTGATTTGGACTGGACAGAGAGAAAAAAATCATGTGAGTGTGTGCACACATGCACACGCATGCACACACACACACACACACACACACACACACACACAAAGATATTCATGTATGAGCCAAGCCAAGAGCCCAGTGAACACTTATACTTGGACTTCCAGCTTCCAGAACTGTAAGAAGATACATTTCCATTGCTTAATCCACCAAACCCAGTGTGATTTGTTTGGCAAGCTATTACATCCCTTTAACATCTAGTGTTTTCAATTGTTAAGGTAGCCAACTTTTGCTCTACCAGTTGATCTCACAGTAGCCTCTTAGACTCCCTATCTTCCTGAATGAGGGCTATTTATTAAGTCAAGGCAGAAAGTGAACTAAGACTGTGAAGATGTATTATGTGGGAGATGAAGGCTGAGGTAAGAATAGGAAACAAGTGTTAGGAAAATAATTCATCCTGAGAAATCACCCAAAGGCCAGAAAGGACTGTGGGATACATAGTATTTGAGAGATGAAAGGGTGTTCTGCTTGTTAATGTGAAAGATAAAGAAAAGACTTCCTTTATTTACCAATTTCCTTGCAAGTACTCTACTAAGTAGAACACTCTGTATGAGTTATGGCACACCATCACCTTAAGTCCACAGGGGAGAAGTATTAGTACTATCTGTAATATACTGATGAAGAACCAGGGGTCCGAAGAGATTAGGCAACTTGTGCAGAGTTTCCCAAATCTAGATTTATATCAGCACCAAGTTGCTTTCTTCAGATTCTATACTTACTACCATGATATTCTACCTCAAGTTTTTGGGTTGAAGAGAGATCAGTCAATGATATATAATGCCTGGATATAAAGATGTGCTATCACATCTACCTGTGCAGGCACGTCTACCCATCTAGAGTAGATATCAAAAACAAAAGTCATATTCAAGCAAAATACTAAACAAAGTTCAGATAAGAAAAAGACAGTCAACCACAACTTTACCCTATTTTTCATTTCTGAGTACTCGTGTCCTAATTGGTCAATAATTGCTTTTGCTATCCTCTGGTTCTTTCAAGCCAATGTTGATTAAGTACATTTTTGTGTGTATGGGAATTTGATTTTAGAAAATGTTTATGAATTCAAAAACTTTACTGGGGACTAAAAGTCCCTTCCCTAGACACTCCACTTGTAAAATTCATAAATCAAATGCCTGAATGTTTCTTACATCTTCCAGATGCAGCTAGAAACGTTGTCAGTTGGCACAATAGCAAAAAATGAAGATGGAGCTTTAAAGCTATATCCAAGTTTAAATGCCATCTCTAAATTAACTGAGCACATGAGTTTGGAGTGGATTTAGAAACTATAGATTTAGCAAAATCCAGTGTCACTGTCAGAAAAACAACAAAACAATATAAACAAAAACAAGAAAACAAAACTCAGAAGCAAACCTAGAACTTTAGTATCTTATTCTCATTTCTCTCTCCTGAAATATAACTTGACACTTTAATAGCTGTTAAGTAGTCTAAACAATCTTACCCACTTGCTTGATTTAATATTAAAGGAATGCTCTTGAAAATAATTGCTATTCATGCTTTTAAAGTAATATTGACAATAAAGTCTTAATTAAAGCATTTTTCTTCTCTGCTAATTAAAAGATGCTAGTGCATTGAAATTTCTAAGAATTATGCTAATTCAAGTTGTTCATAAATTTTTGGGCTTTGGCATTCTTTTTGAATGACTTATCCTTTTCATTTATGTGTACTTGTTGGGGGGTGCATATGTAAATATGAATACAGGTGGGTACTTGCAGAAGTCATAAAGTGAATGCCAGAGCTAGAGACCATGTGAGCTAGAGTGCATGGGAGCTGCTAGAACTCACTCAAGTCCTCTGCAAATGTGGCATGTGGTGACCCATCTCTCCATTCCAACGTGGACATCCTTAACATTATTAAAATGTATCTAATTGACGACCATAAAAATTATCATTTAATTGTCCTGCTTCAGCTCTTAGCTTGTTCTTGGTTATGTCATTCAGACTAAAGATTATATTTTCAGTCAGGTTATACCATGATGGTTTCAGGGCCAGACTTTAAGCAGGATGACTATAGCAATTTATATATTAATTGCAATACTAGTAATTTGCAAAGTATTTTGTAATGCTCATGATTTATCTCAAGACCTTGGGAAAGCTAGGCAAGCACTTTACTACTGAGCTGTAACCCAGCCCAGAAATATGCATCTTTATGGACAAAAGTAAATATGAATAATGGTATCTTAGATTTTTTGATCCTGATATCAAAACTTTACTTACATCATTATTTTAGTGTACATGATGGGAAAAATTCATTTCTTGTTAATTCCATGGGAAACTTTTCACACTCACTGTGTAAAGTAATTTGAACCAAAAAAAAAAAAAAAAAAAAAAAAAACCTCTTTTCAACTTTCCTACCTCTATGGTCAGAAATGGTCTTTGTACCTCACACTAAAGTGAAATTCAGAAAGTTTATTTTGAGCAGTAGATAAGCTCATAAATCTATTCCTATCTTACTGGCACATAAGCCAAACAAACAAATTGATACAGTCTTTTTCATGTTAAAAACCATAAAATAATTTGCCAAAAAATGTAATGTTTACTTAAATGCCTCAATGATAGGAAATAGTCCAGACACATATACTTTGCTATTCCAATGAAGAAATGTTATTAGTAGTGTTGCCTGGTTATCCTTTAAACTTTTCAAGAGTAGATAAAAGTTGATGTTATGATTCAGTACTTCCAAAACTACTGTCCAAACAATAGTCCCCAAACTATTGGTTTGGGTAGAAATTATTGGGTTTCTTATAACTGTCAACAGGAGTAGCAAAGATTTTTTTTATGCAATAATTAAATGGCATCGACAATTATCTCTTTGCTTTATAAAGGGGAACAAATATGTACTGACACATATTTAAGTACCAATAAAATTCGAGTAAGCATCATAAGAGAAAAACAGAATAGAGCTCTAATATGCAAAGACATTTTGCATGAGCCGAAGAGAGGAACATGTGCGGTTTGCTTTTCCTGAAGATTGTCTACATGATCCTTTGTTTCCCAGGTGCCAGCTCAATAAAGCTTCCAGGACCATTAGGGTGTAACCAAGCAAAGCAGAGTGGGACACTTCCAGTCAAGTTTTGAAAAGGATGAAGGCGAAATTATGTAGCTAGAAAGTAAAAATTTACATAAATAACAACCTCAACTGTTCACAAATCCTGCAGGAGTATTGACCAAGATGGCTTCTGTTTCAAATGTAAACAAAATATTTGTAATAAAATGCAAACAAAATACTTAACCATACAATATCAATCACTTACAAATAAAAGGTCAATAAATCACAAACTTTACAAGTGCCCTGTTGCCTCACCAAACATGAGAATTGTGTATATTCGTTTTAATATGGATACTACCAATCGGAATAAGGCCGAGAGACCCATTTCTAATATGAATCCTGACTTCCAATGGTTCTTCAGGCTCAGTCTCATCCAGAGACTAGGGATCATGGTATTATTTACTACATTTCAACATTTCAGGGTTGTCTGAAAACAATTGAAGAATACAAAGCAAATAACAATAGCAAAAGGCTTGGATGCAAAGTTTTTATAAATATGAACATGCATTATGTGCAAGGAATTTGGAAGCAATATTTAGGCCAGTCCCTGTTTTTCATACACAAGCCTCTGACACATCTGCGTCTTCCATACCCTCACCTTTCCCTCCCTCTCTCTTTCCTTAGTTCCTCCTTTCTTTTTCTCTCTCTCCTCCTCTCCCTCTTTTGAAGACAGAAATCTTATATCCAGCCTTATTGGAAGGCAGAAAGTGGTAGTTTGAATGAGAAATGTCACCACAGTCCCTGGAATTTGAATATTTGTTCACTAGTTGGTGGTCCTGTTTGGGGAGGTTTAGGGGGTGTGGCCTTGCTGGAGGAAGTATGTGACTCAGGATAGACTTTAAGACGTTAAGTTCTCATTCAATTGCTAGTTTGTGCTTTGCTTCATGCTTGTGGTTCCAGATGTGAGCACTCAGCTTATTGCTCCTGCCAAGGTGCCTGCTGCTTGCTGCATCTCTCCACCCTACCACCATGAACTGCTCGCAGTCCTGAACCCTACAGTAAAATAAATTCATTCTTCCTTAAGTCGACATTAGTCATAGTCTTTTATCAGAGCAACCAAAAAGTAAGTAAACACAGTCCTTCTTATGGCCCCAAGAAGTCTCCTACAACAGATCTCCTATCAAAATAATCTTAATCATCGTTTTATTAAACATCCGAACAACTAATATGAACATCTACCAAGATTCTGGATCTGCCATTTTAGTCAATTCTGATTCCATCCAGAAGTAACAACCAAGTTCCTAAATCATACAAGACTGGTCATCCAAAAGTCAACAATTTTATAAGGTAGGTGTGTCATCATAGATTATAGATCAACAATTCCAACCACTCAGAAGTCTGAGGCAAATGTATCATGAGTTGAAAGCAAGACTGGACAACTTAATCTCAGGGAGAAAATGGAAAATATCAAAAACAACAAAAAAGTACTATCTATTTTGAATCTTTAAAAAAAATAGGAATTTACTTTAGCAGTAGTATGGTGATTTATGAACCAGGATGTATTATAGATTATGAGACGAATATATGGCTATCTTTACTGCTATGCAAATATTTTCAAAAATATATTATACTAATAATATATTAGACATGAAACTATTTGAACAAAGTACTATTATTATTCTGACTTACATAATTCTTCAAATAATTTTAAAAATCTTATTGAAGGGATGGAAACTTAACATTATATCATTAGAAAGGTGTACCAGAAAACATTAATCCAGCACTCTGAAAACTGAAGTAATGGGACCTCAGGTTCACAGTGAGATCCTGTCACAGAAAAACAAAAGAAAAGAATAACAATAAAAACTAGTTTGATATGAGGTAAATGTGCACATTATCATTGCAGAAAATTCTTCATTAAAATGATACACATACCTTTAAATGACTAAGAATATCGACCTGGGAATTTTCTAAACAGTCTGTTTTAGACTCTGCTTCACTTCGCATTCAAACTTCAACTAAATGCATTAAAAATAGATTTGTATCGTTTGGATGCTTGTATCTTGGATTTCACGAGGAACTGTGTAATCACAGCAATGCTAACTTTCTTCCCCTAAAGAACTGCTTTCCAGCATCTGTAAATGACACTGCCCCAGACTGGCTCTTCCTCAGCTCTGTGGCTGTGACATGAGATGAGACAATGTGCAGCGGAATGTGTTCTGCCACATCTGCTTGGTCTCTCACATATTTAACTAAGCTTTCATCTCGGAAGTACAAAGATAATGATTTCCAGAAGTCACTGGAAGGAGCTAGACCATTGGAAGATGCAGCGTGTTACAGATTTTCTTGACTTTCAGACAGCAAGAAAAAGTGAAAATCTCCCCCAAAGAAAGATTTGTGAGGTTCTAAGGAAAATATGGGTTTTACAGTTCAGAGTTTGTTTTAGAGAATAAGAGGTCTAGTATATGTCAGGCAATCCAACAGGGGCTGGGAAATGCTGTTAAGCAAGTAATCCCTGTGGTGTAGGATTGAACACACAATAGAGGAAGGCAAAGATGTCCCAAAATCCTAAAAAGCTCAGAGTGGAAGCTGGTTTCTAGCTCTGATAGAGAAGTGTGCATATTCCTTGGCAAAAAAGAAAGGGTAGGTTAGAAATAACCATGAACACAAGTTTACAAAGTCTCCTAACAATGCTAATCTCTTATTAAAAATTTGATGGTGTGTTTTTGTTATTGGTATGATTTAGAAATTCAGAATTTGCCTGCTTTTTCTTTTTTACTTGTTCTGGATGATTATTTAAACAAAGATGAAAAAGTAAGGATTGGTAGGTCAGTTATCTGCAAGGAAGAAATATGTCCTACTCAAAACAAGATAAAACAAAACAAGAAAAAAAACCAACTCCATAGGCAAATGAAATATAACTTTTAGGTTAAGTATTTTTCTCTTAGGTAAGTCATACACCCACACCACTTACAAAGCAGCATGGGGTTGCTCTTGTATTCCACTTCCGCGAGCAGTAGCAACTAACTCATGGCATAGAATTTCTCAGTTGAAACAGCCCACAGCCACCTATATAAGAATTATCCTAGATGTCACTCTGGCCTGGAGAAACCAAACCAAGCGATTGTAGACATATTTGACCTAGAGGCGGAACCTTGGCAGACTTCAGAGTTTGGCAGAAAAGAGTGACTTCGCTGAGTGTGTGTTGAGTGCCTGAGGTAGCCCTGCTGATTGGAAGAAAACTTGCAAATTATTTACTTAGGGGTTATAATATTATACTTATAGCTTTGATTATATTAAAAAAAGGCTCCTACTTTAATGGGAAGACTGGCAGTATCAAATGGAGGTGGATTTTTTTTTTTTTAATTGTGACCGCTTGGGACCAGCAAAATGGCTCAGTGCCGGACGATCTGAGTTACATCCCCAGAATCCACGCAGTGGAAGCAAAGAGTAAGCTCCTGCAAGTTTTTCTCTGATCTTCCCATTAGGACACCATGCCCATGTCCTTACACACAAAATAAGTAAAAAGTGTTATAAACATATTTTCAGCATAAAATTTTGATGTTTTGGCTAAGTCTTTAGGACAGAGCTTCTTCGCCTACATTATGTGTCTTAGTTGGAATAAAGTAGCTGCTTTGCCAGGAACCTTTCTGTGACTCCCTCTCTTGTCTGGGTTCTATAGCTAGTCTCATTAACCCCTAGATCAGCAAAGTCCCGGTGGTTCTAAATGGTCATGACAAATCACAGGACACCTCAGTCATTCCACAACTCATTATGTGTTTTTGCACCCCCTTCGCAATCCTGGCCCAGGCTGGGACTCGTCAATGAATAATGTTAAGATCTGAATAGGACTGACTTCTTGAAGGCAGCCAGTATTTGGAAATCAAATAGTGTAGTAGCACTCTTTGCAGAATTTGAAGTGCATTATTTCCCCCCAAAATATAACAGCTTAAAGATAGACAGACCCTGGCTAGACCATCTTCCCAATGGGTACGCCCAAGAGAGCTGCTCTCATTGACAATGACACTACGTGCTATTTGCTTCACCCTCTACGCATTCCTCCAACCCTCATGCTGCTGATCCTTCTCCTTTTCTATTTACTTTTAACATACGCTATAGAAATCATTTTACGTGTTTAACTCACTAGAACGAAAGCTTTTGCAGATTAGGGTGTACGAACATTCTACTAGAAAATGTAGTCCAAACACACAGCACAAAGAACAGCACGTAAGTATTTATTTAATTAGTGAATAATTATCTAGATTTCAAGTGCTGACTAAGAGAAGAGGCGCTAGAAACATCATAAGATAGGGAAAACACTCAAAGATATACAATGAGGTAAATAAAATAATTTCCATCAGTGTCAGGCGGAAGTTGACAAAATTAGAAACCGTTTAAGATGAGAAGAGCTGAAGAAGAAACATCTGAATTTCATAAACAATAATCACTAATAACTCAGGAGAATTTCTGCTACAGTGAGTGAGGAAGTCAGATGGCAAGTAGTCAAGGGGACGTCACTGTTAAGCCAGGATGGCATCTAGAACAGGACGCCTTATGGGGAATTCAGTGGCAAAATAAGACAGGCTGAAAAGGAGGCTCTAGTCGGAAGTAAGAAAGAAGAGGGTAGCACTGGAGGATGGGGGGGGGGGGAGTCGAGGGCTGCAGTTGATGTACAGTGAATAAATAGATACATTAATTAATGGAAAGAAATATCAACAGGAGTGAGAGTCATAACTCAAGAGCAGAATCCTCATCTAGCATGTTTAAACATTGGGTTGAATTCCCAGCAGTGTACAAAAATGTCACCAGGAATTCGAAAATTCAGCCACTATTGTCCTGCCAACATCACTTCACATCACCCTGACCAAACAGGAAGGAACTAGTACCAGTGATGAACATATCAAGGGGGTTGGGGGATGTAAAAATGAAAAAAAAGGTCACATGGTACAGGATACGGATTTTTTAAAGTTTTTTTAAACTTTTTTTTCTTTATTAGATATTTTCTTCATTTACATTTCAAGTGTTATCCAGAAAGTTCCCCATACCCTCCCCATCCCCGCCCTGCTCCCCTACCCACCCCCTCCCACATAATGGCCCTGGCGTTCCCCTGTACTGGGGCATATAAAATCTGCATGACCAAGGGGCCTCTCTTCCCAATGATGGCCAACTAGGCCATCTTCTTCCATATATGCAGTTAGAGACATGAGCACTGGGGGAACTAGTTAGTTCATGTTATTCTTCCACCTATAGGGTTGAAGACCCCTTCAGCTCCTTGG
This sequence comes from Mus minutoides, assembly GCA_902729485.2. NCBI lineage: Eukaryota > Metazoa > Chordata > Mammalia > Rodentia > Muridae > Mus > Mus minutoides. Next base: position 124,743 of record LR753429.1, read on the forward strand.
GTACTTTCTCTAGCTCCTTCCTTGGGAGTCCTGTGTTCCAACTAATAGCTGACTGTGAGCATCCACTTCCGTGTTTGCCAGGCACTGGTATAGCCTCCCACAAGACAGCTATATCAGG
>LR753429.1:124960-251240 GCA_902729485.2 Mus minutoides
TATAGTGTTTATTTTGGTTGCTGATTATGGGAAGGATCCCTGGCAGCCGCCGTCACTGGTTGGTCCATCCTTTTGATTCAGCTTCACACATGATCTCTGTAACTCCTTCAATGTGTGCTCATGAACTCTAAGCTCAGAGCATTCAAGTGCTTATTTATACATATGTATAAATTCTGTTTGCTGTACCTCCCTCCCTGGGCTCTCTAATCTTCCCCCACCCCTGTTAGCCTGCCTCCCATTACAGCTCCCATGGGCCTCTCTCTGTGTTGGTATTTCTGTTGTTTTTGTTTAGACTCTGAGCCTGTCTGATTTTCTCACCAGAAGGAGACATTATCTTTTTATTTCCGAAGTCATCCATATGCTCAAGAATACTCTCCACGCTCATAGTATCTACCACAAACGGATCACATGATTAAAGGCCTGCCTAGGAGACTTAATTGGACTACAAGTAAAAGGGAAAGATGGAAGATGGAAGATGGAAGAGAGAGAGGGAGCAGAGAAGGAGGAGAAACTGTGGTCAGGGGTGGAGGTCATATATGAGAGAAGAATACATTTAGAAAATGAAAATGAATTTAAAAAATAAATACATTAAAGGTAGAAGGAGTAGGGGAAGGAGTGAGATGGAGCAGTGGGTAAAGGTCCTTGTCAACAAGACTGATGACCTGCGATTGATAGCCGGGCCCCACATGGTAAAGGAGAGAGCAATCTCTCACATGTCCTCTTATCACAAGTGTTTCATGGAACATGTGCACGCATGTGTATGTGTACGCGCTTACACACACACACACACACACACACACACACACACACACACACACACACACGTGTGCGCGCGCGCGCGCAAAAATAAAATAAGGATATAGCTCTGTGGTAGTGTTCTTGTCCTGCACGCTTGAGGCCCTGGGTTCAGTCTCCAGTGCGGGTAAAGAAGTCTAGATGATGTTTCAGTTTGTAGGGAGACTTTGCCTAGGGATATTGGCAAGGTGGGGAATGACTGAATCAAACGTGAGATGGTAACAAAGTTTTAAGCGGATCCTCAGGCCCTGCAAATGCTGTCCTCCAATTCATGGTTGGCTTACACTTTGTGCTTACTGTCTGAAAGTTTGTCTAGTCATTTATCATGCGGGCCTAGGGGAACGGGGTCTCAACTGAGAGCCCCTTTGGTGGGTTCCTGTTCTCAGTCAGAAGCGCTGCTCACTCTCACCCTTCTCCAGAGTTAAGGACCCTTTCTCTTCCTCTGCATCCACACTTAGAAAGTGGTCACAGAGATAGAGTCACTCTTGTGGCTCTTTCATAATCCAAGATCCTGAACCACGATCTTTCCATTATGGTTTTAGCTTCTCTTTGCCTTAAAGCAGGTATGTTTCCGTCTTTGTCTAGTTTCCCTAGTACAGAGAATTGCTCCAAAATATCTGACTTCCCCAACTTCCTCCAGGTCTCTCATTCCTAAAGTTGATATTATATTTGTCAATTTTATGATACAATTTCCTTTATGGAAATAACCATTTATATACTATTGATTGAAGCTTGTGTAATAGGCTGAAGCAGAATTCTGTAGGCTGAGTACATTATCTTTTAAAAAGCATCACGCTTTCACCTCTCTTCCAATTCATCTTAATTAAAAATACATCTGAAATGTTTTTTAAATTATTTTACACTTTCTTTGAGATAGAGAAGTTATTTTTCAGTAATACGATAAGCTCAAAGGTAGCTCTGCTTTGTGTCTAGAGACCATGGCATCTTGGTAAAATAGATGTCAAGCACTAACTTGCACAAAAGCCATAGATACCTTTGTCTAAGTAGTATTCTGCTTGAGTTATGTTTTAGCAGAGTGTTGGAAAACAGTAGTTAATGAGGTTTTGTTCTCTCTTTCTCCCTCTCTATACCCCCCTCTCTCTCTCTCGTGTGTGTGTTAGAGAGAGAGAGAGAGAAAGAGAGAGAGAGAGAGAGAGAGAGAGAGAGAGAGAGAGAGAGAGAGAGAGAGAGAGAGAGAGACTGGTCCCTGGTCCATCTTTCCAGGTCCATGCCTCTCTGGCATAGAAATGTTACAGCAGGAAGTGTTCCCTCTCTTGTAGGCAAGGGGATTAATTACTCGGGCAGCTGCTCTGTTTTCCTTATGTTGTTCATGAATGCATTCCCAAAGTATTAGTTCAACTTCCTCAGTGAGCACCTCTTATCCTACCCCATTCCTACCTTGTTCCTGAGAATTGTGATCCTAAGGCAACCAATGGGAGTCTGTGCACGTACACTCCTTAAGTCTCAAGGTCCCTGAAATAATTGGGTGGTAATAAGTTCTGCTCTCGTCTTCTAACCCTGAAAATACTAGATCAGAGACTTGGTAGCTTTGGAAATGTGCATGAAAGCTATAGTGTGAGAATGAGCCAAGAGCTCATGGTAAGTTCTCTGCAGCCCAGTGACGGAGCCTCATGTCTTTCCTCTCCCCTGCTTCCCCCTGGGCCTGCATTTCTAGATTAAACTACTTAAAATGTGTTATTAGCACAGATGTTAGTGCCTGGAGCTCTGTTTCTAGGGACTGGCTAAGACAGGATAGTATCAGCAATATAATGAGTATTTATGGTTGTGATAGTGCTAACTTTGTGGGCCTTGGTCAACACATGTGGAATATTAATTAAAGACTTATGTTTAACAGAAGATATCTTGATAAAGACAAGTATCTCATTGAAGTTCAAGATGGAAACAATAGCAATGATTTAGTGAGAATTTATTATCTGCCAGATGCTGTAACACCTTTTCGCAAGGATTACCTCTTTTATATTTCACCATAGTTCAGTTGGTTGGTACTGCTATTAATCTAGCTTTTGCATGGTGGGGGCCTGAACTCGCTAATGGATGAAGTTCACAGATAACCATAAGCAGTCAGTGTCTGACCTAGCAGGTCAGGATCCAATTCCAGAACTTACATTACTCCTTCCTCTTCAAGTTTCTAGCTTCCCATGTAATTCCCAATGAACGTTTAATCTTCTTTTCTCTCCTCCAGAGTGCCCATGTTCCATGTGTACACTACCACACCTAGTTCATGCAGTGCTGTGGATTAAACCCAGGGCTGTATTGTAGAAGACAAACTCTGCACCAACCAAGCTACTCAACCCAGCCCTGTGCTCTTAGCGAAAACTCTACTACATTATGGCCATGTTTCCCCCTTCACTTCTGCTGTTTTTAGTATTGCTGTTAATATTATTTTCTACCACTATAATAAGATCACAGTAGCATATAATTGTCAGAAACTTCTTTCTAGCAAGGATTCTTTCCAGTGATACCTTTATTTCTTCTTTACCAATTTTTATCCCCTTAATCTCTTTTTGTTGTCTTATTGTTCTAGCTAACACTTTGAGTACTATATTGAATAGGTATGGGGAAAGTGGGCATCCTTGTCTCGTTTCAGATTTCAATGGGATTGCTTCAAGTATGTCTGCATTTAATTTGATATTGGCTGTTGGTTTGCAGTAAATTGTTTTTATTATGTTTAGGTATGGACCTTGAAATCCTGATCTCTCCAATACTTTTAACATGAAGGGGTGTTGTATTTTGTCAAATGCTTTTTCTGCATCTGAGGAGATGACCATGTGATTTTTTTCTTTGAGTTTATTTATATAGTGTAATTATTATGTTAATGGATTTTCATATATTACACCAACCTTGCATCCCTGGAATGAAACCTACTTGATCATAATGAATGATGGTTTTAATGTGTTCTTGCATTCAGTTTGCAAGAATTCTATTGAGTATTTTTGCATCAATATTCATAAGTGAGATTGGTCTGAAGTTCTCTTTTTTGGTTGGGTCCTTGTGTGGTTTAAGTATCAGGTAATTGTGGCTTCATAGCATGAGTTAGGTAGTCTTCCTTCTGTTTCTATTTTGTGGACACTTCTGCTGTGTCTATAGTGGTTACTTTTTTGTGTGTGTGTGAAAAACACTCTGATAAAAATCAGCCTAAAGAAAAAAAAATGTTTAATTCAGAGACAGATTCATCATATCTGAGAAGATATGGGATTCAGGAAGTAGAGTGATTTCAGTTTATCCACATTCAGGAAGCTGAGAGAGGGAGAGGAAGGGAGAGGGGGAGGAGAGGGGAGGAGGAAAAGGAGATAGAACCGAGAATGGAACCAGCCTACACAAGAAGCCTCAAGACCTTCCCCAAGTAACAGCCTCTAGTGAGGCTCCACTCCCTAAAGTTTCCGTGCCTTCTCAAACAGCACCACCACCTGGGGATCTAGTGTTCAAACTCATCAGCCTATGGGGGAGGTCCACATTCCAGCCACCTCAGTGAATGTCCTGGCTTATCACTGCTTTCTTTGCAGTCTGACAGTGTTATTCACATCCTTAGCACTAAAGAAAAGTCTGTAGCAGTGTAGAATGCAGAAACAAAAGGCATAATAACACAAAACTTAAAAACAATTGTGTAGCACTAAAATTTTAGTCATAAATGTGCAAGGAACATCTACATTCTGTCCATGATTTTTAAAAGGAACAGAAAATAAAATATAAAAAATAGTAAATACTGTTACTAGAACTGAAAATATTTTTGTTAATTCTGGTTATTTATCAAAATCAATGACTTAGTTTTTTCCTGAAGGGTGAAAAACAGTAGGTGACTAAAAGCAATTTCTTACTCAATCATCTTTCCATCTCACCCAAAATGATGTGGTTCTTTAGTTTATCTAGGATTCCTATCCTGATTTTGCATCTCATTAATTAAAATAAATCCCGTAAAGTATTGTCAAATTAAACAAATAATTTGAAGACTAGAGACATGGGTCAGCAGTTAAGAATGCATTCTTGTCTTGCAGAGTCTATGAGTTCAGTTCCTAGTACCTATATTGGATATCTCAAAACTTCCTATAACTCCAGCTCCAGGGCCCCACAGGCACCAAAAACAATCACACATACATATACTGAAAAATGTTAAATTAATTTGTCTCAATAATACAGCCATATTGACTTTGGTTTATACTTTGTTTTACTTCCAAACATAATTAAAAAGGATGGTATGTAAGGACTGGGGAAACTGCTCAGTGGATAAGAGTGCTGGCTGCTCTTTCTGAGGATACAGGTTAGATTCTCAACACCTCCAAGCCAGCTCTCAGAGCCATCTGTAATCCCAGTTCTAGGTAAACAAAACACCCTCTTCTTGTCTCTATGGGTACTGCACACATATGTTGTACAGACACACATGCAGGGAAAACATTCATACACCTATATAATAACAAATAATAATTTTAAAAGAAAAAAAAATCAAAGGATGTTATATTGAACAAATATACCCCTAAATAAGAAAGTAATGATACCTAAATAATAGGTTAGGAAATATTCATGGAGTTCATTTGATATGAAATGGATTCTAAATAAGTAGTCATCAATTTCTGAAGAAACCGTGGTAAACTGTGTATTCTCATAATTAAGCCATACCATACAACATGTATCTATCTTATGTTTACTATCTTAAAAGCATCACTTTAGATATTAAGAATCTACAAGTAAAAGATTTTGAATAAATTTTTAAATATTTAATTTTTAGGCTGACCAAAATGTATCAATGAGGAAAACTCAAAGATTCAGTAAAATAAAAGAGAATGAAACTTAATTTACATTCTAAACAAGTCCAACATGGTGGTGCACACCAGAAATCCCAGAACTTTAGAGGCAGAAGAAGCAAGTTCAAAGCTTACCTAGGCCACATTGTGAGACCCTGATTCAAACGCTCTATATGAATTTAATATCTAATCAAAAAACCTTCTCTGGTGAATGATTGTCTTTATGGATTTCTATTCAAGTATTAAAACACAGGTCTCTGCCAGTTTCCTAGCATACCATTAAATCATAAGTTGAGCTATTCTCACATTCGAGTCCTATTTTTCATCATAGTTGCTCCTTATCAACGTGGCCAAGTGGTTTCTTGTTAAAAAAGATCAAATACTTACTGGGTTTAGAAACACTAAGTTTTAAATGAATATAAAGTTAAAGTTTTCATTATATTTTGAAATAATCTTAATATTTAGCATCAAATAAAATTAATACAATTAATTTTTAATTTCATATTCTTTTTACTAATTCAAGGAAGCTATTAAGTCTCTACAGACTTATAGATAGATGGATAGATAGATAGATAGATAGATAGATGATAGATAGATAGATAGATATTATACAGATATATAGATAGAGATAGAGATGACTTTCATTCTATAGCTATAAGGCTAAGATGGATTGAAAAGTTCTGTATTTGGTTTGATTCTCAGAAGTCACCATGGAAAGTGTATTAACAACAAAGGTAAAACTAACTCCCTAATACTGTGCCTCCTTTTTAATATGAATTAATATTTTCTTTCTTTGTTGTTTTGTTATTGCTTTTTTTTTTTGAGAAAGTGTTTATCTGTATAGCCCTGGCTATCCTAGAACTCACTTTGTAGTCCAGACTGATGTCAAACTCAGAGATTTTCACCTACAGAGCAATGGGATTGAAGGCCACCATGCCCAGATGAATACGACTCCTTAGAGTGTTACCTCGATCTTCAAGATGTTTTCTTTTCAAGCTAGATATGTTTCTTTAGATATACGTAGACATACAGATACTGATTACAGCTATACATATGTCTTCTATGCTCTGTATTTACTCCACAAAAATCACTCTCTTTAACTATGCTGACATTAGTGGAAGCTCAAGTTGCCTTTGATATTATGAACATCCAAGTACTGGGGACAGGAGAAATGGCTCAGTAATCAAGGCCTCTTACTGGTCTCAAAGAGGACCCAAGTCCCAGCACTCATGGGGTTGACTCATAACCACCTGTAACTCCACTTCCTGAGCATCTAGTACCCATTTCTAGTCTCTGGGGCACCAAGCACACATGTGCTGCCACATGTATACATGTATACATGCACTCATACACATAAAATAAATCTTTTTAAACATCCAGTCTCTAAAAATGAAAAGACAACTGTGTCCTAGAGGTAGTCTATATGTGCTGTTTACCTAGTGTCTTAGTAAATAATTCAAGATGTTCTACTGGGTGTGGGGATGCCTGCTTGTTTCTCAGCATGCAAGAGTAGCGGCAGGAGAATCAGGAGTTCAAGAGCAACAATGACTGCATAGCAAGCTTCATCATCTTGGGCTCCATGATATCATGTCTCAAAAAGGAAGGAAGGAAGGAAGGAAGGAAGGAAGGAAGGAANTGGTTGAAAATATCTAGGTACATTGGCACACCCATGTGCTGTTTATGTCTCTGTTGCTATGACTAAATATCAGGAAAAAGCAACTTCGAGAAAGCATTCATTCCCAGTCTCAGTTTGACAAGTCATGGCAAAGGCATAGAGGACAGAGAGGAAACCTGAGGCAGCTGGTCATGTCACAGTGCCAGACAAAAGCAGAGTTTAAAGAGGAAGCAGAGTTGGCCCATAACGCTTAAAGGCCCATCCATGCCCAGTGACAGACCTCGGCAATCCATGCTTCTTCATATTCTCAAAGATTCTAGTATTCCCCTTAATACTGTCATAATGTGGAGACCAAGTATTCAAAGACATGAGTCCATGGAATGTTTCAGATTCAAACCATAATTGCACAATTTTATCCAAGATGTCAAAAAAATTGATTATGCCTCTCCTCTTGAATGATAAGTAACCTGATAAAATTGATCCTGTTATGTCATCTTTTGCTCTTTATTCCAGGCCCCATTTGCTCACAGGTCTGTATGTGTATGAGACAAATAAGTGATGCTGTATAAATGTTGCTAATTCTTTATAAGAACAAATTAATTCGATACATCTTTCTGTTTCTATCAGATATGTGCCAAGAAGTGTCTTGTAATCTATACCTGACAGTCGATGAGATAAAGTTGAAAAATATATAAACAAGAAAACATTTCTATGTGACAATAAATTAACAACCTGAAGTATTCCTAGATGTTCTGGTCCAATATCCATTTGTATTTTGCATATCAAGGCAATTCATAACTTGATACATACTCTCATGTTAACTTCACATAACATTCTCCAATAGCCCTTCACAGTGCAAAAGGAGCAGTTTTCCCTGATAGGCCATTTCACTTCTCCCTAACACTTCTTCCATGCTTTTTATTGTTTAGAAAGTTCTTTTTTGTTTCCTCTGGTGACCTAAATCTATGTATTGCTTCTTTACAACAATCTCAAACTTTACATATTCAGTGACACTTCACATCATAAAAATTACCTCCAAAAATCCATTTAAAAATACTTTAGATGAGTCTGTAGACAGAAGACAAAATAAGGTAATTTAATCCAGAACACTTTAAAGTATCAGATTACCAATTATTCAAATGTAATAAACTTGTGTAAAAGGAAACTCTGTACATACTCATATGTATGTATATGTAAACATTCTCGTAATTACCCTCAGACAGTGATAGAAGAAATATAATATACACACTTGCACACTAATACATGCACGCACAGTATATTTGTGTTAACTGTAAGGATAATGTTTCTGTCCCTGCATTAGTTAATATTTTGGAAATAAATCATAACTGGACATATATTCGCCATTATTTTTTTCTTAGAATATTTCCTCACTAGAATAACTTGCATGTGAGCTGGTGGCGTTAAAACAAACTAACTACACAATACGCAGAGGATGCCAAATTAAAATTTCAACTTCAGTCATGACAACAAAAACATGTTTCTCTTCAAATTTAATTTCCATGAGAAACTTCTAAATTAAAACCTTCCCATGCAGTGTCCTTCCATTTTTTGCATTTTTACTACCTAGAGATCAAACAGTTTGACACAGCAAAAATTCTGGTGAATTGGAAAGAAATGCTGATTGGTTTGTTGGCTGGTGGCCGGGGGAATGTTATGACCGAGTAATTATGTGTTCTGGACAGATGCATTAACCAGGCTTGGGGCCGGAGCCACTGGATATTATTTCAGTCATAAGGCTAGAGGAACTGAACAATTTTCAAAGCATTGGCTGGCTGACATTGCCGAACCCATGCCTGTTCCCGATGACTCCTTGGCAGTAACTTCCAACACTGCACTTACGACATGGTAAACAAAAACTACATTAAAGGTTTGCTTTTTAATCATGGAGGAGTTCAGCATTTCCACTAAGCTCTTGCGCTATTCATCAAGTCGCGGTGAAAGCTAGGGCAGCTTTTCACTGTCCTATCTTCTGATGGAAGTGTAGCGGTGTAACAGCGGGGAAAGAAAAGGCTTCGTGTCCAATGATGAGAAAGAACGCATATCGGAATAAAGATGATAATTTGTTTTTGCAGTTGCCTCCCTGTGTAACAAACTGAAAGCCGACGATGTGTTTGTGTGGTGATTTATTTGAATACATAAAATCCTATCCTTTGTAAAACAATTATGTCTAATGATTAGAAAAAATGCACATAAAAATAAAATCGCGCAACCAATATGATGCTCTTTGGCTTCTAGAAAAAGAAAAATAAGTCCCACAATAATGAATCAATTTGATAACTTCAGATAAAATTTCCTTTTATGGCATTAAAATGGAAGTTTAATTTTAAAATCATGTACTAATTAGTAAGTTAATAATTTAATTGGAACCACACTTGGTTATTATGTTTTATAGTATTATTGAAAGATTAAACAGCATTTTATTTTAATATTTTCTTAACTGTAGTACTATTATAGTAAAATGTAAATGATAAAGTTAGTTTCATGGGGCAGTTATAAGTCATGATGTAATAGTTGTTGATCAATGTAAGATGATGTACAAATGGATAGAGGTGTGTGTGCGAGTGTACATGTGTATGTGTGTAAAGATGTAAGTATTTTTGCTACTTTTTATTTTTTCTTTAAATATGACAAGTGAAACTTTATTTCTGTGTTATTATTTTTATTGAAACGCAAACATTTCACAAAATGTTTTTAAAACTATTTGATTTATTCTCACAAACTCAGTTTGTTCAAAATTATTCACAAATAATGTTAATTACTTGAAAGACGTATTCAGAGAGTAGTATGAATAGTATGAATAGTAATACCTATTCTTAGAGACTTCAGTACAAATTATACTTTTAAAAGTTCTTGAAGATTTATCATTTTGGTTAAATTTCATTATGTTGTTGCATTCTTTTTAAAATTTGGTTGCCCCAAAGTGTGTCTAATAACCTAAGAATTTTATTTTTTAATTAATCTTAAGAAATAAATTTATTGGCATACATAGTTTTGTTGTTGTATCTCTTAAATAACTGCAAATGAAATGTCTAAAAAATATGTCAAAAGATTATGAACTAATCATGAAATGTAAATATGATAACTAAAATCATTACAACTACCTCCTCATTTGCAATTTACAATTTAAAAAGAAAGGTTATCCTCTTGGGTTGACATATAAAATCTCTGGAGAACTTAACCAAAGGTACTTAGTGAACTAAAGAAGAAAAACTTAGAAAGATTCCTTCTTCACCCAGGACCTCCCAATACGGGTTCTAAGTGAACACTCTGTGACCTGTATGAGAAATGGACTAAGCACGCCTTCTAAAAGATATGAAAAGAAAAAACCTGTAAACAGAGTGACACAAGTTCATTTTTCAAGAAAAGAGAGAGTAAGGAGATTGAAAGGAAAAAGCTGGGAAGCAAATCAAAGTGCAGTAAAGGTGGATTGTTTCAAGTCAAAATTGTATGTTTTAGGAAGTGCTTCATTAGTAGTCCAAAATACAGGATATATAAAATATTACCATGCTAAGAATATGTAATCTGATTAAAATATTGACACACCTAATGAAATATAGTACTATATTATTTTTGACACTATGATATAGTTTATGACACACAACTAGCAGATAATATAACCACTTTAATTAACAGAAAAGCTTTTACCCAGAAGCAGTTTGCTCTTGGCTCTTTCTCAACTCTGAAAACAGTATAGATGGACCGATCTCTCTCCTCCCTCTCTTCTCTCTCTCCTTCTGTACTCTTTCTTTGAAATAAGACTCAAACATTTTCAAAAAATGGGTTTTTCTTAGAATAATTTGAATCATTCTAAAGAAATTATTTTTGTTCTAAATTGTTACCAATTCCACGGTGTCAGTCATAATGGAAACTTGTGGCTTTTAACTCAATGTTGCAACAATGTGTAGAACATGAAGTACAACAGTGATAACATGTGTGCTACATTCAATTTCTTCAAAAAAAAAACCCAGAAAATCAAAACAGTTGTTAATATTGTGTAAGTTTAAAATACAAAGTACTTAACGTAACATCTGTCACCTAAGCAATAGTTTAAGGATATTATGAATAAGTAAATTTACTCTTAATAAATGGATATTTGTTTACAAAGCCTAGTATTTAGTATTTGGCTTTCTATCTATGCTGTATTTATCAGTTTTTATTATATATAAAATAATATATTAATAATAAATGCATATACTGGATACTTCCATGAGTTATAAGGATTCTTTGCTCTGATGTAAGAAATCCTGAGACTTGATTCTTTACCTAAAACAAAGAAATGCTTTTTAGTCTTTAAAGCTCTGTTCAATAAGACACCTTGCCAAAGGGAAAAGAGAAGTTTGATTTTTTTTTAGGAAAGGCTTTGAAATATCAAAGTATAAAATATGGTTAAAATGGCTCGAGTTATTTTATTACCATAAGCTGCAGTATATGTGACTTTAGTGGGGAATGAATAAATTAAATGCAGAAAGGGACATAATATTTTTTTCCGATAGTCCTAATGAAAACACAGTATTTGAGCAAGCTTTAAAAGGAAATACAAAAGAAAGAATGTATGTTAATGTGAAATGGCCCTTAACTAATGATTTTCCTAAACAAACCTTTAAAAGTTTATCTAAGGCCTCAGCAAGGCAGAGAGACACACAGACGCACATCTGTGATATGTTTGCTGGCTTACAGTTGCTGTTTTACGAAAGGATGTGAGTTATGAACTGAGTCCCTTTGTAACCATCCTAATAAAGCTGGGTAAGATGTACAAGGAACCGGACTCCTTCAGGCTGCTGTTCTTTAAATAATAGTAGGACTGTATGAGGTATGAAGTTCATTTTATAAATTGCTACATCAACTCAAAACACAAGGCCGCTTTATCACATATGAAATCCTTTGAATGATCAGTGTCCTTCCTCTTTACGGAATGGTGAAAACTAGCAATGAAGAATCTGTACTCTATGGTACCCACGCCTTTAAGAGAGAAACCTCTGACTATGTAAAACACAAGCCCTGATTATTTTTGCTTTTAAAACCTCAGCTTGCTCTGTGTACTCAGGATAACAAAGATGACAAGAACAAGAGGACATCTTAGACTTTCGTTCTTAAGACTGCGATCAGTTAAATGGACAGAGAAAATCCAGTTAACTCTGATGACTTTATTAGCTGTAGCTCTTAAAAACTATGATGAAGAAACCACAGAGTGTAGACTCTCTTTTCTATCTCACCTGTCTTTTCTTGATTAAATAATTTAAACCTCTAAGGATCAATTTTTCAGCCTGTCTTCCGAAGGTAGTACAGTTAGTTAGTTTTTATCTCCATCCATAGCAACTCTGCTTGCTGTGACAGTTTTTTTTTTCAGTTCTATTAAAAAAATCAACTGTTGTAGAAATAAAACACTAGAGATTATAAACTTCCTCGAGTCATTTGGAATTTGTGGTTTTAATGAACTCCAGTATTCTAAGAGAACTTGAAGAGGAGATACTAACACGGGCAAGAAAATATGAAGCGAGAGAAAAATAGTTGCAACACAAATTAGCAAATTATTGTTAAAATATAAGGAGTTTTAATCAAAAGATACTGGGAGATGTCACCGAGTGTTCAGAACCCTGTTTAACAACTAGTTGTAGGGCTCCTGATGGAAAGCACGAAAGAAATGTAAATCTAGTGGCAGAAAAACGAATTTAACAAAAGTTAATGACATAGAAAAAAATATATATATATGAGATTATAAATGATATCAAAACTATCATTAGCTTCCAAAGACTCTAATTAGTTCTTCCTATTATAAAGTTTATGGCCCTTAACTTTATTGCTTAACTTAGAATTGTCTACAGTGAACCTGACCTATAGCAAAGAATCGCTACTACAGAATTAGAAATTTAAAAAACAAAAACAAAACAAAACAAAACAAAAACCCTGCAAGTAAAATCTTAGATTATAGAATTTGCAAGAAAATTTGAATGCTTGCCTTTCAGTTAACAATACGCAGCTAATCTGGGACCCTCACCCGCTTCTTGACTGATACTATATAATATTTATGCATGCATGACAACAAAATATGTTTCAATAAAAATATATTTGAACTAGCAAAGCAAAATTGCTTTAAGCTTTTGATCTGTCTCCTAGCTCACATCTCTCAAAGCCTTTTCCTTTCAACAGTACATTCAAAAGTCAAAGATATACAGCTGACGATTCAAGCTGAATGACACTCCGATAAACTATGGTTTCTCCTGCAGATAAAATACATCATAAATCGGTGCAACACTTACCTCATTTTAAATATTACTGTCTCCTTTTATCAGGTAACACTATATGACCTTGTCTTACCTCCTTTCTTCCCATATTTTACATGGGAATTTAATTCTATTCAGTGATCACAACCAGAATTTTTTTTTAATTAAAATAGGATATACGGCTTTAAAGGCTTAGGTTATCTAATAGAACAATTTAATTAAAATAATAATAATAATGAAGACAGACAGACTTCTGATGCTGTCTAAAATGTAGCAATAACAGAAGTAGATAGATTTTTAAATCGTAATATCTCTTTGTACTTAACTGCAATTTATCACACGATATAAAACAATAGGCGATCGTATTCAGTAAAATGGAGATGTAGTCACAATTTGTTTCTGCAGGGTATACAACAACATAATTTCTGGCCTTTTCAGATCAAACCACCGAAGATGAATCATAACAGCCCCACACCATGAACGCGAGTCTCTAGTGAACGGTTTGATTTACACAGTGAAGTCTCTTGGCAGCAGTTGCCCCTTTTCTGGACACTGGAGTCTGATTTGCACTTTCGAAACTACAGAATGCGGTGTTAAATGCACTAGTATAAATCCTGATCATCATCTGAGCAGCTTGGGATCTGTACCCTTCATCCCGCAAGCCTGTTGAAAGATGAACTTCCTCATTTGGCTCCCTAGGTTCAGGAGAGTGGGCCTTTGTTCCTGGGGCTCCAAGGTAGCCGAAATCCAGGTAGACCTGACCACTCACCTAACCTTTCTATTATGCTTTTCCCAGAGCACACAAGAGCACTGAACCTCAGATGCAGCCAGCTAAGCTAGTCTATCACCAAACCATTCTACCGTTTTTTGCTGCTTTTAATTTGGAACTGGTGAGGGAAATATACCCCCGTAGATTTTATCTTTTTCTTGTCTCCTAATTTCCTGTCTTGAGTTCTTACCCTTCCAAAACACGAGGGGCAGCAGATTGTAGGGTGACTTCTAGTTGGTAGATGTTTTTTCTTAAGTATGTCCTTTTCACAGGAAGTCTGGGACCCTGAAGGTTGATAACATTTTCACATGATTTTAAAGAAATTCCCAAAGCAGATGAAAAAATTCTTTTTTGGCTTTAATTGATCTCTTTTGGGTTATAGTTATTTTCAGCACACAAAGGTAATTAATTGTGAGAGTGCCTCACGTACATTAGCAAATAATGTATCCTATTATTGTATGACATAAAAGAGAAATAAAACACCCTTCCTCCCGCTGATTTGAAGGGTTTCTGCTCCAGTCATGTCTTGTGAGTATTTTCAAATTGGCAGTGATGGCTTTTCTTGGCATTCCGCAAATTAACCCACTATGCCAGGTGCTGTTGTATCAATACTGTGATTGCCACACCACACAAACTTGGAGCACATGAGGGCTGATAATGCAGTCTTCAACCTTGACCTAGAATGATGTCAGTATCAATACCCTCCCTGAACCTCGATAGCCCTCGGCAGGTAGAGCATCCAGACTCAAGCATTTTCTGTTTTCTTCTTCTGCGCTTTAAGAGCTGTTCCCTCTGAGCTGAACTTTTCCGTCTTCCTGCTTGCCTCAAAAATTTGCTGTCTCTCAAGAAGTAAGCCTTGACTCCTGGTGATTAATTCCATCTTTTCTTGCTGCCTGGGGCCACTTTTCTTTATCAGTTACCCGCTCTTGTCCTTGTAATGGGCCCTTTGTAGTATGCCTGGAGAGGACACGCTAGTCTAGTTTGGAGGAAAGAAATGCTTCACGTGTCATTGCTGCTTTGCTCCTCTTGGATGTGGGTTCCTCCCTCCCGTTTCTATACATTTCCTGATTTTCACTCTTCTCCTTCCATGCATGTAATCTGTTCATTACCTGTCCCTTTGTGTCATCCATCTTTATAAGAAGCCAACCAAATAAAGAGGAGGGATGAACTCTGGCTTACTCCGGGTTATATCCCAAGACCTACAACATATCCTAACATATGTTGTGGACTCAAAAGTTATGGATCACTCAGTATTATCAAATCCTAGTAGTGCTTTTAAAAGTCAACTGCATTTGCTCAGACATTCAAGAATCTGCAGTTATAGTCTGGCATGGTGGCGCAGATGTAGGGGTCCTGCATCGTGGCTAGCATGAGATACACAGAAAGATCCAGCATTATACCAAACTGAAGACCCACTGCTGAAGACGACCCCTCTCTCAGGGGACCCTCAAAACACTTGTTACCCCCAGTGTTTAATCTCTTTGCCTAAGTCTTACTCTTCCAACCTTTACAAACTAACCCTCCACCTTCACCACAGCATTTTTCTCCAGAATATTGTATTAGACTCTGAAAACCTATGATCCGAATTCTGACTGGGCAGTATTGGGAGACTATTCTCAGCTGTTCAAAGATCCTGAGCAAAATATAATATTTGTATTGTTTAAAGTCTAAAGTCTTTAACTTGGCATTACGGACATGCCATAAACTGCATCCTAGCATCTCTAAGCATTCCCTCCTAAATTACCTGGAGTCAGGCTTTTCTTGATACTGATACCAGAAGCATATTCTCCTTTCTTAGCTTCAATGTCCATTACCCTACCTAGTCTGTCTAAATAGTATCCATGATTTAATATTCAATCCAGATTTCCACTTATTTATTCATTAAGACCAACAAAGAATTCCAAGGTATCATGGCATCTATTTGAGCCATTATTTTGAAATATGAACAGGTATTTAATTAACTTATTTCATTTTATTAGTTTTAGATAGTTTTATAAGACGTTCTCATGTTAAAACTGGAGGAATAAAAAAGGTGTATTAGAACACTGGTCTCTCTCCCAATCCTGTCAACCAATCAGGTAGCTTGCTAGAAATAGCCAGTACATCACTTATTTTTATGAATCTTTGTGAAGATGGTCCATTAGAAACAAATAACAACTAGGGTTTTCTAGTTTGCTTAGGACTTTGTACCAAACATTTATCTCCTCTAAAGCCATTTAATATTTTATTTACTTATGATTTTTCATTTACAAAATCCATATGCATTGTATCCTTTATAGAATGTCACACAGACGTTTGTTGATGGAATGTCCAATTGTTTCAAGTTTGGAACAAACTGTTGAGTGCTGAGGCAGAATCTCCATCCTTCATCCTCAAGCAAGAAGGATAAAATGAACACACAGCAGGTTTTCCAAACACTTCCTGTGTGTGACCATTAAAGGGAAATTAAGGCATGACAAACCACATATGCAGATGTGCATTGTTCTTTCCTGATACTTTAATTTGTTCCAGACCCAAGTGCATATTACTAGGTTTCCTTCGCTTCTGATACATATGCTGATATAAAGATTAACAAAGTCACTGATTTGTAATGCATGATTCTGGTTCATTTTAGAAGTCACCCACTCCTGGAGCAGTCCAAGTTCTCCAAAAGTATGTTTGCATTAAAACTTTTCTCATAATTACGTACATCTCCGTTTCATTTAGACATATTAGAAATGACATGACAGGCCACCCACCTTGTCACTGCTTGGTAAATGTCTTCCAGTCCTATGATTATTTTAAGAGTTTGGATCACACTATGAAATAAGAAGAACCCAGGATAATTCTTTTCTTATAAAAATAATATTAAACTGTTAAGCCTTGGAAGAAAGTACATTTCACTCATGATTGAACAATGTGTTTAGTAATTCTAATTTAAAATAGTAAATGATACTGTCAATGTTCAGTGTCTAGCTGTTTGTTTGGTTAATGGAGAACCCAGCTAGGTAAGCCAGAGTCCCTCAGAATCTAAACTTTAGCTATCGAAATCACTGCTTTGAATTCACCAAACTATCTGACAGGGACAGCTTTTCCTTTTTCTTTCTTCACACTGTGCAGTCAAAATCCAGAATGCATGCTGGATATAAGTCCCTTGAATTAGAAATTGATTTTTACTGCTAATCTTGTTATTTAAGTTAATGTTCAAAATTTAAATAGTGATTACAAAGGCCTAAATTTTTCTTAGAAAATAAACATATTAGATGGAAACTAATTTTTTTTAATTTATTTATTTATTTATTTATTTATTTATTTATTTATTATATGTAAGTACACTGTGGCTGTTTTCAGACACACCACAAGAGGGCATTGGATCTCATTACACATGGCTGTGAGCCACCATGTGGTTGCTGGGATTTGAACTCAGGACTTTTGGAAGAGCAGTCAGTGCTCTTAACAGATGAGCCATCTCTCTAGCCCAGACACTAGTTTTTCAAACATTGTTTTTAGATTACTTTTAGAAACTTAAAACTGTTTTTTCTCAGAATTTTGGAAAATACTAGTATTTTGTGTTTAGAATTTTGGTAGCTCATTACATCACAATTTCAGTTTATGTTGAAGTTCTAACTCATGTTATTTTTCTTGGTGACCACTTTCTTTTCAATAAACATGTACAGAAATGACTTTCAAAAGTTTGTTCTTTATTCTGTGGGCCTTTAACTCAGAGGCTCTCATAATTATAAAGTTCGACATTATAAAATATTGTCTTGAGAAGCTGGAGAGATATTTGGGCAGTTAAGAGCACTTATTAGTCTTATATTGGACCAAGTTTCAGTTCTTAGCAGCCACATGGTGACTCACAATCTTCTGTAACCCCAATTCCAGGGAATCTATGCCCTTTTCTGGATTCCTAGGGCACTAGGCACCCATGAGATACATGTGAACACATGTATGTTGGCAAAATAGTTATACAAAATAAATATTTTCAGCCACAAGATTTATGTGTATATGAATGACAAATGAATTGATAACTTATCTTTGATTTGATGTCTTATTTGATTTGATGAACTTATCTTTCCTTTTCAGTTTTTAACGCTTTAGGTATATATTGTCATAATGGTTTTAATATTTACCAACAAAGCATTAGGTATTTTCTTCACAGTTAAGCCTGTTTACTCCAGTGACATCTCTAGACTTTGGTAGCACTTTGTCTTGACTGGCATGATATGTAGCCAGGATGTGTATATCTCCAAATAATAATGCTTTCCTTGTTAAGAGCAGCCCATTTCTAAGTATATCAGCCACTCAGACAGAGATAGTTGTCAAACACACAGGTTGTAAGTAAAGGTAACTGAAGAAGCAGAGATCCTACTTTTCTCTACTATTTCTGAATCACATCGAGATTATAAAAAGAGACAAGAAAAGCTACAGAACAACATGAACAGACCAAATTTTCAACCGAAAAAAATTATTTGTAGGCTATTTCCATCAGCGAGAAACAAACAAACAAACAAAAAAAGGAAATTATTTTCTGCAGATAAACTTCCTCCTTAACAAACGTTTAAGACTGTTTTCCTTCTGATTTTTACAATTCAGCAGAAGTACAAAGATGTTTATTCTCAGAGGGTTTGTTCCCTGTTGCACCAGCTTTTGCTAATCCTCTCCAGCCTCAGCTCCTTTGGTTGGTGGCCATCTGGCATGCTGCCTTTGATTTTATGAATAAGGTCTCCAATTGTTTCTGCAGCTGTTATCATTGCAGCCTGACCTGCTCCAAATGGGGATAACAGGGGGAAATATCTCCACAACTTGCAACGCATTCTGCTCCTGTGGCTCTCTCTCCAGACCTCTCATTGTGATTTTCCTAGTGTACATTCCTCAGCACAGATGGTGACACAGCTAGACCTTAGTTTAAGGAACACATAAAAGTGAGCTTTTCTCGGGAATCATTGTTTATAACTATACTTATGAACCATGGATGAGAGCCATTCAGTCTCTGCATCTTATACATGTTGTTTTCGTCAGTGGTCCTTGAAGATGCTTCCCGCTATGCAATCTGTACCTCTAATGGGTTGTTTCTAATATCTTCAGTAACGTGAATGTTTGACATAGTTACTTCATATAAAATAGTAATTTTCAAGCTGTGCTCCTAGGACCCCAGGAGACGAGATGGGGGTGGGGGGGCAATGGACGGCTATTTTCAAGTGATGAGGTAGAAGGGTCTCATGTCTGAGGCCACTTTGAGAAATGCAGCAAGACTATGTGAAAACGGCGGGAGGGTAGGGATGTTTCAGTACCTTTTTTAGAGAATAACAGAATTCACTTATGTGAGTAGTAGAACCATCATTAAAAGTGTCCCTGCCCCGGAAAATAGCTCACCTTGTAGTGAAATTGCTTAAAATGTTAGCTTCTTATCCTGTGTTTAAACAGCACACAAAACATCCGCTTTAGAGCAGCAATAGAAGGTTGAACCAGAGAGTACATTAAATCACCCAATAGTTCCTCTGTGGGAATAAATTACATCTGCTTGCTCTTGGGACCTAGTCAGGTCTTGAGAAGGCCTGGGACGACTGGGATGGAATGACAGTGATAGAGAAGAAACATGTTCCCTGACGTTATCACCTCAGGAAACTCTGAGGTGTTCTGGGCCCACTAAGCTAGGTATGGGGGGCGGAGGCTAAAGAAGAGACAGGAAGGGCAGCAACAGGAAATGCAGACTCTTACATAGGCTGGGAGAGTAGAGGAAAGATATTTAGCAAGGGGAGGAGATAGGTTGGGACAGGTTTTGGGGGCACTGTCTTTATTCACCTCTACTGCTAGTCAGCGGAATTCCTACTTTTCAAGCAGCACAAGTCTTTCATTTCTATGTGAACCTTCTATTCTTCTAACATGACAGCAATTAAAATGGGTTTTCCCCTGTATCTTGTTACCAGTGCCCATAATGCCAGGTACGTTTTATTCCGCTGGACTGGTCTTTTGCATTAGGCTTTCACTCCTCTCTAGGTTCAGCCAGGAAAGCTCTCATATCTGCATGTAATTTGTCATAAATGTGGACATTCATCTCTATTCTTAGGTGGAAAGTTACTGCTCAAGTAAGATGTCGCATCATAACTCTATACCTACATTCTTCCCTACAGTAAGATATGACCAGACTATCTCACTCTTGTGAACTTTTATTTTATTATTATTATTTATATTGGGGGTGTGTGAGAGAGGGTTTCTCTGTGTGCCCTGGCTGTCCTGGAACTCACTTTATAGACCAGGCTGGCCTTGAACTCAGAAATCTGCCTGCCTCTGCCTCCCTAGTGCTGGGATTAAAGGTGTGTGCCACCACGCCCGGCATGAACTTTTATTTTTTATTTTGTTCTTTACTTTTCTTCTTTTTAAAAAATGATGTTTGTTTGTTTGTTTGTTTGTTTGTTTATGTGAGTATACTGTTTTTCTTGTTAAACACACCAGAAGAAGGCATCGGAGCCACCATGTAGTTGATGGGAATTGAACTCAGGACTTCTGGAAGAGCAGTTGGTGCTCTTAACTGCTGAGACATCTCTCCAGCCCCTCCCATAGCTTTTAAATAAAGAGAAAGTCTGTGGGGTCACCTTTTGCATTATCTTAAAGTGAGAATCAAGATTCAGTTATTACTAACTCCTTATGTCCAAGTTGGTTTTTTTTTTTTAAGATTTATTTATTTTATGTATGTGAGTACACTGTAGCTGTCTTCAGGCACACCAGAAGAGGGTATCTAATCTCATTACAGATGGCTGTGAGCCACCATGTGGTTGCTGGGATTTGAACTCAGGACCTCCAGAAGAATAGTCAGTGCTCTTAACCTCTGAGCCATCTCTCCAGCCTCTACCATAGCTTTTAAATAAAGAGAAAGTCTGTGGGGTCACCTTTTGCATTATCTTAAAGTGAGAATCAAGATTCGGTTTTACTGACTCCTTATGTCCAAGTTGTTCCACATTCTTACGCCTTTTCTAGAGGTAATGCTCTTTAAGTCTGCCTCTTCTCTCACACAATGATTTTGTGTTTCTTAATTCAGGATTAATTTTAGGTGATCTGTCTTCTTGTTTTCTTGGCCATCGGGCTTGGTACTCACACATACATGCAGGCAAACACTCATATACACAAAAAGAAAATATTTTAAAACAAAAGAAAATGTCTCGTGAGCTCATTTACACTGACAATAATTCTTGGTTATTTCTCTTGTATTTTCCTCTTTTAATTTTAGAAATATATATATTTATATTTTGATATGTATATACATGTGTATATATATGTGTGTGTGTGTATAGATAGATAGATAGATAGATAGATAGATAGATAGATAGATAGATAGATAGATAGATAGATAGATATAGATATAGTTTATTTTACAGGGCAATTTGCTGGCAGCTTAATTTACAGGCAGGAAAGAGAAAACAGCAATGTAACTACAGCTTCAGCAAAAGTCAGCTTGAAATGGGAATGGGAACCAAAGAGGTGAAAATCTAGAACACTCTGCCCAGCATTCTCTTAACAACTTCCCTTGTACTTGAAAATTTCAGCAGGACATAGCATTGCCATGGAATCCTTCACAGGTGGCCAAGTGCTTTGATGTGCAGTTTCCGGTTTCTGCAGACTTTGATCCCTGCCGACCCTCAGACCAGGATGAGTGATCAAGATTGATCAAGATGTCACTGTGGCTAAGAACATGGCTCCAGCTCCTTCTTCTCAGTAGTTACCAACTCTCTGGGAGGTGAGCAGGATGCACCCACAGTTCTGTGAGGCTTTGGATCACTACATGTGTTCTGCATGACACAAAGTCAAGAAGGGGGTGGGGGTGGGGGTGGGGGACACGTTGTACCTTCTGCAAGTCTGGGACTTCTTAAGTGCCCACCACACTCAGAAGAATCCACTCTGAAGTGCACATACCTTTCAAAGTGGTCAGGACTTCCTGGGAGGCGAGCAAGGATTGATGCCTTGACTGAGTTCTCCCAGGCCCTTTAATGATCAAAGAAAAGGAGCCCAGTTCCCTGCTGCCTGAGGCTAGGCTACCATCCAATTCCAGCAGTGGGAAGCCAGAAGAGGCCCTGGGAAAGTCCTAACCACTCATTCACTCTGAGCTTCCAGTTCCTGCAAGGTAGGGAAGGGCCAGGCAGCCTTTTTGGTACATACTATGTCTTCTGCGATCTAAAGATGTATTTATACAACTTACCTTCATCCTTTCCTTAGCAAACAGGATTTCTTTTCTTTTTTTCTCTGTATCAAGAACAAACACTATGTGAGGATCATATCAATGTTTGTGTTCTTATGTATTTTTATTTCTGATGAGGCAGGTTCAGATCAAACCGCAAAGTCACAACAAATAATCAAGCAGCTCGTGGTGGGTTATTTTTGCTTTTATGTGATTATCCTTTGTGGATCTTTCTTTCTTTCTTTCTTCCTTCCTTTCTCCCTCTCTCTCTTTCTCTCTCTCTCTCTCTCTCTCTCTCTCTCTCTCTCTCTCTCTCTCTCTCTCCTTAAATTCTCCTCTAACTTTGCTCAGTGGCAGTATCGTAGCCAGTGAGGTTCATTCGAGGCACAGTTATTGTTAATTGAAAACTTTTAATTCTCTTATCGGGGATAGATAGATATTAAGTCTGAATTGTTGTGCTCAGTGGGAGAAAAGGAAGCAGGAAGAAAATTATAGAATGACCCCTCTCCTTCCCCTTCTCTGCCCCCCCCCACACACACACATACACATTCAACTGCCAGCTTCCTTGATCAAGGGACAAACTTCTCTGTGAAGAGACTTCCAGTTGAGAGAGTGAACACCCTTTCAACAGAAGTCTACTAAGTCCTGGGGAACACCAGACAGTACTGGCCACTATTCAGAAGGTTCTGGTTCTTACCGAGGCAGATCCTACTTCCCTAGATCAGGTAGGAAGGGTCTGGAATCCAGGCTTAGAGAAGGAAAATCTGCTCCCTCAGGGAAGGACAGAAGTAATAAGCTCCCCCCCCCCCACCTCCCAGTCTTGAGGTTTGCTTGATGACAAGGAAGCTTCAGAAGAATAAAAATTCCTTAGAAGACACTGACTAATTTAAACATTAAATTGGAAAGCCCTTGATGGATGAGCACCACCATTTGAAAGAGAGATGATGCGCCCTCCTCTGGACCGCCAGATCCTGCAGATGAACTTGGGCTTTGAGGAAGAAATGGAATACAAGGGTATTGCTGTCCTCTGTTATTAAACAGATTGGTCACTTTATGGAAAAGCTGTGTGTTTGTGTGTTGGGGGTGGGGTGGAGTAATTTAAGCTGCACGCATAAAGCTCTTAGGTGGGGAGAAAAAAAGCTTCAGCCAGGTGGTCAGGGATGTGTCTAAGGGACACTTCTAAAAGCCCCAATGGGTTGTAATGTAAACCTGATCCACTTACCTAAACCAGCAGCTAAAGGAGGTGTGTGTGTGTGTGTGTGTGTGTGTGTGTGTGTGTGTTTCAACAGTTGTGTCCCCAGTGCCTCAAGCAGGAAGTACTAAATCCAGATTAGTAAGAGGAATGATAGGATGTCAGAATCTCACACACAATGGAAAAAGGGAAAGGAGGAAGGGAGCAAATGTAAAATGCAAATCTTTACCCACAGTTTTGGGAGAACCTGTCCACCGATGATGAAAATAAAGTGCCCTAACATTTTCAGTTACACCTCACAATAAAGAAAAGCATGGTCCTGTGTGGATTGGGGGTTCAAAGCTGCAGAGTGCTTGCTTCTAAAGGAGTCTTTTTCAGGCTCTGGAAAAAAAAAAAGAGAGAGAGAGATCCTGAGACTTGGGGCTCATTTGGATGGTGTGGGACAAAGCTTACTTCCCAATATTAAACCTATAAAGGAAAACCGGCAGAACTTTCAGGCTACTGTCTAAGTAGAGCTTTCTTCCGAGACTGAGAACACCACTGTTGGGTGGGCTTGGAAGGGTCTGCAGTAGGACTGTTGTTAGTGTTAGACTTTGCGGCTTTCTCTCCAGTCCCAATCAGCACCTCGGGCGCTGAGGAAATTGAAGCCCCAGGCCTAACACTGACGTTTTCTGACCAGCCACAGACTCGACAGAAGACTCCCCACTGCGCAGCACCGTGGGAGACTCTGGTGTTGGGTTCACAAAGCCCCTTGGCGGGCCCCAGTCACTGTCATCACACCCTCAGGCTCCACTACTGATAGAGACCATGTGCAATTGTTACAATGTGCATAAAAGCACCTCTCCAAAGGCGTTGGTTTCTTCTGTTCCTACAGTGTTGTTTGTTTGGCAGATCCTCCACGTTTTCCAGGTGTCTTGGGAATTCCTCTCTATTTCAGACAGAGGTGTAATCCCCACCTCTCTTACTTCCTTGCCTAATGCCCCTCATCTGCAGCCTTGAGGCCACTGCAAAACTCAGAGCAGAGTCCAGAGTCTCTTTCTGACTTCTGTGGAAGCTGTTTTGACCAAACTAGAAAATCCTCTTGCGTCTATTTCCAGCAGGTCACCTCCAGAATGCTGGGATCTCGAAAGAGAGTGTCAGTATTGCTGGGCAGCTCAAACAAGTTCAAAGAACCAGCCCTTCACTTAACCTCCTCCAGCAACATTTTGAAAATTCAGAGTGTCCGGGACAGGAAGAGCAGGTCGGGCAGAGCCAATGAGGATGGGGGTGGGGGTGGGGGGCGATCAAGGGAGAAAGAAGTACCTGGGGATGGGGAAGAGAACTAGAGCTCCAAGCTTTGATTTTAAAACTGGCGGTGAACCGGGTAGTTTGACACTCCACCCCCTGCCTATGTCTCAGCTTGATCCTGGAGCTAGTTAGAGCATATAACGGGCACGCGGGTGGGGCAATTCATTAGGCAAGAAATGGATTAGTTGTTTACTATCTATAAACATTCCAACCACAGCAACGGATCATAAAACCGCGGAAGGGCCTGTAAAAGGGAGGAGCGAGGAAGCGTCCATGTGGGCCGCGCGGACTTAGGGATTGTTCCTGAGTGATAAAGTGTCCATTAGAGAGGGAGAGGCAGGGAAGGGGAAATGATTTCCTAGGCTGGGAGTCACGATTTCTCCAAGCTGCATGGGGGCAGACAGCGTTGGGGTGAGTTGGAAGGAGAGGGAGAGAGAACGGACCAAAGACTGAAGGGCCGCGATGGGGCCATTAGCAAGGCTCATGCAATAAAAGCTGCGGATTAAATGAGGAGAGCAATTTAGTCTTCAGGTTCTTGGCGAAATCCTTAGTAACCATGAAAGCAGCCTAGTAAGATTTTATGGAGGAAAAGAAGTTTAAAACCAACATCTTTCTGATGGCAGACACACTGTGAAGAGTGGCCTTTTAAAGTTTTCATTCAGAATAGAAAGTTTAAAGAGGAGTTAATCTCGAACAATTAAATACTTTTTAAGGTATAAAAGATATATATATATACACACACATATAAGTATATAAACATACATTAACCAGTAGATTTTTTGTTTACTCATTTTTCTTGGAACAAGGTTTAACCTCTTTACATTTTTAACATTTTACTTACTATGTCAGAAACCGAGAAGACGTATTTATATTGGTTTGTGAACAACTGCTCGAGCAAACTTTCAATCAAATTCAGAACCTCTTAGAAATTATTGGTAACTTTATTAGTGGGAAAGTAATATATTGTTTTTAAATCTTTAGGAATGCTAGTTTTATAAAATAGTGTTACATAACAGAGGGTTCTCATTTCTCAAATTTTAAAAGTGTATTAAACAGAACATGCCATAAGGAGACATGCTTCACAGGTGAAAGGGTGATTAAAAAAAAAAAGAACATAATAATACACATAGAACTATTCAGGATGAAGAAAAACAAGATCAAGAAGTTTTCACATCCCCAGAAAGTCCCCCTCGTACAACAGATTTCTTTTTTAAAATTTGTTTATAATAATCATACTTGGGAAGATGTTAATATTTAAATAATCATCCAATTCCTAAATTCGTTTTGGGTACCAATATTGGTACCAACAGTCTTCTTGAAAATAAAAACAGAACTGCTTTGGGTATTCCAAAGAGGGAACAAAAAGCAGGCTTGGCATTCATAAGCCCAGCCCCCACCTTCCTTTATCCCTCACCGAGAGACATAACAAACAAACCATCACATGTTGAAAAACACATCTGAAAACAGAAAGGTCATGTTGCTGCCAGTCCTGGGGAACGTTAGCTGATGTTTGGAAAATAGTTGACAGTTGAAGGTTGGGGTTTCTCTCTTTTCTGCTCAGAAAGGGGAGGGAAGGGAAAGAGGAGGAGGGGGAAGGAGGAGGGGAGGGGGAAGGGAGGAAGGAACGGAGATAATGGAAAAAGGTTAGAGTGGGGGGGGGACAACTTATGAGGTACAAACTTGCCAAAATAAATTATCTGAAGGTTACTAACTTCCTGCTCTAGATTCAAACATAAGTACACACACATGCGTGTGCACACAGAGAGACACACATAAATGCACACATGCACATTCACACAAGTACAGGGACTAAATGAATACGGAATGACTGGAATTTGCACTGTTTCAATGTGAAGAGGAGTGGGGTTTTGTTTGTTATAATGAAACAAAAAAATTAATCACTGGAACATCCAACTCTGACTTCCTCCAGGGAAAGATTGTTGGACGAAGGTCCCTTTCCCAGTAGCTTCAGGGAAGGTGAAAGTCAAAGGGTGGCCTGAACATTTCCTAAAAGCTCCCGGATCCCTCTTAGTCTAGCTAATCCTAAACACAGAATACTTCTCACCGACTCAGCTGGGCGCAAGAACCATCCCCCAACCCCCACTCCTCTCCTCCACCCCTCATCGTGCCTTGCTCGGTATCAGCTGCCTTCGGAGATCCCTCTTATTTGAACTTGTAAGGCAGAGCCCCGGATTCCCAGAGTCAAGACTGGAAATTATCATATTGAAATTGTATTAATAAATGACAATGGCAGTAAAGAGCGAGTCCTTTATTGCCAGTTCATGTCTCTGATGTCTTCAAAAGAGACTTTCATTTTCTAGGTAGGACAGTGGAAGGGATTACTAGGGAGGCAGAGACTGCTCAGAGATATTTGGGGTTAGACAGAAATTGTGTGACCTTGGGAAAGTCACTTTAACTTGGAGGGGTTCTGCTTTCCTGAAACACCTGTGTCTGCTAATATGCTCCTGCATTCTTTGATTGAATGACAATATTTAAATCATCACTAGCAGACAGGTTATTTCAGCCCTGCCCCGCCCTCCTGCTTTTTTCTGTGGAAATATTCCTGATAAAGACTCTGGGCAGGGACGTTTTGCGCCGAGCCCCCTTCTGTTAACCGTTGGCTTATGGTGGGGCGGACCTGATGAGCTTTGGAGCGCGGAATCCACTATCAAGCGCTGACAATGACCCTGCGCGTGTGAAACACATAGGCTGTACACCTGGTTTGTCAGGCTGTTGCAAACAGCGCTCCACTTGACTGTCAGACCAGAAGAACAGTCTACCCCATCCTGCACTCTGCAGGGGTCTCAGGTACTTCTGCTCTGCTGGACTCAGGTAGAGAGTATGTTCTCTTCCACCAGGCCCCACAGGCTCCTAAGGCCACTGCGCAGAGCCCAGGACAGGGCTCCGGGGTAGCTGAGGCAAAAATCATAGCCGCTTGCAAAAGGAATGACCCACCCTGGTGTTGAACAGGAATAGCCTCAGCAACGGAAGAGCAAAGGGCTGTTTGCCTTAGGGAAGAATGATTCCTGACCATTTGTTTTAGGATGCAGTGTTCCTAGAACGCAGCCACTGACTGTAGTCATCCACAGCATATCTGTAAGAAGCAGGAAGCCAACCCGTGTTCTCAATGAAGAAGCAATACTAGTTCCGTTCAGCAGTAGACCCTTTTGTTTTTAAAAGCCACGAGGTCCTCCCACCCCCATTGACCATTCTCAAAGGCTGCCGGGGAAACACACCACTTCTGCACATTTCTGCCACTGATCCTCTGATAGAGTCCGGTGGAAGCTAGTCTGATACTTTCGGGTACTTTCAGTTACGTTTTTCAATCCATCATTTTAAAAGTTAACCTTTTAGCTATCTTCAAACAAACAAACAAAACCCTGCAAGCTAAGACTCACTGCACCGCAAACATTTAAAACAGCTTGTGCTGGTACTGGGAAAAGCCCTCTTCCCACCCTAACCCCCCCTCCCCAGTCACTGATGGAAGCCCAGCCCTCATTGCAAGTCACATAGCTTACTACATTTCATCTATATTCCTCCCCTAGTTCGATTTGCTAGCCCGAACACAAGCCTTGGAACGTAGTGCAGACAGCCAAGCTGATTCTGAGATACAGAGGGAAAGCCAGCAGACCCCCAGTACCAAGCCGCCAGTAGACAGTGTGAGATAAAGACTGATAGGGAGGCATTTAGGGCAGAGATAAGGTTCAGGAATCTTGGAGTCTGCCTTCAATGCTTCAGCAGGCAGCCCCCTTTTAATATCACCCCAAGCTTCACCTGGAAAATGGAGTGGTCCCAAGAGGGAGTTGTAAAAGTCACTTTACACACACACACACACACACACACACACACACACACACACATACACACACACACACACCATCCCCAGGCTTAGCTCTCTGGAATGTCACCAGAGATGCTAAAAGAGGAAATACTTCAAAGGCCAGTGCAACCGAAGTTAAAGGGACCCCTTTCTTATTCATAAAGAATAATCCGTGTGCTTGAGTTATTCTTATTGTTCAGAATTTCTAACACTATGCTTGAATATTGGCATCAGGTGTGGCTTATGACATGTGCCAGAACACTTATTTTCAAAGGAAAGTAAAGACTTTTGTAACTTTAAATAACCATATGTAAAAGGCTCATGAGTTTCAGCATGTCAGTTACAATTAAGATATTACATTTAATAATCCATTCTCTTAGTTACTTTACATTTTTCTACAGCAATGATACTTAGCTATTCAATTTTACTTTTCAGAAAAAAAATTACTTCCTCTTCAAATGATAACAAAAAGTATGTCTGGCTTTTAAACACTCTCTAATTTGTAAACAAAATGTTTTGATACATACATAAAAACAATAAAAATGAAGTTATATTTTAGAAATGAACAGAGTCCATTTTTCTAATATAAAGAAAGACTCACTGTGATGTAAACAAGAAAGAACAGATAACTCTATGCTTAACGGCGGGTTTTTTTTTTTTTTTTTAATTCTCAAGCATAAGTGGATTAGTTGGGAAAAAATTCACATTGCAGAAATCATTACACATCACAAGAAAAAAAACTGACCAGAATGCTCCTGGTAAATTATAAATACATTTCACATTTGCCATAGGAAACTTCCACTTACACATATTGCACTTTTTGCAATGCAATACATTTCCAAATTTTTTAACTTACAGCAAAATGAGAACATTTTTGCTATATTTATTTATTAGTCTTTAGTTATTTATTTTTCTTTAAAAGCTGCCAGCCCACAGTAAGAGGTGTGTGTGTGTGTGTGTGTGTGTGTGTGTGTGTATGTGTGTGTGTGTGTATGTGTGTGTGTGTGTGTGTGTGTGTGTGTTTAACCAGCAAATGTTGAAATTTATAATCTAAAGGAATTAGCAGCTTGAAAGTCTTCCTACAGCTTTAGAGACTTTATTTGTTGGATTGTCATTTTCTAACTTTTATAATTTTCATGTTTGAATATTTTGATGATTCTTAATATTTTTTCCATTTAAGTCACACCAACTAATTTGGACATTCTTAGCTAGTTTTACCTTGACATACATTGCCACAGTAACTGGACTGAGTGAACAGAGTTTAGTCCCCAGGATGAGGCAAATATTCATAGCACATTGATGACGTTGGATGTCAAGACTTTCTGAACTATGGTTTTTATAGAAATGTTCATGAAAAGATTTGGTCAGACTATTCACAATAACTATTATTCATAACAACTATTCATAGTAACTATTAGCCATGGGATTATACAGTTAGTACTAGAGTTAGTCCTCTTCAAGAGACCTCTGAACAGCAGTGGAATAGTACAGACAGTCCCCCACCCGTGCAACACACACACATTTCCCATCCCTAATGTACCAGGAACAATCCTCTTATTTTATTAAAATGGTCACAAACCTTATGAAAAGAAGGCAATATTTTAATCTCTTACCTGAGAGAATCTTGTCACTGTGAGAAGAACTAAAATTGTCACTGTGAGAGGAACTGAAATTGTTACTGTCCTGTTTTCTATGACAGCCCTGGCTTCTGTACTGTATTGCTTTCATGAAGGCTGAAATAACCATGTGTCACTGTAGCCTCCAGGGACTGTTATGAAAATGAGATATGTAACTGGTTCCAATAAGCGCTGGAGACCTTGACCTGGGAATCCAGTTGAGAAAACAAATTACCTCACATATGCTAAAGCATAATTAAAATGTTATTCTAAACTAGTTTTTGTGTGTGTGCGTGACTTTGTATATGCATATCAATTCTATATAAATCACAAAGATGTATGTATGGAATTACAGTACTTAGGGATATGTTACATGAACTTCCTTTTCTTTTAGAGTGGCAAACGTTGACTTTGAATGCAATCAACTGTAACTTCCATCTTCAAAAATCTTCAAAAATTCCGTTGTTTCTGAACAATACATTTTAGGCCCGGAGTTTTGGTGAGTGCATATAATCTTAATTCCTGGAAGGCTTGAGGTTAGAGAAGTGGAAATTTAAGATCAGCTTTAGAGTCAGAAGAAATTCAAGCTTTCTAGCTCTCGTGCTCGCTCTCCCTCCCTTCCTTGGTCCCTCCCTCCCTTCCCCTCTGTCTTTTCCACTCTTAACCAGTGTCTTGCAGAAGCTGGACAATAAGACCTTCACAAGGCCACACCCCCATTTAACAGTGCCCTCCCCCAGGCATTTTTATTTTTTCAAGTTTAAACTCTCTTTTAATTTCTTCACACCTGGCCCTGCTGGCATTTGTATTTTGGCTCCACATGCATGGTTACATTCTCTATTGACTCACTAACAAGTTGTGCCCTCACTTCTGATTTAACATTTATTTGAAACTGTATTTGTTCAGAACAACGAGCTCTGTGGAGAGTGTACATTTTATGCAGCACAAATGAGTTTCACGCAAATATAGGCGCTAGAGGTGGTTCCGTGGTAAGTAACAATGTTTACTGATCTTACAGGAAATCCCACCTAGTTCAGTCCCCAGCACTCTTGTCTGAGGACTCAACCGCCTGTAACTCCAGCTCCACGGACATCTAATGCAGCCCTCTTCTGGCCGCCCCAGGTACTGCACCCATGCAAACAAACAAAAAAGCACTTTTTTAAGCTAATTAAAATGAGGTTTGCATCTTAACAATATGTTACTATGATATGGCACCATCAATCAAGTTGTAAATTGGTTTGAAAACATGAAGAGTACGATTTTTTTTTCAGGGTGTAATTGTCATCCTACTGCCAAACACCATTTGCATGAATGTTTTGTTGACTTCAGAATGTAAATGAACCTTTAAGAGAACTTTGAGATAGATCACTAATTTTTTTTATTCTATATCTTTTAGGCTTTAAAGCATAATTGCATGTTTTCCTTTTAAAAGATAATATTCAAAATAAAATTTCAAAAATAAAAATTAAGTTAGAATACCTATTTAAAAGTATAACCATTGTTTAGCTTATTTTGATTCTTTGCTTTGAGACAGAATTTCTCTATGTAGCCAGACTTTTCTGGAACTCTCTATGCAGTTTAGGCTGGCCTCTAACATGTGATCCTCCTGCCTCAGCAACAGTTTCCTAAATCCTAGGATTATACATTTTGATTTTTTTTTATGTCACTCACAATGTAGATCCATTAAGCGCAAAAAATTATATTCAAAAGAATAAAAAATATTTCATATGTACATATGTTCTTTTAAAATTGGCCTGTGTGGTGTTTATGCCTGTAATCCCAGCACTCTGGGAGTGGAAGCTTAAATTACCAATATTATCTGTATATTGAGGATATAAATATAAAATAAATGTGTAAGTGAGGATATTTTTTATTCCTAATATTGTATATCACTTAATCTCTAACAAGAGAGCATAGACCTCACCATTTACTTTAGAAGCTATTATTCAGATATTCCCTCTGGTTTGTGAAACAAAATTGTATCAGCATAACATTTGAGACGGTAATTTCAATTACATTGTCCACCACAACAATCTTTAAATGAAATGTACCTCCAGTGGCCATCCGACAGCTAACACCCCGGGGCGCTGTTCTAAGAGCTCCAATGAACAAAGCAAACAAAAGACCCGCTGCCAATAGAATTAGGGCAACCTTTTCCACCAATGAAAGAAATCCTCAGGAAGAAAATTCTGTAATTCTTGGCATAGCCACTAGGTGTCAGAGTTCACGCTACTGATAGCATTCTGCAGAGCAACATTTGGTGCAAATGATAGAGCTGCTTGCTGTAAACTTGACTAGCATATTTTGTTGCAAGAGTCTCTTCTTGAGCAATGCAGTTAATGGCTAACCACCACAGTACGTCAAGCTCTCAGTTTTACAAAGTATCCCCTGCTAGGCACTCATCTGTTCAGAAGGCAGCCAGCCAGCTGTGTCCATTCAAGACCTTCCTGCAAACCACCCAAGCTTATGTTAAGTAATTCATCTCTTTTCTTCATCGCATTCCTTTTTACTCCAGATGCTCAGATCATAGCAGGGATCTGAATTTACACAGAGCCAACCAAGCCATGGCTCAATTTTATTCACATTTACATTAATATATTTAGCTATTACACTTTGGCCTGTTAATCTGGGGGTTAGTGTCCAAACTAACATTTTGGAGTAATTTCCATGTGGACAAGTACTAAACATAGGCACCAATAGAAACGCACTCGTAATCATGGTCATATTCAGCCAGACTTCAAGCCCTCACACTGGGGAACTAAAGTGCTTCTTTCAATTAGACTCCTTTTTTGAAACAGAACGGAGGTATTTTTCCCAAATGAAATTGGAAATTCATTCTTACATCTATCATAGAGATTAAAACAAACAAACACCCAAAACAAAACAAAAAACAAAAAAACCCCACACTTCATCTTCTTTGAAGATGTTTGTGCAAGATGCAGAAATATTTGCAATCATTTAAATGCAAAGTATGAGATTCCCTCTGCATTAACCATGTGACTACGTTCACATCCTTGTTTTTAGGTAACAGTTCTTTAAGTCTACGAGGGACATGTGATCTCTTCTTTATCATGCAATAAAGAGAAGAGTAAATACTACTCTGCGTGGAGATATTATATCCAGGTGACTCTGTTCCTTTCCTAAGGTCATAAATGGATTTTATATTTTGGCTTTGTCTTTGGAGTTTGTTGGAGACCAAACTCAGAGACTCTCACATGGACAAGCACTCTGTTACTGGGTTACATTCCTCCCCCATCTTCCTCCCCTCCTCTGCCTCCACCTTCTCTTCCTCTTCCTCTTCCTCTTCCTCTTCCTCTTCCTCCTCTTTCCTTCCTTCCTCCTTCTCTAGCATCTTGCTAAGTAACTCAAGTAAGCTTCAAACTTTCTGTCCTCCTGCCTCAACTCACCTGCCCTTCCCCATACCCAGCTATAATTGGTTTATCGAGTAATTATTTGAGTTATCTTTTTGCAGAATCTCCATCCATACAATCCTCTTACAAAATGTGGTGTCTAATGGAATATGATTCAAGTAAATGGTTTTGTGAACAGAAGAAAACCACCAATATTTTACTACTTGCCATTTTAAACAGAGTATAATATTTGTACATACATTTTATTTCTTACTTTCAAGGTGGCCCCTCTAACTGATATTACAATAAATCACAATCTTAATTCTTAACCCTAACCTTGAGGCATGGCAGTTACTTATGAGAAAATAATAGTCCCATCTTCAGAAAGGTTTTGTCTTTTACTGAAAAAGGAAAAAAGGAAAAGAAAAGAGAGTTAGTTACCTCTTGAGAAGATCTGGTAAATGCTAATGACGTGAAGGAAAAGTTCTTTGCTGAAGAAGCACAATGAAGAATAAGCTACAAGTTACTTACAACTCTTATTTCAATATCATCCTCAATTGAGTATGATATTTCTGAAACTCATAGTAATGGTATTTCTTTCTATAGGGAACTACTTATGAAACACATTTCCAAAAATTAAATTTCCTTCTCAAGCCAGGGTTGAGTTATAAGGCATGATATAAATGTTCCCACCGTCACAGAGGTTTTTTTTTTTTTTAAATCATGGATTCCAACTGGAAAACAATTTAAGGATGTTTTTGATTGAAAACAAATTTTGAACCTTGCATACATTACATCCAACATCCAAGATGACTCCACCACCACGTGTTTAAGTTTATTATTGCATTTATCACATTGTATTACAGTCAGGAGCAGGGCGACCATACATCCTTAGTTGATGCCTGCTAGGTTGAAGCAGCATCTGGTTTGGCATTTTAGCACACTCAAACGTGTCCTGGCTTAGACAATAAACCCCAGAGTGCCCCAACTGAAAGACAGGTGCCTAATGGAGAGGCTAAGGCTCACTGGGGTGGTCTTAAGCTGAGCTGGGTCTGTTTGACAAATTACTAATGCTAGGTACCTAGAGATGTCAGGCTGATCTGTATACAGAGGAAGACTTTGAGGAGAAAGTCAGGTGTCTGGTCAAAGGCAGAAATTATCAGTCGAGGTGTGTCTAGAGAGTGCCAAGGACTGTGGTAAGCCCATGCTGAAAGATTCCATGTCTCATTTCTACTAAGAGCAGAATATATTCTAGGTAGTGAGTTCTGTAGATAACAAGACCTGTTATTTTAAAACCGGGTCTCTCTCTCTGGCCTCCAGGCTGGCCTCAAGCTCCCCATCCCCTTGCCTCAGACTCCAGGATGCCAGTTTTGTTTCTTTAGCTTTGTGACTGTAAGTGTGTTAGGTGACAGCACCTTTGTAAAGAAATCAAGAGCAAAAAAACATCTTACAAGATGACGTGCTACTCCAAAGCGTTTCGACAATCTCTGAGATGTTCAGGCATGAGGTTGAACTTGGAGTGGTATTTGTACACATCATAGTCATTAGGGTGAGATTTAATTTGGGATAGTATAACTAGTTTTGAGTATTTTGAATATAAAATTAGTTACAGTCTATTAATTAATTAACAAATAGTCTTGCCTATTAATTAATTAATTAATTAATTAATTTACATCCTGACCACAGTTTCCCCTCCCTCCTCTCCTCCCAGTCCTTCCCTCTCATCCTCCCTCCCTCATCCACTCCTGCCTCCAGAACAGAACAGCCCTCCCATGGACATGAACCAACCTTGGCATATCAGCTTGCAGTGAGACTAGGCACATCTCCCTTTGAGGCTAGATAGACAGCCCAGTAGGGGGAAAGTATCCCCCAAACAGGCAACAGAGTCAGAGACAGCTCCCTGTTAGGAGACCCATGAAGTGGAAATTTCTGATTTGTTTGTAGACCCAGTTGTGTCATGTGATGCTTTTCTGGAAACTGTTTATTTTTGAGGATGTGTTGCTGAAGCAGATGTATGAGAGGATGTCTTAGAACAGACACGTAGTGTGTTTTTCTGGATGCTGTCTGATGCAAGGGCATGTGATGTTCTGCTGGAGCAGACACTTGAAAGGGCATGTGATGTTTGGAAAGAGCATGAGTAGAACCAGACAGACCGTGGACAACACTCTGGCGTTGGTTCACCCTGCTGGTCTTCATGGAGCTTCACTTGCCTAATTTCATTGAGAGAATGCAACAAAGAACTGGTGATGTTCCGGCTGCTTCTTGTCACTTTGGCTGACTTGTGCCGATAGGCAGAGCCTCTCAATTTCTTTATGGATGGAGCT
Organism: Mus minutoides; assembly: GCA_902729485.2. NCBI lineage: Eukaryota > Metazoa > Chordata > Mammalia > Rodentia > Muridae > Mus > Mus minutoides. The sequence goes on from LR753429.1 coordinate 160,877, forward strand.
GCTACTGCTGATTCATGTTGTGTTTAAAATTAAACACCTCGTCCTAAAAAAGAGTTTCTGATTTTAACTTTATAAACGGCCATTTTCCTATATGTCATTTCTATCTTCTCTCTATCCAGACTCAGCCCTTTGTACCACTAAAGGACAGATACTGCCCTCTTTACCCCCTTTCTCCAATTCTGCCTCGTTCCCACCCCCCTCTTCTTCTATCTCCTGTCTTTGTGTCTTATCCCTGCCCTCTGTCCCTCTGGGACAAATACATCTCCTTTTGCTGAGAACTTGATCTGAGACCTTGGCTTGGGGTTCTGAGATGCCTTCCCTTTCAAAATTAATGAAGCCTGGTCAAGATACAGAAATAAAGATATGATGCTTCACATATGATGCTTGCTTTGAGAACACTAGTCAAAATCAGCTTTGCGCACTCAATGAGTCCTTATTTAGCCCTTATTTAGGCCATGTCGCATGCTAAATACATATGACGATATTGGTCTGTGTCCTTACTTTCTATGCTTTCTCCTACTGGCCCAAGATAAATTCTTCAAAGTTTTATCTCCCACCTGAACACTAGATTTTTTAATGAGAAATGTCCCCCACAGGCCTGGCCATTGAAACAACTGGTTTCCAGTTAGTGGCATTGTTGGTAGAGTTAAATGGTACAGCCTTTGGGGGAAGTACAGCCTTGCTGGGGGAAAGCTTCGGATTCCAATGATTCTACTACTCCAGTTCGCTCTCCCTGCTTCCCACTTGCAGTTCAGTGTGTGAGCTCTCAGCTTCCTGTCTCTGCCACTACACCTGTTGCTTGCTGCAATGCCTCCACTCCACTACTCAGCAGCCTTCTGCCTCTAGAACCATAATTCAAATACACTTTTCTTTCTATGAATTGCTTCAGTCATGAGTTTTGTTACAATGGCAGAGAAGTAAGATTAACAGTTTAATTGCATATCACCCAAACAGAATTGTCACCTCTGTTCTTGAACTGACTAAAAGTGAACATGTCCTCCTTCATAATAATGCTCCCCGCTCCTGCCCACCTATTGTCACACTCTTCTCTACCATGAAAAGTGGCGACCCATCCCTGTTCACCTGACTGTGATACTTTCTACCCACGTGGAGTAAGCCTTTCCCCCCTCAGCTTCGTATCCAACAGCCAGTAATGCACTCTGACGATTCACTTCATAATTCTCTGAAACTCTTTGCTACCCCTTCTTCTTCCCTTGATATGGCTAAGGTTCATATTATATTTCACCCACATACAGATATAAATCAGGACTGATTTTCCTAGTATATATTTTATTGCATGCCTGCATTACATTTTGGATTGGCATTGGGAAGAATGGAAACAGTTCAGATATGACACATTTTGTTTTACAAAGCTCCAATTGTGTTCAAAAATAAAATACTGAATCTCTTTTTCAGTAGCGTCCCCTGCTACATTTTTTCAGTCATTTCTTAACTAAGCTGCTTGCATCTCACTCTTTTATCTATAATAGATTATCTAAGATTCCAGTACAATTTTGTTTCTGTACTTTGGTTTGAGAACTCTTGTCAAAATCACATTTTTGCCAATAAGGAAATGGTAAGATAACATATTTTCTCCTGTTACTTGGGTTAGTAACTGTCTTAGGGTTCCTATTGCTGTGAAGACACGCCATGACCGTGGCGGTCTCATGAACGAAAATATTTAATTGGGGCTGGCTCACAGTTCAGAGGTTTAGTCCCTCATCATCATGACGGGAAGCATGGCAGAGCGCAGGCAGCCACGGTGGGTGCCGGAGAAGGAGCTGAGAGTTCCACAGCCATATTGGCAAGCAGCAGTTGCCTGTATCTGCTTGAGGATTTAAATAATGTTAATGCACAAAAGTGCCTTAAATGTATTGCTCTGTTACAGGTGTTAGGTGCTATGTAAACCTTCACTATACGGAGTAGAATATGAATATGTGAGAGATGCAAATTTTTTTAAAAAGTGAGAAAACTATAGAATGCATGGGAAAGATGTGAGCCTAATACGTTAAATGATTGGCTACACTGACATCATTAGCAAAATACTAAATATACTCTGCATCACAGAACGGCAAAATGAGTAAGGAAAGGACAAGATACTTAAGAAATATGTTAAGTGATACCAGTAAAGTTGGTAATATGAAATTTTGAGAAGATTTTAATTAGCCTGATTTGATTTTTTTCTTAGTCTCCAACTGCATAGCCTCTGGCTTCACACAGCTTTCATCCGTTTCTATTTCTTCATCTCATTGTTTCTCTTCTTCGTGAACTTTTTTACACAATGGTGACAGAAATCTCTTTAACTTGCTGCTTTTGGAAAATCTATGGTTAAGTATGATCATATTAAATTGTTTTACTTACCATGAAACCCAAGCTCACCTTATGGGAGAAAACACAAAAGGAAATATGGGTAATACCTAGAAGAGAGAGATTTTTATCTATCAAGTTTTGTGTGTGTAAGATTACCTCTATTTAAGAATAAATTGGGCTATCATGTCTGGCATAAGCTATAAAGCATTTGATTTGGGTAGGTTCCCTTGTGCTGATTCCTTGAGCAGCAATGTTTTATGTACTGACTAGTACAGAGACAGAATTTACTCACAGTGGTTGATCAGTGTGACATTTACTTTTGTTCTGGGTTTAAAATCAATGTCATGACAAATACATTTGCCTGAGATGTGTTGACAAACCCAGCTTTCTGAGTCTGAGGACCAGACTGGAGTCAGGACAAGTCCATCATGGTAATACACTCTCCCCTGGGACAGAGTTCCAAGGCACTGGGTTTTCCCTAACTCAGTGAGATCTTGTTTCCACACAAGATTCTAGAAGCGTCTCTAGCTTGCTACAGAATACTGCCATAATCTCTGCTGATGAAAATTCTAGAAAACCGTGCGCATTCTCCTTGTTCCAACATCAATTAAATGAGAAAGAGAAATGCACGCTGCTTTAATTTTGCAGGTAAGAGAAAAAATATCTCCAAAGAGAAGTGAAATGTGTAATTGTGACCTCTTTGTGAATCCGATTTACAATCGGAGGTTGCAATTTATTTTCATGAATAACAGATATTTCTAAACTGTATAAAGTAAATGTTGTATGTGAGTTTATGAGTTTTGAGCACCTTTGAAATACAGTCAACTATTGGAAAGCCTCTTACATGGCTTTGGGGAAAAACTCACTGCAGGGCAATGTGATGGGTGACTGACATACTGTTAATACAACACATGAGTACTTCATTTTTTCTTCCTTGTCTGAGTACCTGGCAAGGGAGGCCAAACCACTGGATACTCACCACAAATGCCGCTGTGACAGAAGGCTTCCCTGTGCAGTCATCAGACAACCTATAAACTTGTGCAGCATCAAGCATTGAGGTTCGCATTCATTCTGTGCATCTTAATAACAGAATGCACATCGTGTTAAACTTCTGCAGAAATAATCATTAGACATTTGTTACGTGGTTAAGATTTTTTTTTTTTTGTATGATGCCTTTGTCGGAGGAAATCCCTTTGGTGCGAAACCTGTTGGGCAGATTTAAAAATAAAATCATAAACATTGGTATTTAACTGGTATCGATACTTGCTGCACATAACAATTTTTATGATGTTATTATGACTCAGCATTGGTATTGAGCTGAATATTGATAACTGGTCTTCTTTATAATTAGCATTGGTACATGTTTGCATTAAATACAATATAATAGTTTTATAAAAGCACATTCATAGTATCAATACAAGGAACAATTTTACTTTGCTTTTACAAAATAAGAAGCCATATTCATTCGGTATTTTCGTGTCATCTCATGATGCAATTTATTCATAAATTTATGAATAAAAATGGTATAACAAGTCAAATTTATTCTCACAAATTAGTTTAAAATTCAAGTAAATATCAGGTCATGCTTATCTGTATAACTGTGCTTTAAAGGTAAAAAAACTGTTTTTCTGTCCAACTGCTTTGATGCTTAAACAAATAGAAAGAAAAAGGAAACAGAAGGCAACCCAAGATCTTCAATTCTTTGTTTATTTTAATTTTTAAAATGCATTAGAGGGGAGGGAGGACAGCAGGAAAAAATTTCTCTTCAAATACTTTTCTTTGCAAACTGTCAAAAACCCCTTAGCGTTCCAATAAGTGATTAACTGCTTGAGAAGAGACTGGAAACAATATCTCAGGTTTGTGTCCCCAAACATACACATTTCTGTGGTAGACTTTTAAAGTGTCAATACTAGAGAGGCAGCTCCCTTGACTCATACCGGGACTACTTCTCCTTAGTTAATTTCTTGCCTGGAGAGTGGTTTGGGGCGACAGAGTGGCGTCCCAGTTTCCCAGGTTGTTGCCCTGACAAACTGCAGCGGTGGTAAAGTCAAGGAGCCTGACAAAATCTCATTAATCATTTTAAATTAAACGCAACCATTCTGTCTTACTACAGCCAGAAGGAAGACCCTCCCCCCAACTTTAACAAATGAAAATTTGCTCAGTATAGATTTGGTATATTTTTCTTGTTGGCTTTTAATTCAATTAGACAAAAAAAATAACATAAAATAATCTACTTTTTCTACACTTGAAAACAAAACATTTGTCTGAAACACGATTTAGCAGAGCAGACAAGTGTCCTAAAAATATAACAAACTTTGAATAAAAATATATGAAAACATTCTGAGGGACAACTGTTTCAATAAATTAGAAATATTGTTTATCTTTATTGTCTTTATATAGTTCAGTGAATTGATTTTGTTTTACCAAAAATATGTTATTTTAAACATTTTTAAAAGGAGATTTAAAAAAATCAAACAAACCCTGCAATGTGATTTGGTATGTTCTTTTCCCTTCTGTTTTTCCCTTTGTAAGTTTTGATTTGTTTTAAGTGGTAGTTGTGCTTTATCTATATATTTATACACATATTTGTATACTTTTATACCTTTAAATGTAATTTCAAAAAGTGGTTTTACATGTTACTATTAAACATCACAAGGATGGATTTGGATCCACCTAACCAGCTTGTTACACAGTATCTGATGCTTTTATGTAAATGCATAACTGCCCCAAGATTAAAACATTCCAGATTCTTCCATTTTTTTCTTTTCTTTATAAACAATAAATATAGTTAAGCATGGTGTGCTTACTTTGTTGCTAATATTTCCTGAAGATGGCTTCTTGGAAGAGAACAGATTCACTTATGGATTCTTGACATGAACTCTGAGCTGTGGAATCAGCAGTGATATGTAGAAGTTGGAAAACAGATTTCAATTAGAAATAATTGCTATTTTAAATATTAAGACTTGTGAATAAGCTTGTTCTTGTGAGCATTATAATCAGTGGTAATCATAATATCACACATGGAAAAGAATAGTTGAGAGGAGTAAAGAGTGAGAAGACAATGACTTCAACTTCTGAAGTTAAAAGCAATTGGAGGGGCCTCAGCACCCTGCTCTCACAGGGGAACTGGGCTCAGTTCCTAGCATCCACATGGTGGCTCATAATCATTGATTTTTCTAGGCTCAGGAAATCTGTCCCCCTCTTCTGCTTTTCTAGGGAACTAAATGCACATGGTACACAGACATGCACACAAGCAAGACACTCATACATGTAAAAATGCTAAATAAATAAAAGCAGGTAATGTGTTAATATTAAAAATTAAAGCACCAATGACTGATCCAGTAACCTGAATTTAGGATTATTGGCAGTTGAACATTGTTATACTTAATCTTGATGGTCAACTCCGTAAGCTCTTCAATCACCAGGAAAACTGGCTATTTGGAGTGAGAGGACCTGCCATTCTATGGGTGTGATCCTAGATTGTATAGAAAGGGGAAAATGAGCCAATCACAAGAGTTCATCACTCTCCTCTTCCTGGCTCTAGACACAGTGTAATTTGCCTCAAATTCTTGCTGCCATAATGTCTCCATCATGATGGATTGTACCCTTGAACTGTGAGCTGAAGAAATCCTTTGAGTTGCCTTTATCACAGAATATTTTATTATAGAACCAGAAAGTAAAAGGTATGTGCATATTTGTTATGTGTGGGTGTGGTATATTGTGTGGGTGTACAGTGTGTGTGTTGTGAGTGTGTGTGTGTGTGGTTTATGGTGTGTGTTTGTATGTGTGTGTATAGTGTGTAAATGTGTGTGTATAGTGTGTGTGTGTGTGTGTGTGTGTGTGTGTGTGTGTGTAGAACACAAAAGTAGAAAGGGGATTATGAAAAGAGAGAAAGAGGTCTAAACAAAGTGGAAAAATAGGGTAATGGAATACATGTGATATATTTAAGAGGACAAAGGAGGTCAGCATGAGGAAATTGGAGGGAGGTCACATGGAGGCAAATAAAAACAAAGAATAATGATAGATATGCATGAAAATATAATGAAACTCATCATTCAGTAGCTAGCAAAATATCAGCAATAAATGCCAAACTGTTAATTGAACAAAATATACCAGGAAAAAAGCTTTTGGTGACAAATTTGGAGGAAACTAAAAATATTTTAAGCACGTTCTTCTCCTCCTCCTTCTCCTCTTCCTCTTCCTTTTTGATTTTATTCCCTCTCTTCTCCTTTGCCTCAATCTCTCTATTTTACTCATTCTTTACTTTCCATCCTCTTTATCCATCATTTCTCTTATTTCTTCCTTCTCTTCCTTTCATTTGCCTTCCTTTGTCCCATTTCTTCCCAAATATCATATAAAACATGACTAATGACTATATAATGACTATATAATGACTAATATAATGACTATATTGTCCACTTAATTTGGCACATTGTAGACTTGAGACAACCCAGTCCTTATTGGGGAAGAAATTATAGACAGGCTAAGAAGCACTTTTGTGGGTTTCAGCAGAGGTCAGATTACATATTGGATAAAAGGATAATTATTTAGTGATGATATAAAAGCCATTAGCAGCACTGTGACCACTTAGCCTCAAAGAACTCAACCACAGAAGGAAAAGGAGTCAAGAAGCCCGAGAAGAGATGGAGTAACTAAAGTGTGGACTATACAGTAAGTGTCAACCTCAATATCCTTTTGCAGATGAGAAGGGACTGTGGATTGAACCCATCACCTCACACATTTAAGTAACTTCTCCTCTTATACCCCAAGTTCTCAGTATCCTTCTGGACACTTTTCTTCCCTATCCCTTACAATACTATTTACCTCCAGTCTTTCTGAAGTTCTTTAAAGTTTCTTTTTCTGTCTCCCTTTTCTACCAAAATATAAAGGCCTGTTTCTCAATTTTTATTTTTAATTTTTAAAATTTTCTGTGTACGGGTGTTTAGCTACATGTGTGTCCATGTACCACTTGAGTGGTGGCTGTCTGCAGAGGCCAGGGCATGATTTTATATCTCCTAGAGCTTGTGTTACAGACCACTGTAAAACTGTCATATGGGTGCTGGAAATCGAACCCTAGTCTTCCGGAAGAACAGCCACTACTCTTAAGTGTTGAGCCATTTCTCCAGAGACCATTATTCTCTTTGTTACATATTTTATTTCCTTTGTGTGCAGGAAGTCAGAGCACCTCTGTTCTCTACACCCATGATGTGGCATGAATGTGAGAACACATACACAGTTATTCTGAACAGCTGTGCATGGATGACAGGAACTGAGGATAATGCTGTGTAAATGTGACCACATGCATCATTAGCTTCTGGAATTGGATTGTGGGAGGAATGTGCCCAACTTTGAAACTACAGACTAGGGAATCCCTAAAGTGCTATAGTCAGAGCTAAGGGAAGTGAGGAAGACCAGAATGCCAACCAAAGTACACATAGCAAATACTGGGCTTATAGGGTTTCAGAGGAGAACAGAGACAGAAATGAAGGCAAGTCATCCATGGTGTAATCTGGAAAAGCAGCTGGCACATTCTGTCTCCTTAAAGTGAATGAGGATAAGTTTTAAAATAACTTTCTGTAGGCAGAGGAGATGTGACAATAACACACATTCAGGCAACAGTACGGTTACAGATCACTGTTCTTAACTACAAGAAATTTACAAAGAAAGCAGAAAACATGGAAAATTTGCATCCGGGCCAGAAAAAGAAGAATTTCAAATTTTGGACAAAATGGCTGAGGAAGAGATGGCAGTAATGTGAAGAAATTAGGAAAAGTGAAATGTTGGAAAATGTGTATGTTGAATCATGGCCTATAATTCCCAAATCTGAGAGACTGAGGTTGAAGGATTTCTGTGAGTTCAGGTCAGCCTGGGTTACATACTATGTTCTAGGTAAAACTGGGGAAGGAAAGAAAGGGAGAAGGAAGGAGGGAAAGACACACAGAGAGACAGGGAGATGGATGGACGATAGGATGCACTTATACTACTACACTACACCACACTACACTACATGAATAGGGTCTTGAGAGAAAGACTCCCATCAAAGGCCCCAGGGTGTAAAAACAGAAATGAATTTCACAGTGCCTAGGAAGGTAAGAACTTACAGGGTACATGCTATAGTGGAGTTGTCTGGAGAAGGGAAGGTAAGAACCTACAGGGTACATGCTATAGTGGAGTTGTCTGGAGAAGTGATTTCCCGGGTTCAGCCAGAATGGCATACAGAAACTACATCAACTGTGGTCCAGGTGGGCCAGGGTCTATCTTGATCTGGCATATGAACTTGGGGGTCATTATTGACATTAATGTTGGCAACATTATGGGAACACTTAGGCTTACACCAAGAACTAGAAAGCTATCCAGGCTAGGCAAGGTGTCGCAGGGACATTTTCCCTACATGGAGTTTCTGAATGAAGTAGGGAGCTGAAATTGAAATTGATTAGTAACTTACAATGAAGACCTCCGGAAACTGGAAATGTCAGAATAATAGTGTATCTTCCAGAGAAAGCTGAAGGGACTGAGTGCAGCTGGTCTAAGAGGAGGGTCATGTGTACTACAAGTGGCCGAGCCTGGAGCCTAGATGACATCATGACAGACAGGTGTGGAGGTTATTGTTTCTACTGCTGCGTTTTGATTTCAATTTGTTCCAATTTGTTCTTGCTTTGTCTACATTCCTCACATTTGGAATGGGATTCTGTATGGCATTGCATACTTGAAATATGTAACATTTTTGTAGTTTGCATCTTATTTTATAGAAGGTCATCATTAAAATGGTTACTTTAAGATTCTGAAGATACCAGAGTTTGGGCTTTTGAAGTGTTTTTCCATGGAGATGGTCATAATTTTGTGGGGCCAAAGGGAATGTTATAGTTTGAATGGGATGTTTCCACCAGGCTCATGTGTTGGGACACTTGGTCCCCAGATAATGGTATTATTGTGGAAGGTTGTGGAACTTTTAAGAAATGAAGTTGGCTGTCAGAAACGAATCTTTATGAGCAAATTTGTGTTATTGCCAGGCCTTGCTTTGGCTTTTGATCTATGAAGATGTAAGGGGCCATGTTGTATGTTCTCACCTCCTAAAACCTCTCACTGCCTTGGATGAAGCTGGTCCCAGTTCTTATGCCTCACCTACAATGCCAAACTATAAATCATAAATCATAAGCCAAAGATAAACTCTTCCCTAAAATGGGGGTGGGGGAGCAAGACATAAAGGAGAAAGATATTGGCAGATTGGCGTGTCTGCATCCCAACCCCACAGCCTTGTTTGTCTCCCACGAGGACTACTCTAATCGGGGACACAGTCGAGACCACTGCCCCAGTACCCATGCCAGCTGGGACTCTACAGAGCTGAGCAGACATGGGATCTGTCCCTCCCTGCTGGAGCCCTATCACCTTTTTGGTCAGCATTTCTACCTGCACCCGTGGCAGATGAGTGTACCTGCTCCCCCCATCCCCAGAGTCTTGCCTATTTCTCAGGAGAAATTCTCTAACCAGGGATGCAAGTAGCCTATTCAAACCAGAGAAACAAAAACTGGCTACCTCCCAGGAGGCCTACTATAACTTGGGACATCCAGCTGCACCTGGCACTGGGGAAGGCTTGCTCTAATCCCAGACAGCCAGACCAGTTAACACCAGAGACAACCAGATGTTAAAAGGTAAGCACAAGAACATAATCAACAGAAGCCAATGCAAGTTGGCATCATCACAACTCAGCTCTCCTACTACAAGCAGCCCTGGATACCCCAAAACATTTGAAAAAGCAAGCTTCTGACCTTAAATCTCATCTCATGAAGATGATGGAAGCCTTTAAAGAGGATATAAATAATTCTCTTAAATTAATACAGAAAACCACAGTCAAACAGGCAGAGAAACATAGTTAAGGAGGAAACAAATAAATCTCTTAAAGAAATTCAGGAAAATACAATCAAACAGGTGAAGGAAATGAACAAAAGAATTCAAGACCTAAAAGTGGAAATAGAAACAATAAAGAAATCAAAAATGGAGGCAACACTCCAGATAAAAACCTCAGGAAAGGGAACAGGAACTACAGATGCAAGCATCACCAACAGGATACAAGAGATGATAGAGAGAATCTCAGGTGTAGAAGATATTATAAAAGATACTGACACATTGGTTAAAGAAAATGACAAGTGTGAAAACTTCCTAACTCAAAACATTCAGGAAATATGGGACACAATGAAAAGACCAAGCTAGAATAATAGGATTAGAAGAGAGTGAGGATTCCCAGTTCAAAGGGCCATAAAATATCTTCAACAAAATCATAGAAGAAAACTTCCCTAGTCCAAAGAAAGTGATAGCTATAAATGTAAAAGAAGCCTACAGCACACCAAATAGATTGGACCAGAAAAGAAAATCCTCCTGCCACATTATAATCAAAACACTAAATGTACAGAACAAAGAAAGAATATTAGAAGCTCTAAGGAAAAAGGGCTAACAAATATATAAAAGCAAACCTATCAGAACACCTGACTTCTCAACAGGGACTCTAAAAGCAAGAAGATACTGGACAGATATCTTGCAGTCCCTAAGAGACCAGAGATGCCAGCCCCGACTATTATATCTAGTAAAACTATCAGTTACCATAGATGGAGAAACCAAGATATTCTATGACAAAACCAAATTTAAACAATATCTTTCTACTAATCCAGCCCTCCAGAGGATACTAGAAGGAACACTTCAACACAAGGAGGTTAACTACACCCAAGATAACACAAGGAATTAATCATTTCACAACAAAAACAAAAGAAGAGAATCACACACACACACAGTCCCACCTTCAACAACAAAATAACAGAAACTAACAATCATTGGTCATTAATATCTCTCAACATCAATGGACTCTATTCCCTAATAGAAAGAGCTAACAGATTGGATGTGAAAACAGTATCCATCCTTCTGCTGCATACAAGAAATACACATTAGCAACAAAGATAGATAATACCTCAGAGTAAAGGGCTGGAAAAAATGTTTTTGAAGCAAATGGTTCCAAGAAACAAGCTAGGATAGCCATTCTAATATCCAATAAAATAGACTTTCAACAAAAATTAATCAAAAGAGATTCATAAAAGAAACTTTAATTAAAATACAGTACACATTGAACTCCACACCATAAAAGTGGAAGACTTCAACATATTACTTTCAACAATGGACAGGTTTTTGAAACAGAAATTAAGCAGAGACACAATGAAACTAACAGAAGTTATGTTAGCACCTTCTTAGCACCTCACAGAACCTTCTCCAAAATTGACCATACAATTGGGTACACAAAAATCCTCAACAGATACAAGAAGAATGAAATAATCCGCTGCATTCTATCAGACCACCACCATGAAATAAAACTGGACGTCAACAAGAGAAACAACAGAAACTACAGAAATCCCACATACTCATGGAAACTGAACAACTCTCTACTCCGGGATGAAATAATGAAAGAAATTAAAGACTTTCTAGAATTCAATGAAAATTAAGGCAGAACATACCAAAACTTATAGGACACAATGAAAGCAGTGTTAAGAAGAAAATTCATACCATTAAGTACCTTCATAAAGAAAATTAGAGAGATCCTATACTAGCAACTTAACACCACACCTGAAAGCTCTAGAATAAAAAGAAGCAAACAGACTCAAGAGAAGTAGAGGGCAGGAAATGATCAAACTCAGGGTAGAAATCAACCAATTAGAAACAAAAAGAATGATACAAAGAATCAACAAAACCAAAAGCTGAGAAAATCAACAAGATAGACAAACCTTAGCTAAACTAACTAAAGGCACAGAGAGAATATTCCAATTAACAAAATAAAAAATAAAGAGGTAAACATAACAACAAAAACTGAGGAAATTAAAAAACTCATTAAATCTTACTACAAAGGCCTATACTTGACAAAACTGTAAAATCTAGATGAAAGAGACGATTTTCTAGACAGATATCACATGCCAATGTTGAATCAAGATCAAGTAAACTATCTAAACAGTCCCATAACTCCTAAGGAAATAGAAGCAATCATTAAAAACCTCCCAACAACAACAACAACAACAACAACAACAACAACAACAGCCCAGGGCTAGATGGCTTTAGTGCAGAATTCTACCAGACCTTCAAAGAAGAGCTAATTCTAGCTAATCACCAAACTATTCCATGAAATAGAAATGGAAGGAACACTACGTAATTCATTCTGTGAGGCCAGTTACCCAGATACCTAAACCACACAAAGACCCCAAAATGAAAGAGAACTTCAGACCAATTTTGCTTATGAACATAGATGCAAAAATACAAACTGAATCCCACAACACATCAATAACATCACTAACCAAGACCAAGTACGCCTTAACCCAGGGATGCAGTGGTGGTTCAGTATACAACAACCCATCAACATAATCTACTATTAAAAACTTACTCAAAGAAAAAAAATCCATTGATCTTCTCATTAGATGCTTTTATAAAAAGCCTTTGACAAAATCCAACTCCTCTTCATGTTAAAAGTCTTGTAGAGATCAGAATTCAAGACATATCTAAATGTAATAAAAATCAACATATGCAAATAAATAGCCAACATCAAATTAAAAACTTGAAACAATCCCACTAAAATCAGAGACAAGCCTGCCCTCTCTCCCTATATATTCAATATAGTACTTGAAGTTCTAGCCAGAGCAATAAGGCAACAAAAGAGATCAAGGGGATACAAATTGGAAAGAAAGAAGTCGAGGTATCATTATTCACAGATGATATGATGGTATACATAAGTGACCCCAAAATTTTTACCTGAGAACTCCCACAGCTGATAAACATCTTCAGCAAAGTAACTAGATATAAAATTAACTCCAAGAAAACAGTAGCTCTCCTTTATACAAATGATAAATGAGATGAGGATGAAATTAGAGAAACAAAAGCCTTCACAATAGCTACAAATAATGTAAAATATCTTGGTGTGCTCTAGTCTAGCAAGTGAAAGATTTATGTGCCAAGAACTTCAAGTCCCTGAAAAAAATCAAAAAAGATCTCCAAGGACAGAAAGATCTCCTATGGTTATGGATTGGTGGGATTAACAAAATGAATATGGCAACTTTACCAAAAAACAATCTACAGATTCAATGCAATTTCCATTAAAATTCCGACACAATTTTTTTTTGAACATAACCTTTTGTAGAAGGATCTAATGGTGTTTTGAATTTCCTCAGGATCTGTTGTTATGTCTCCCTTTTCATTTCTGATGTTGTTAATTAGGATGCTATCCCTGTGCCCTCTAGTGAGTCTGGCTAAGGGTTTATCTATCTTGTTGACTTTCTCAAAGAACCAGCTCCTGGTTTTATTGATTCAATATTTCTTTTTTTTTTTTCCACATGGTTGATTTCACCTCTGAGTTTGATTATTTCCTGCCGTCTACTCCTCTTAGGTAAATTTGCTTCCATTTGTTCCAGAGCTTGTAGATGTGCTGCCAAGCTACTAGTGTATGCTCTCATTTTTTTTTTTTTTTTTTTAGGAACTCAGAGCTATGAGTTTACCTCTTAGGAATGCTTTCATTGTGTCCCATAAGTTTGGGCATGTTGTGGCTTCATTTTCATTAAACTCTAGAAAGTCTTTAATTTCTTTCTTTCTTTCTTTCTTCCTTGACCAAGGTATCATTGAGTAGAATGTTGTTCAGTTTCCATGTGAATGTTGGTGTTCTGCTAATTATATTGTTAGAAGTGGATGCTCAGAGTCAGCTATTAGATGGAACACAGGGTTCCAAGGAAGGAGCTAGAGAAAGTACCCAAGGAGCTGAAGGGGTCTTCAATCCTATAGGTAGAAGAATAACATGAACTAACTAGTACCCCCAGAGCTCATGTCTCTAGCTGCATATGTAGCAGAATATGGCCTAGTCAGTCATCACTGGGAAGAGAGGCCCCTTTGTCATGCAAACTTTATATACCCCAGTACAGGGGAATGCCAGGGCCAATATGTGGGAGTGGGTGGGTAGGGGAGCAGGGCAGGGGGGAGGGTATAGGGAACTTTTGGGATAGCATTTGAAATGTAAATAAAGAAAATGTCTAATAAAAAAAATGTATATCCAAAAGACAAAAAGAAATAAATGTAAAAATGAAAAAAAAAAATACAAAGGACACTGTCAATAGAACAAAATGGCAGCCTACAGATTGGGAAAAGATCTTCACTAACCTTACATCCTATAGAGGGATAACATTCAAAATATATAAAGAAATCAAGAAGTTATAATCTTACAAACCAAATAACCCAATTAAAAAAAAGATGTACAGAGCTAAACAGAGAATTCTCAACAGAGGGATCTCAAATAGCTGAGAAACAGTTAAAATGTTTGAGATTCTTAGTCATCGAGGAAGTGGAAATCAAAACAACCCTGAGATTCCACCTCACTGCAATTAGAATGGCTACAATAAAAAACAAACAAACAAACAAACAAACAACCCCCCAAAACTCAAAGGACAGCACATGCTGGCAAGGATGTGGAGAAAGGGGAACACTCCTATATTGCTGATGGGGTTGCAAACTTGCAAAACCACTCTGGAAATCAATCTGGCAGTTTCCCAGAAAATTGGAAATAGTTCTACCTGAAGACCCAGCTATATTGCTCCTGGGGATATACCCAAAAAGTGTTCCACCATATCACAAAGACTCATGCACCACTATGTTCATAGCAGCTTATCTGTAATAGCAAGAAACTGGAAGCCCAGAAGTTTCTCAACTAATGAATGGATACAGAAAATGTGATTCCATTACACAATGGAATACTATTCAGCTCTTAAAAATAAGAACATCATGAACTTTGCAGACAAATGGATGGAAGTAGAAAATACCATCCGGAGATAACCCAGACTGAAAAGGACATGTATGGCATGTACTCACTGATAAGTGGATATTAGCCAAAAGTATAGAATACCATGATATACCACATAGACCCTAAGAAATTAAAAGAAGGATGGTTCAAGGAAAGACGCTTAATCTCATTTAGAAGGGGAAACAAAATAATCATGGGAGACAGAGGCAGGGAGGGACTTGGGTGGGAGTGGGAAGGAGGAGGGAAAAAGGGGGACAGGATCAGGCATGGGGGAGACAGGAGAGAGGCCCAGACGGCCAGAAGATTGAATGGAAATAAGCAGCTGCAAGGGCTGGCGGTGGGGTGGGGTGGGGGAAACCTCTAGGAAGTCCCAGAGACCCAGAATGGGGAAAACTTCCAGAAGTCAATGGGGGTAGCTGAAATGCCCAACAGTGGGGATATGGAACCTGAAGACACCACTTCCTGTAGTCAGACAGGACCCACAAGAGGACAGATGGGGACAACAACCCACCTACAAAACTTTTGACACCAATTTGCTCCTGTCTAAAAGAAATATGGGGACACAAATGGAAGAGATTATAGGAATGGCCTACTAGCACCAGCCCAACTTGGAATCCATCCCATGGGCAGGCACCAGTCCCTGACACTATTACTGATGCTATGTTGTGCTTGCAGACAGGAGTCTAGCAATGACTGTCCTCTGAAAGGCTCTACCTGCAGCTGATTAGACAGATGCAGATACTCACTGCCAAGCATTGGACAGAGGTCAGGGACCCCTATGG
Organism: Mus minutoides; assembly: GCA_902729485.2. Classification (NCBI taxonomy): domain Eukaryota; kingdom Metazoa; phylum Chordata; class Mammalia; order Rodentia; family Muridae; genus Mus; species Mus minutoides. The sequence goes on from LR753429.1 coordinate 176,771, forward strand.
TAGGGTTAGGGGAAGGATTGAAGGAGCTGAAGGGGATGGCATCCCCAAAGGAAGATCAACAGTGTCAACTAACCTGGATCCCTGAGACTGAGTCACCAACCAAAGAGCACCCACAGTGTGGTCTGTGGTCCCTGGCTTATATGTAGCAGAGGGCTGCCTTGTCTGGTTTCAGTGGGAGAGGATGCACCTAATCCTTCAGTCTTGATGCCCCAGCATGGTGGGATATGGGGGAGGCATCACCTCATAGGCAAAAGGGGAGATGGGGAACGAACTCTGTAAGGGGGGACCAGGAAGGGGGACATTTGGGAATGTTGTAAATCACACACACACACATACACACACACACACACACACACACACACACACACACACACACACACCCTGAAGTAGAATTGCATATTCAGCAAGAATTTCTTCAAAAAGAATGTTATTTTCAAATGTAACAGCGAGTCCCACAATACAAGCTAACATCCATGTGTTTATGCAGAGGACTGGGCTCAGCTCCGTGCAAGCTCCTGCTTCGTTGATTCCGTGGACCATGTTCTTCTCTTGGTGTCCTCCATCCCCTCTGACTACTATAAATCACCCAGTCCCCGCCTGCCTCTTCTGATAGGGGCTGGATGGAGAACTCCGAGTTAGACCCTCTCTGTGCACAACGCCCGGCTGTGGGGCTTAGCACCACTCCCTTATGCTGCCAGAGGAAGCCTCTGGTGACAACCAGACAAGGAAGCCCTGATCTGAGTATAACCAGAGTGCCATCAGGAACCATCTCATTGATTTTGTTTTTTTTCCCCAAGTCATATTTGGTTCTCTCACATAGTGCCTTGTCTTCTTATATCTTGTTTTGTGCTATTTGTCTATGGACTCTTGGAGGCCTGCTCTTTTCTGATGAGGAAACAATGTGGGGAGTGGCTCTGGGGGACAAGGAATTGCGGGGAGCTGGGAGGAGTGACGAAGGGGAAACTGTGTTTAGGATGAAGTGTGTGAGAGACAAATCTATTTCAATAAAAGTAAAACAACAACAACAAAAAAATCAAATGAAACGATGATGGTTTCTAGCTGACTCCAACTTGAATAGATATTCTCATTTTGAAAAGAAAATTATTGTAAAAAGGGCTTGAATCTTCACAAAATTAAGTATTTAAAATTATATTATTGGCAAACATGAAAGAATAGTTTTCCTCATTTAAAGATGCTTGTTAAACAAAGACTTTGGATTTTGTAACTTAATAACTCTAAAATTGTGGGTAGAGACTATGCCACATGAGATGGTGTAATATTAGCTATAGTTAAGAAACTTCATATAACTGACATATCAATTTACTTTGCATGGGATAGGCATTTGTAAAGATTCACATATTTTTACATTTTCTTACATGTAAATTATACCTGGAAGTGAAAGATGGTAAAAATGTAGACCTTTCATCAATGATATATAAATATATGTACTTAGCCACAGAGAATATAGATTTTTGACATTAATTTTGCTATGTTTAAAATCATTCAGATGAGTTGATGGGCAGAGGAATGGGTTCATATATGCTGAACAGAGTGGAACTCTGATTGTAGGATCTAGGTGGAGTGTTCAGGCTTTCTCTGTAAAATGCTTATATTTTCTATCTGAATCATTCCATTAGAAAATTATATTGAAAAAAAGGATGTAGAGTGTGGAAATTAAACTTTTTTGAAAAAAATGACTGTAAAATTGAGAAAAGAGAGGAGGTAGAGAGGGAGGGAGATTTCAGGTGGTAACAGATAACTACAGGGGATAGACAAGAGGGAGAGATCAATGCATCACACACCAAAAAAATGACAAGAGAAAATAAATTCAGCAGTTTCCCCCTTGTTACACAAGCATGTGCTATCTCTGAATACAGAACTCCTGTCCAGGTAATCACTACTGTAATGGAGCATAGAATACAGCACAGAGAAAGACCTTGATAAATATTTGAAGAATGTGATTCACAGCATAGTATCCTATTATTAGTTAACTAATCAAGAGAGATCAAGATTAGGAAAATAGTTAACACTGAGTATTTCAGAAACAAGGAAGTAAATACTTCCCTGAATTCTAATCACATTTTATTCTGTTTATAAATGTGACCTCTAAATTCTGACACATTTTTATATTCTCAATGTTTAAATGATATACTGAAACTTTATTAACAGAGAAGTTTTAAAAATGAATCAAATGATATGTTATACAAATAAGGCCAGTTTTGCATAGTGTATTAATATATTAACAAATCAACACTCTTTTCAAAGTTCTGAGAAATGGGAAGCTGGTATTGGTTTCTAGGGTCAGATCCAACTTTGACAAAGCCAACAATATTCTTAGATCAGAGTCAAATAAATTTCCAAACTCAGTTCAAGAGAAAAGGAAAACCTTTAGTTAAAATCTTTACAATAAAATAATTGTGATTATAAATCTCTTCAGTTAAATATGCATACATTACATGGTATATTTAAAAGGATGGAAATGGATAGTTTCCAGACAAATCTAATGCACAAACACTCCATTTATAGAACATATGTCAGTTTAACATTCTCTAACAGTTGTGTTAGACAGTGGCTGTTTTGTGCAAACATGATGAGCAAATTAAGAAAAGTTCTGCAAAATTAGTTAGTTCTGAGATTTCTAAACTAGAAAACAGTGAAACAAAAAAAGGGGGGGTGCAGTCAAGCTGGGTTTTACACACAGGCTGAACTGGAGTGAGCAGTGCTGACGCAACCCCGTTGCCACTAAGTCTATCCCTGGGTAGCCTTAGTCGGGAGTACAAAGTAGAAGTTCGAACACTTGTGCTTTTATGCAGCCACATGGCCAATAAGGTAGATGTTGTCATAAAGGTGTCCTACAAAATCTTCACTAATGTTCTGAGCAGCACGGCGCGTATTTCGAATAAACTCTCTTTTTGACATTTTATTCTTCACATGAGGACTAGTGAGGTCAATGGAAAGTAGAATCAAAGAGTAGCACAGTACATAGACAGCATCTGGAAGGAAAAGGAAACACACCATTAGCTAGCTCAAATATCCACAGCCGTTAAGGAGACAAAAGTTCAGAATCTCAATAGATCACGCAGGGTAGCCAATCTACCCAGTGGGCCTAGGCTTTGCTTCCAGGTTACTCTTCAGCTTCTGTCCTGGGAAGCTGAAGATTGCACAACCTGAGTCTGGGCACACTCTGCAGGTCAGAGGGCCTTCAGGATGCTTTGGGAGTTTAGAGTGAAAGCACATTCTGAGCTTAATACTTCAGAACTTGCTTTATTTTCATTCTCTCATGAGACCCAGCCAATTATGATTAAATAAATTCCACCATGATCTTATGATCTTGCCTGATAAAAAAAGGTCAAGATATTTATGTTTAAAGAATGCTTTTTACAAAAACGCAATTCAACTTGAAAGCATATTTAACGATATGAAATGTATTACCATGGTACTAAAAATTGAATGTAAAAAAATTTTAAGATCATTAAATTCCTATTCTCATTGGAGAGATATGCCTTTAAAGTGGGTGCAATCTGCACTTTAACTCTAAAAATTAATCTTTAGGGAAAACATTGCCTTGACTGAGCTAGTATATGCAACAAAGTAGTTTTCTAGTAGTCACAGGGCAATACTTGATGCTTATATCACAGCAGTAGCAACTATCCCGATATTTGCTATGCTATTTACATTTTAGAATCCTGCAGTCTTAAAGACAACTAAGTATTGTATCTTATGAACATGTTCAGCAAATATCACATAACTGGTAAATGTTTTTTAACATTTATCTATGAATAATGCCCAATTCTTTTTTATTTATTTATTTATTTTTTGGTTTTTCTTTTTTTTTCTTTACTTTTTTTTATTAGATATTTTCTTAATTTACATTTCAAATGCTATTCCGAATGTCCCCTCCCCCCTCCCCCTCCCTGCTCCCCTGCCCACCCACTCCCACTTCTTGGCCCTGGCGTTCCCCTGTATTGGGGCATATAAAGATTGCAGTACCAAGGGGCCTCTCCTCCCAATGATGGCTGACTAGGCCATCTTCTGTTACATATGATGCTAGAGACACGAGTTCTGGGGGTTCTGGTTAGTTCATATTGTTGTTCCTCTTCTAGGGTTGCAGACCCCTTCAGCTCCTGGTGTTCTATCTCTAGCTTCTCCAATGTGGGCCCCGTGCTCCCTCTTATGGATGACTGTGAGCAATTTTTTGGTTTTTCGAGACAGGGTTTCTCTGTATAGCCCTGGCTGTCCTGGAACTCACTTTGTAGACCAGGCTGGCCTCAAACTCAGAAATCCGCCTGCCTCTGCCTCCCGAGTGCTGGGATTAAAGGCGTGCGCCACCACGCCCGGCTTAATGCCCAATTCTTAATACAAAGATACAAGTAAATTTGTAAAATGAACATACACTTATGAAAGTTGAGAGATCACAACATACATAAGTATATACATGGTGAAAACTAATTGTATTAAAAATAAATTTTAGTAGAAATATATTGTCATCTATATGCAGTTTATTCAAAGCTTCAACATAACCTTTACAGTCACTGGCAAAAATAACAAATAAGAATAACTAAAGAATGAATCAACTTTCTTCATAAAGCTATGCATTTCATGTGCAAAGGGTAAGTACATGTCCCTCTGAGTGTTCTATCCACACAGTGCAACAGATAAACAAGTATTTAGCACTTGTAGATTTATGCACACACATATACACATGCACACACACACTGAGCTATCCTTACCAGGACTAAGGCCAAGTTCTCGCATGAGGTCAGGATTGCAAGCACAAAACCTATGTGAGAACTTTGTTATAAGAGTTTCAAGGTACTCCCCACGTTCTTCAGGGGCGTGAATATGACGAAAAAATTCTCTCAGTGCATTCGGCAAGAACTGATTCCTAAAATTATGCAAGGTTACAAGGTCATCCAAGACATCTCTCCTAAAAAAAGAGAAAAAAATTATAATATCATTTTGTGTAAAAGTACTTGATTATTGATTATGATATCAGTATATTTTATCCTTACCCTTTAAAACAATTAATTATGATTATTTACAAAGTTAAGCTATTTTGAACTTCTTGAATAGGCTAAAATAAAGTATGATAAAGTAAAATACAGAATTTTATGAAGAATGTAAGATTTCAAGTATTGAAAGTATTGCTCAGCTGGTGTGGTGACACTCATGAAACTGAGGCAGGAGGATCATAAGTTCAAAGCTAGTCTGAGCTACACACAAACAACCTCCCTGCTATTTCTTTCCAAGTGCCCTCTGATTTATGACCAAAGAGCCCTAGAGTTGATGTCTTTTAAATAGTAATAAGTCTTCCTCTATTGTACCAAAGCACACATTCAAAGCTAAGAGCTAGCTATGTATTCACATAGACTATATACATTGTCTTACAGTCTGCTCTTCCTTCCTGATAGTTTATTGTAAACAGTTTGTGTTTAGAAATAGATTCAACTCAATTTTTAATGGTTACTCACCATCCAAACATATGGGCATAGTAATTCTATGGATATATATATATATATATATATATATATATATATGTGTGTGTGTGTGTGTGTGTGTGTGTGTGTGTGTGTGTGTGTGTGTGTTTATAATTGTATAAATATTGTATAATATATAAACATATGTATGTTATATATTTTAACCTATTGCATGTGACTCTGCAACAGCATTCTTCAACTGTTACTGAACTCAAACTTGATTATATGATTATATGATCACAGTCTTCATTTTGATCAATTACTTATGGCAAAGCTAGGCAAATACAGCCAGTGGGCAAACTCTGACCTACTGCTTGTATTTGTAAATAGATTTAATGGAACAGGACCATACTGCTTTGTTTATAGTTGGCCTGTGTCTGCTTACACAACACAAATGGCAGAGTTATAAGCAAAGGCAACAGAGATCATAAGGTCAGCAAAACTAAATATTTATAGAAAGATCTACAAAGAAGTACCAATCTCTAGGTCCTTAGCATTTAAAGACAAAGTAGTTAAGGACAACACCTTCCATAGGAGACTTCTTTCATGACCAGTGTGCTGGTGTAGATGCTCCTCTGAGTATTCTTATGTGTGCATTTAACTAGAATGTAAGGGCACAGGTGAGTATCTCTCTGATGAAAATGTCATCTCCTCCATCATCTCTACCTGCATGATTGCATATTAAACGTCACATTTTTAGACTTAAAAAAAGGTGTAAGGGTGTTTTGTCTGCATGCTTGTCTGGGCACCGTGTACATACAGTAGCCACTGAAGGCAGAGAGGATGTGGCACTGGAGTTGTGAGCCCCCATGTGGACGCTAGGAACTATACCCAGATCCTCTGCAGAGCAACACGTTGTCTTAACTGTGGGCCATGTCTCTAGGTTCACGTTTGCAGAATTTTCAGGCTTCACATAATCACTCTCTGCACCATTATGCGACTATATGCATATCCTTATATTCCTTAGGTTTTGAAGATTACAATTTGTCTTTACAATAGAATTTTTAAATGGGTAGTTTAGGGATTTAGAACTTCTGGTTACCTAAACACTTAGCTCATGACTAACTACTAAGAAAAAGTCAGGGCTGCAACTTCTACCAAAATGTCTGCTTTTAGTTTGCTATCCCAGGGATGTTGGGGCTATCATAGTGCCGGCCCGCCCCCACTCTGGTTCTGGCTGGTAAGAGATTTGGGAACCTCTGCCTCAGCTTCTGAGTGCTGTCAGAACAGCTGTGTCAGGCCATAAATGGCCATTTTGTACTTTTATAATGGCAACCTTTTAGCAACATGGTAACAAAAAAGTCAAACCAATTGTAAGATATAACAATCTTTTTTATATTTTTACTCAATTTTGCAAAGTACATTATTTTATGTACTATAGCTTTTAAAATAAAGTTAACATACATTACTGAACTCATTTCTGATAAAAATTTAATTTTTGCTTTACCTTTCATCAAGATAGATTCTCAGTTTTTTCCAATTTAGTGTTCTGGTACAGAAGATAAATTTTGCTATTTCCTTTGGCGAATCATCTAGGATACCCTTGGACATAAAGTAGCTCACTCCCTAAGACAGAAAGACAAGTCACATAAGCACATTTAGCTATGATTTATAATTTTAGTAATTAGGCAATTGCAGAACCACAGCTGTGGGTTCTTTCCAGCATTACTGTAGTGTTTATAACTTTAACATGCAAAATACAAGCTTAAGTCTGATCTAAAACTAGGATGTAGTTGGTAATTTACATGCAACGAAAAGGAGGAAATTCAAAGTTAAAATTCATGAAGACATACTATTTTCAGGCTCATGGCAGGATAAATTAAGTATATAGAAATATGGACTAATTTGGGAGGGGATGTGGTCAAGCCATGAGATAGGCTATAAAAGTGAGCTTTGTAACAAATACTTCCTTTTCCTAAGAGAAAGCAATTTTAAGGTTCATATATGTACACTGTGGTATATATTTTAAGGAAATATTTTTTGAGAGAGAGGAAAAAAAAACAATTATATTCTCCAAATGAAACACTTAACAACTTTGTTCTGGATACTAAGATAATTCCATTATTTCAATTCCAGGACAGAAGGCAAACTCCAGGTTGGTTCAACAGTTTCGTACATTGTCTCTAAACATCACTACATTTTGTAAGCATCTGGTTAAAATACCACTGCGACAAAGCATGTAAGCTGTATTTGGTTGGTTTTATCTTTGAATTTCCTTTTCTCTGCATGCACAGTTGTCCAGAAAAGCATTACTCTTACACTTGGATCTACTTTGACTTAAGTCAACAACAACAAAACAGCAACAGCAACAACAAAAAAAAATCCAACTGCTGAAAGCCATGTTCTCTCACATTCAAATAGACGACAGGTGCGTCTGAATGTGCAGCTATTGAAATAAAAGGCAGTGTGTTTATTTCAACTTGTAGTTCCAGATACATGCATTCCCATGAATGCGTATGTCTGGATACTAACATAATGTGTGCAGCTAACTGGCAGAGAATATAACATATGATGTACATGCAACATACTGCTTTCGCACATAAATTCCTTCAGCATTTCTTCACTTTACAAACACATTGTACACAGAAATATTGTACACATTAGAATCTTAAAAGTTAAGGATTTTTATGAAAGACTCTCAAAGATAAAAAAATTTCCTCATTAAAAGTTAGTATTAAAAAGTTTATAAAGCAATTTCGTACTAAGAGGTAATGCTTTTGAAAGGTTATAATCCTCTGCAAATTGCAATTTGAAGATAAGAATTTTTATATTAAGCTCATTTTATGAGCCATCAGAATGTTAACAGCAACATTATCAACTTTCATATGAGATGCAATACTATAAAAGCAATGCTCAGGTATCAACTAGAAGAGCAGACTATGATAGCATGAAGCTTTCCTGTTCGATCAAGCTGTATCCCACTGACTCCTTAGAAACAAAGGCTACATGATGTACTGTGATCAAGATAGAAAGCCTTTTGTGGGAGTGAGGCTCTCTTGGAAGTGAGTGAGGGGGCAGGGACTACACAAATGTTAATGTTTGTTCCATCCTTTCCACTGTTTGTCTGAATGATTGAGAGTTGACTGTATGCTTACTCCTCTGCCTAGCAAAATGTGAGTCATGTTTGTTTCCCAAATGCCTATATGGAACAATGGTAAAATGCTTTAGAATTATTATCAATGGTTAATTTTAACTGAAGTGATTCAAAGACAAGGGGATGTTTATTATGCATTATAATACTTTATTTATAATACTTTATTCATACACCAATTACCAGGTGAAAGATGTAAAATTCTTCTAGTCTCCCTGTTAAAATTACACAAAAATAAATTTATAATTCTCTAGATACATGATGGTGCCATATCAACATCATTTGATGTTATTTACTTGCACAGTAACTTTAATATGTGGCTCATTAAGTATCATAAAATATATTTAATAATAATATACTGTTGGTCATTTCATTTTTATGAAACATATGTTTGGAAAGCTTACATATCTAATCTAACTTAAATTCTCTAAAATAATTCAATGTGATACATACAATTCAGAAAACTGGGAAAATGGCCTGAAATAAGCCAACTTCATTGATTTTTCAAGGAAAAAAGGCACATGGCCAGTTTCAAGGCTAGGATTTCTCTGAGCAGGCAGATTAGCCTTGTAAGCATAGGAGAAGTAGCCAGCAAACACAAGTATCAGTTCAAATTAGCATCACATAAGAAAGCACAGGCTTGCACCTAGAGCTCCGCTGCTCAAACTCTGTCATCTGCTCGATTCCTCTTTTTTTTTGCTTTTCCAAAATAAACTTAAATTCAAATTTACTACTATTTAATTCTATTGCTTATTTAAATTGAATTCCTAATTTGAATACTATTCTGTTCAACTTTTAGAATTACTAAGTTGTTATGATCAAGGTACTTGCTAGTCCTTACTTGCAGAGAATTCTAAAACATGTATGTTAGGTAATCAAAACCGACCACAATGGTTTTGGTCTTGTGAGATGGCTCCAAGCCATAAAGATATGCTTAGCAGTTAAATGATTGGTCAAAGTAGGTGGTCCTTAGAAGTATTTCTAAAGGAAAGTTACTGTGAAAGTAAATATAATTGGTATAGAAAACCAGCATTATGCCCAATATTTACTCATAATGTTCATACTAATATCAATTTTTTGTTAATTGTTTGGTTTTTTGTTTGTTTAGTTTCATTTTTCAAGACAGGCTTTCTCTCCTGTGTAGCCCTGGCTGTCCTGGAACTCACTTTGTAGACCAGGCTGACCTTGAACTCAGAAATTTGCCTGCCTCTGCCTTCAAAGTGCTGAGATTAAAGGTGTGTGCACCACTACCCAGCTTAAAAATCTACTGCTTACTATTTGCTTCAAAGAAATATTCTTGCCAGGATTTACTCTTAAAGGAGGCATGAAGGCTACTGATGGGCTCAGGCACCATGACTCACTGGAGTCATCTAATCAACCCCAAAGAATTAGAGGCCTTTAAGAAAATATCCATTTAAGCTTCATAGTTAGATATAATAACGGATACCCAGAGACTGCTTTATAAAACAGACACATGTGTATATTTACATATCTCTCTATACATATGACCTTAAAGATTTACATAGGTACAGTATTGAGTAACAGACACTGAGTAGTATAAGACAAGTATTTTAGCCAAAGAAAATTTAAGGTTATTTGTGATGATGAGACAGGTATGTAAATAACTAGAATATATCCATAAGACAAATTAATGATACAAGATGGTTGAATAAAGCTTAAATGAACATGTAACATAAGCATTTTTAACAGTCCAATGCCAGAAACAATTACTAAGAGCTAGGACACTTGGATAAGATTTGAGGGAGTGAAAAGTCTCAATAGCTTTGATGAAGAACACACTGAAGAAAGCAGTTTTACTTTTCTGTATCACAAGAGCAAAGGTAATGCAAAAAACAAAGTTGGGCTCTTTTCAGGAAAATAAGTCTAGAACTGAATTTAGAGCAGTACTGAATTTAGATCTGTATGTTCTAGCCACATATAAGCAAAAACCTCAGAAGGCTACATAACAAAGTGAAGCAATGCTCTACAGTGTGACTTTGACAATATAACAATTCTCTTAGTGTGGATCTGCTTTCTGGCCTGTTAGTTAACCTTGGTATAGAAACACTTCCTAAAACTCCCCAAGTTTTAAGTTAATCACCATTTTGAATAGAGTAAGGTCGCAAATTTCTAAGCCCCTCCTCATCTGCTCTGTGTCCCTGTTGTATATGATACAAGTTCCACGTTGGTTGGCCTGGTGTCACAGTACTTGTGATCAATGGATCTACATTTTACTTAAAAATGTCCTGTTACGGGGCTGGTGAGATGGCTCAGCGGGTAAGAGCACCCGACTGCTCTTCCGAAGGTGATAAGTTCAAATCCCAGCAACCACATGGTGGCTCACAACCATCCGATCTGGCTCCCTCTTCTGGAGTGTCTGAAGACAGTTACAGTGTACTTACATATAATAAATAAAATAAATCTTTAAAAAAAAAATGTCCTGTTACACATGAACAGTAATGCTAGCAAAGAGACCCCACAACCTGACTCCTTTTAAAGAAAAGGTGGAAATGATATAAATCATATACAGAACACATTCATATGCTTTTAAATACTGTATATTGTTGTATGTTTTCTATTAATTCTATTAATAATTAATTCTATTAATTCTTGTATTTTATTCTTCTTCATGATGAGTTAGGTTTTATAGTTACATATGTATAGAAAAAACAAAATATATATAGTTTCATGACTATCTACATACAAGAAGCTTTTGGGAATCTTGGAATACATAGCCTGTTGAGACCATGAAGAGAAATAATGGGCTCTAAATTAAGTAATTGGCTATGGCAGATATCCAGGTTTGAGCATGTACAAAACAGCAAAGTAGAAAGTAATTGAGTCTAAAACATAATTTAAAACTCTATGAATCTGGAGGACACAATCCTTAGTGAGGTAACCCAATCACAAAAGAAGTCATTGGACATGCGCTCACTGATAAATGTATATTAGCCCAGAAACTTAGAATACCCAAGATACGATCTGCAAAACACAAGAAAATCAAGAAGGAAGACCAGTGTGTGGATACTTCATTCCTCCTTTGAATAGGAAACAAAATACCCATGTAAGGAGTTACAGAGACAAAGTTTAGAGCTAAGATGAAAGGAAGGATCATACAGAGACTAACCCACCAGGGATCCATCCCATAATCAGTCACTAAACTCAGACACTATTGCATAGGACAGCAAGTGTTTACTGAAGGGACCCTGATATAGCTGACTCCCACAGAAGTGGATGCTCACAGTCATCCATAAGAGAGAGCACAGGGCCCACATTGGAGAAGCTAGAGATAGAACCCCAAGAGCTGAAGGGGTCTGCAACCCTAGAAGAGGAACAACAATATGAACTAACCAGAACCCCCAGAACTCGTGTCTCTAGCTCCATATATAGCAGAAGATGGCCTGGTCAGCCATCATTGGGAGGAGAGGCCCCTTGGTACTGCAATCTTTATATACCCCAATACAGGGGAACGCCAGGGCCAAGAAGTGGGAGTGGGTGGGCAGTGGAGCAGGGAGGGGGGAGGGGAGAGGGGATTTTCGGGATAGCAGTTGAAATGTAAATTAAGAAAATATCTAAAAAAAAAAACCCCTCTATATGTCACATGAATGAAGTTAAGAGGTGAATATACTTGATAAATGTTAAGCATCAGTCTACAAGGCAATGAAAAGTGAAAGATAACCAATTTTCTGGCTTGATAAAGAGGAAAATAACTTCAAAATCAACATAACAAAACAAGAGATGGACCATAGATGGGACTTAGTTGGTCTCAGAAGTGCTTGTCTGGCATACACGAGGTTCAACAACAACAACAACAACAACAACAACAACAACAACAACAACAACAACCAAGAGTGGCAGTACTCATTTGTAATCCTGTAATTCAGGAAGTGGAAACAGAATGAGTTCAAGGAGTTGGAGGCCGACATGGGGTATGTGAGACCCTGCCTCAAGACAAACAAGCAGATGAGGGTGTTAAGGCCCAGCGAGAGCTCAGTGCTCAGTACTTGTTCACTGTGTGCAGGGCCCTGGGTTTCACTCCAAAATAAGAGAGGAAAAAAAGGGAGGGAATGGTCATAGGAGAAGTACACACACACACACACACACACACATACACACTCTACCTTTCTGCTCTTTCTAGTTAATCTATTATTACTTCAGTTAACATTGTGTGTGTGTGTGTGTGTGTGTGTGTGTGTGTGTGTAAAACAATAATTAAAAATACAAAGCCCAGAATATGAGAGGGAGTGGAGGACATGGAAGGAGTATGGGTGTAATGATGTATTGATGAAAATATATCTTAATTAAATAAAAATCCAGAATAAAAGTATAGGGCCGGAGTGATAGCTCAGCCTTTAGGAAGCTACTCTTCCAGGGGGCCAGGGTCAGTTCCCAAGGATCACAGGACTGCTTATAACACACTCTAACTTCAGAAACAGAAGATCTGGCGCCCTCTTCTGGCAAGTCTGGGCTCCTGTCACAAGTGTATGTAAACATAATAACGGGGGTGGGGGGTGAAGGGGAAAGGGAGAAAATATCAATACACATAAACAAACAAAATAAATACAAATAAAAAGGAGACCCACAGTTGGGAGGAGTAGAGGTGTATGTGGTGACGTTAGAGGAGGAATATGGAGTAGGAATGATAAAAAATGCATAGTATACACATATAACACTCCAAGAATTAAAAAAAGATGTGGGTTTTTTGTTTGTTTGTTTTGTTTTGTTTTGTATGCTTTTTAGTATGGAATAGAATTTATTTGGGGCATGGGGAGGAGAGTTGAGGAGGGAGTAGAGACCGAAAAAGGTAGAGGGTGGGGAAGTAGAGGCCATGAACAAGTAGAGAGGAGGGAGGGAGTGGGGAGAGAAGGAATAGAGAGGGAAGAGAGTAAGAGGGTAAGAGAAGAATCACAAAAATATTCTGCTAAAACTTAAACCTATATGCAGGGTTGTCTCCAGTAGGAGTTAAAACAAAATGAGTGGATAAATATTAAATATTAAAGACTTTGAACAAGAAATCTTGCAGATAAGGAGGATGACAGAAGAATGACTTGGAATCTAAGAGACTGAGGTTAAAAAAAAAAAAAAGATGTATACAGGTCCATGCCAGCCCAGTATACAGTATATCCCATAACCCCATTACCAAGGAGGCTGAGACAGGAGGGTTGAGGCTAACATTGGATAAGCAGTGAGTTTCTGACTAGATTAGACTACTATTAAATCCTAGTTTAAAGGAAAATTAACACCTCACACATAAACACCAAATGACCAAATGAAAGCAAATTGCAAACAAAGCCTTGAATAAGAGAGAAGCAATTCCTAGTGAAGTTACAAGAGCACCCTTTTCAGAAGTGTTATCATCACCAATTCAACAACAGGGGTCAGCTGCTTCTGTCCATTGGTTGGGAGCAAATATCTGCATCTGACTCAGCTGCCTGTTGGGTCTTTTGGAGGGCATTAATGATAGATCCCTTTTTGTGAGCACTCCATAGCCTCAGTGAGAAGAAGGGTTATCCTGTAGGAGGACCAGCAGTCTTAATTAATCTGGACCCCTGAGAACTTTCAAACACTGGACCACCAACCAGGCAGCATACACCAGCTGATATGAGGCCCTCAGCACACATACAGTAGAGGACTTCCAGGTCTGTGTTCATTCAGAGAGGATGCACCAAACCCTCAAGAGACTGGAGACCCCAGAGACTTTAGAGGTCCAGTGGGGTGGAGGGTGAGGGCATCCATGTGGAGACGGGGTGAGGTAGGGAGAAAGTGTGAGATGTGGAATAGAATATGGAGTGTAAAAAATGAATTACAAATAAAATGTTTAAAAAATGGCGCCAAACCACGCTCTATGCTCTGACTACAGTGCTGTCACCTAATGATGTGAAAACAAGCAATTTCCTTAAACTTTCTCAGCCTCTTTCCTAAACAGTAAAAGCCTTAGGAGAGCTTTTTATGGTGGCACTACAGTGACCAAGGAAAACACAGCAGGTCTCCTTTTAGATGGTTCCACGAGATTAATGGGAAAACAGGGCAGCAAATTGGGAAAATATGAAAGTAGTGACTTTCCAGAATTCTCTCCATGGACTTAGTCAAGTTCAAATTGACTACATAAGGAGTGAGCTCAAGGTGGGAAAACTGAGGAAGGCACACTCATCTGGAAATATTAGTACACGGTGAAGAGGATGGAAAAATTATTAAGAGAAAGAAGAAAAAGGTCGGTCTTTAGAGATAATTTTGAATTATGTATGCCAAAAGATAAGAGAAACTTGACAGAGAAAGGAAACCTAGAGCAAAGCAGATGAAGACCTAAGACCAGCCAGGGTGCACAGTGCTGTGCAGTGCGTGACAGGGCACAGTATTAAGAATGCAAAACCAAAGCCCATATTGGTTGATTGCTTGTACAGTAATTTTGAAGATTTTCATAAGTCTACTACTTAAATTTTAGCAAAAAAAATTATAACACAAAATAATTTAATCTATATTTCTAATTTTTCTTTCCTGAGGACTGACACATAGTTTTCACATATCCGAACCATAATGAAACAGAAAATTCGAGTATGCTGCGCCATGTAGAGTAGAGTATATTAAGAGGTATAAGCCACTTCAGAAGTCCCCCTTCCCAGACAGGAGGCCTCCGCAGAGAACAAGCCGAGCCAGCACAGAGGGCGTGGCGTCGGCTCTGCTTGCTCCCAGTTGCTTTCCGATGGCACTGCAGGATGCTAAGGTAAGCATGAAACCTTACCTGGCTTACCTAGTCAAGGGTAAAAAAGAAAATAAAAACAGCAAAGCTGGAATAATTTTTTTTAATGAATATGAGTACTCTGTAGCTATATTCAGACACACCAGAAGAGAGCATCAGATCCCATTACAGTTGGTTGTGAGCCATCATGTGGTTGCTGGGAATTGAACTCAGAACCTCTGGAATAGCAGTCAGTGTTCTTAACCATTGAGCCATCTCTCCAGCCCCAAACTTGAATAATTAACAATGACTTACCTGGGGATATCTATTTGGGAATGAAAAAAAAAAAGCCCACCTTTTCATTTATGGTGAAATAAATGAAAATGAAAAATGCACAAGATTTACTAATGAGAAATTTCAGGAAGTTTTTACCTTATTTCATCTTGTTATATACACAAAGTTTTGCAATATTTTCTCTCTTCTGTAAGTGTGCAAAGCCCTCTCACATGCTTAGAGACCTTCAGAGTGTAACTCAGAAGTAATGTGTGTTTTAAGGACAACCTGAATGGGCTGTCTCAAAATGGACTGCTTTAGCATGTTTCCCAACAGGGACTGATTCAGAAAAGATGACCTTTGTACAAACAAAACTGCATCTGTCTATGTTACTGAAAACCTTTTCCTCACAAATAGTGACTAGAGATAGGAACCCTTTGAATTCTCTGTTAGTTATTTGCTTTAAGGAGTTCCCATCTTTCCTCTCATGGAAATACCCATAAGAAGGTCATTTACTGCAAGGCTGTATACTGTATGGCACTAATAGGAAAGGGTACATCAAGAATGCAAATATCACCCCTTCTTCATAAGAGCAGAGGACATGCATTATCCACAATATGGAGAAGTGCTGGTTGTGGGCAGTGTAAATGTCCTATGACTAATTCCCTCAAAGCAAATCTTATCATCCTAAAAGCACATTTCATCCACAGGGTAGAAAAATTAGATTATTCAGGCTGGAGTGTGGGATTCAGGAAGAAATCACTTTATTTATGGGTACTGTTTAAACTGAGAACTTTTGTTTCTATGGACTTTTTGGTAAATAAAATAAAAGATGCGGAGAAATGGCTGAATATTGGCAATATGTACCTGAAATTCCTTGTGGCTAGAATGTGTCAATAGGAAGTCTCAGATAAAAGATAGACATGTAAATAAGAATCCAAATGGAAATAAAAAACCCTTTTCAAAGAAACTTAAGAGATATGGGGGGTAGATACAAAACAGATTTTTCTGTTGTTTTTTTTTTTTTTTTTTTCCAAAAAAGAGAAAGCAATGACATTAGACAAATAACTTGAACCTTTTTAACTTTTAAATAGCTGAAAGCCATTAATTAATTTAAATACCTTGAAACAGAAAATGAGCCACACCTGTGAGTTCCTAATGGCTCCTCACAGAGCCTTACCTTGTCACTAAGGTGCATCAACTAAGACTGCACATGATGGCCCTTCTCAAATCACAAGGTACGACGCTTCTTCACTGAAAAGGCTTAGCTGAGATAAAGCCTTAGAAAAGCCCCACTAGTCTTCAGGTCGGCCCCAGCGCCCGGTTACCTTGGGCACCCAGTTTGTGCACACCCCCACGGGCCCTAGAGGACTCCCCACGCCATCTTGGGACCACCGGTGAGTGGAGCACAACATCTGTTCCAGTCTAATCACGCGAGGGACCTGTGACAGCATTGGGGAAACAGGATCTGCTAGACCAGGGGCAGAGGTCCCTTCCAGTCAGCACCAGCACCCAATTACCTTGGGCGCACAGCCTGTGCACACCCCCCACTGTCCCTAAAGGACTCCCCACGAGATCTTGGGACCACTGGTGAGTGGAGCACAACATCTGTTCTAATCTAATCTCGCGGGACCTGGGACAGCATTGGGGAAACAGAGGATTGGCTAGACCAGGGGCAGAGGTCTCTTCCGGTCCGTGCCAATGCCTGGTTACCTTGGGCATACAGTCTGCGCACCCCCCCCCCGCCCCCTCCAGTCCCTAGAGGGGATCTACGCGATCTTGGGACCACTGACGAGACAGCTCCAAGCTCCTCAAAGGAGACACGACTCCCAGGCCTGGTAACATGCCCAGGATATTAGCACAACAGTATCCCAGGATAACAGGATGTGGGTCACACCAGTATTCCAGGGTCTCAGTGGAACTTGAATGCCAAGATCTCAGACACACCCAGAATATCAGGTTCACAGGAGCCCACAATCAAAGGATCACAGTGAAAGCTGGACTCGGAGGAGTTCAGAATCAACTGGGATTATAATAAGGACAGGCTCCAATCAGTTAAATTGAGGACAGCAAGCACCTGAGATAATCAGATGGCAGGAGGCAAGCATAAGAACAGAAGCAACAGAAACCAGGTTTACTTGGCATAATCAGAACCAAATTCTCCCACCATGGCAAGTCCAGGATACACCATCACACCAGAAAAGCAAGACATGGATCTAAAGTCACTTCTCATGATGATGATGGAGGGAGGACTTTAAGAAGGAATTACAGGAAAACACAGGTAAACAACTAGAAGCATTTAAAGAGGAAACACAAAAATCCCTTAGAGAGTTACAGGAAAACAATACCAAACGGGAGATGGAATTGAACAAAACCATCCAGGACCTAAAAATGGAACTAGAAACAATAAAGAAAACCCAAAAGGAGATAACCCTGGAGATAGAAACCCTAGGAAAGAAATCAGGAACCACAGATATAAGCATCAGCAACAGAATACAAGAGATGGAAGAGAGAACCTCAGGTGCAGGAGATTCCATAAGGAACATGAATACAACAATCAAAGAAAATGCAAAATGCAAAAAGATCCTAACTCAAAATATCCAGAAAATCCAGGGCACAATGAGAAGACCAAACCTACGGATAATAGGAGTAGATGAGAATGAAGATTCTCAACTTAAAGAGCAAGCAAATATCTTCAACAAGATTATAGAAGAAAACTTTCCATACCTAAAGAAAGAGATACCCATAAGCATACAAGAAGCCTACAGAACTCCAAATAGACTGGACCAGAAAAGAAATTCCTCCCGACACATAATAATCAGAACAACAAATGCACTAAATAAAGACAGAATATAAAGTAAGGGAAAAAGGTCAAGTAACATATAATGGCAGGCCTATTAGAATTACTCCAGACTTATCACCAGAGATTATGAAAGCCAGAAGATCCTGGACAGATGTTATACAGTCACTAAGAGAACACAAATGCCAGCCCAGGTTACTATACCCAGCAAAACAATCAATTACCATAGATGGAGAAACCAGAGTATTCCATGACAAAATAAAATTTACACAATATCTTTCCAGGAATCCAGCCCTTCAAAGGATAATACCGGAAAAACACCAATACAAGGACCGAAACTACCTCCTAGAGAAAGCAAGAAAGTAAGCCTTCAACAAACCTAAAAGAAGACAGCCACAAGAACAGAATCCCAACTCTAACAAGAAAAATGACAGGAGGCAACAATTACTTTTCCTTAATATGTCTTAATATCAATGGACTCAATTTCCCAATAAAAAGGCATAGACTAACAGACTGGTTACACAAGCAGGACCCAACATTTTGTTGCCTACAGGAAAGACACCTCAGAGACAAGGACAGACACTACCTCAGAGTGAAAGGCTGGAAAACAATTTTCCAAGCAAACAGTCTGAAGAAACAAGCTGGAGTAGCCATTCTAATATCGAATAAAATTGACTTTCAACCCCAAGTTATCAAAAAAGACAAGGAGGGGCACTTCATACTCATCAAAGGTAAAATCTTCCAAGCGGAATTCTCAATTCTGAATATCTATGCTCCAAATGCAAGGTCAGCCACATCCATTAAAGAAACTCTAATAAAGCTCAAAGCACACATTGTACTTCACACAATAATAGTGGGAGACTTCAACAACCCATTCTCATTAAAGGACAGATCCTGGAAACAGAAACTAAACAGAGACACAGTGAAACAAACAGAAGCTATGAAACAAATGAATTTAACAGATAACTACAGAATGTTTTATCCTAAAACAAAAGGATATACCTTCTTCTCAGCACCTCATGGCACTTTCTCCAATATTGACCACATAATTGGCCACAAAACAGGCCTCAACAGATACAAAAATATAGAAATTATACCATGCATCCTATTAGATCACCATGGACTAAGGCTGATCTTCAATAACAACAAATAACAGAACGCCAACATTCACATGGAAACTGAACAACACTCTACTCAATGATACCTTGGTCAAGGAAGAAATAAAGAAAAAAAATTAAAGACTTTCTAGAGTTTAATGAAAATGAAGCCAGAACATACCCAAACTTATGGGACACAATGAAAGCATTCCTAAGAGGTAAACTCATAGCTCTGAGTTCCTCCAAAAAGAAACTGGAGAGAGCATACACTAGCAGCTTGACCGCACACCTAAAAGCTCTAGAACAAATGGAAGCAAATTCACCCAAGAGGAGTAGATGGCAGGAAATAATCAAACTCAGGGGTGAAATCAACCATGTGGAAAAAAAAAAAAAAAGAACTATTGAAAGAATCAATCAAACCAGGAGCTGGTTCTTTGAAAAAGTCAACAAGATAGATAAACCCTTAGCCAGACTCACTAGAGGGCACAGGGATAGCATCCTAATTAACAACATCAGAAATGAAAAGGGAGACATAACAACAGATCCTGAGGAAATCCAAAACACCATCAGATCCTTCTACAAAAGGCTATATTCAAATACAATTGGAAAATCTGGATGAAATGGACAAATTTCTAGACAGATACCAAGTACCAAAGTTAAATCAGGATCAGATTATGACCTATATCTCCTAAAGAAATAGAAGCAGTCATTAATAGTCTCCCAACCAAAAAAAGCCCAGGACCAGATGGGTTTAGCACAGAGTTCTATCAGACCATCAAAGAAGACCTAATTCCATTTCTTCTCAAACTATTCAACAAAATAGAAAGTGAAGGTACTCTACCCAATTCATTCTATGAAGTCAAAATTACTCTGATACCTAAACCTCATAAAGACACAACAAAGATAGAGAACTTCAGACCAATTTCCCTATGAATATCTATGCAAAAATACTCAATAAAATTCTCGCTAACCGAATCCAAGAGGACATCAAAACGATCATCCATCATGACCAGGAATGCAGGGATGGTTTAATATACGGAAATCCATCAATGTAATCCAGTATATAAACAAACTCAAAGATAAAAACCACATGATCATCTCTTTAGATGCTGAGAAAGCATTTGACAAAATCCAACACCCATTCATGATAAAAGTCTTGGAAAGATCAGGAATTCAAGGCCCATACCTAAACATAATAAAAGCAATATACAGCAAACCAGTAGCCAACATCAAACTGAATGGAGAGAACCTGGAAGCAATCCCAAAAAAATTAGGGACTAGACAAGGCTTCCCACTTTCTCCCTACCTATTCAATATAGTACTTGAAGTCCTAGCCAGAGCAATTTGACAACAAAAGGAGGTCAAGGGGATACAAATTGGAAAGGAAGAAGTCAAATTATCGCTATTTGCAGATGATATGATAGTATATATAAATGACCCCCAAAACTCCACCAGAGTACTTCTAAACCTTATAAACATTTTCAGTGCAGTAGCTGGATATAGAATTAACTCTAACAAATTGATGGCCTTTCTCTATACAAATGATAAATGGGCTGAGAAAGAGACTAGGGAAACAACACCCTTCACAATAGTCACTAACAATATAAAATATCTTGGTGTGACTCTAACCAAGGAAGTGAAAGATTTGTATGATAAGAACTTCAAGTCCCTGAAGAAAGAAATTGAAGAAGATCTCAGAAGATGGAAAGATCTCCCATGCTCTTGGATTGGCAGGATCAATGTAGTAAAAATGGCTATATTGCCTAAAGCAATCTACAGATTCAATGAAATCCCCATCAAAATTCCAACTCAATTCTTCACTGAGATAGAAAGGGAAATTTGCAAATTCATCTGGAATAATAAAAACCTAGGATAGCAAAAACTATTCTTAACAATAAAAGAACCTCAGGGGGAATCACCATGCCTGACATTAAGCTGTACTACAGAGCAATTGTGATAACAACTGCATAGTACTGGTACAGCAACAGACAGGTAGATCAATGGAATAGGATTGAAGACCCAGAAATGAATTCACACAGCTATGGTCACCTGGTCTTCAACAAGGGAGCTAAAACCATCCAGTGAAAAAAGATAGCATTTTTAACAAATGGTGCTGGAACAACTGGCAGCTATCATATAAAATAATGGGAATTGATCCATTCTTGTCTCGTCTCCTTGTACTAAAGTCTAAGTTGTTTAAGGAACTCTACATAAAACCAGAGACACTGAAACTTATAGAGGAGAAATTGGGGAAAAGCCTCAAAGATATGGGCACTGGGGAAAAATTCCTGAATAGAACAGCAATGGCTTGTGCTGTAAGATCAAGAATTGACAAATGGGACCTCTTAAAGTTGCAAAGCTTCTGTAAGGCAAAGATACTGTCAATAAGAGAAAAAGGCCACCAACAGATTGGGAAAGGATCTTTACCAAACCTAAATCAGATAGGGGACTAATATCCAATATATATATAAAGAACTCAAGAAGATAGACACCAGAAAATCAAATAACCCCATTAAAAAATGGGGTACAGAGCTAAACAAAGAATTCTCAACTGAGGAATACCAAAGGGCTGAGAAGCACCTGAAAAAATTTTCAACATCCTTAATCATCAGGGAAATGCAAATCAAAACAACTTTGAGGTTCTACCTCACACCAGTCAGAATGGCTAAGATCAAAAATTCAGATGACAGCAGATGCTGACGTGGATGTGGAGAAAGAGGAACACTCCTCCATTGTTGGTGGGATTGCAAGCTTATACAACCACTCTGGAAATCAGTCTGGCGGTTCCTAAGAAAATTGGACATAGTACTTCCAGAGGATCTTGCAATACCTCTCCTGGGCATATATCCAGAAGATGTTCCAACTGGTAATAAGGACACATTCTCCACTATGTTCATAGCAGCCTTATTCATAATAGCCAGAAGCTGGAAAGAACCCATGTGTCCCTCAACAGAGGAATGGATACAGAAATCATGGTACATTTACACAATGAAATACTACACAACCATTTAAAACAATGAATTTATGAAATTCCTAGGCAAATGGATGGATCTGGAGGGTATCATCCTGAGTGAGGTAACCCAATCACAAAAGAACTCACATAACATGTACTCACTGATAAGTGTATATTAGCCCAGAAACCTAGATTAACCAAGATACAATTTGCTAAACACATGAAACTCAAGAAGAATGAAGATCAAAGTGTGGACACTTTGCTCCTTCTTAGAATTAGGAACAAAGCACTCATTGAAGGAGTTACAGAGATCAAGTGTGGATCTGAAATAAAAGGATGGACCAACCAGTGACTGCTGCAGCCGGGGATCCATCCCATAATCAGCTACCAAACGCAGAAACTATTGCAGACTCCAGTAAGATATTGCTGAAAGGGCCCTGATATAGCTGTCTCGTATGAGGCTATACCAGTGCCTGGCAAACACAGAAGTGGATGCTCACAGTCAGCTATTAGATGGAACACAGGGTTCCCAAGGGAGGAGCTAGAGAAAGTACCCAAGGAGCTGAAGGGGTCTCCAACCTTATAGGTGGAAGAACAATATGAACTAATCAGTACCCCCAGAGCTGGTGTCTCTAGCTGCATATGTAGCAGAAGATGGCCTAGTTGGCCATCAATGGGAAGAGAGGCCCCTTGGTCATGCGAACTTTATATGCCCCAGTACAGGGAAATGCCAGGGCCAAGATGTGGGAGTGGGTGGGTAGGGGAGCAGGGTGGGTTTATGGGGGAGGGTTTAGGGGACTTTCAGGATAGCATTTGAAATGTAAATGAAGAAAATACCTAATAAAAATTGGGAAAAAAAAAAAGAAAAGCCCAACTACTTTCAGCGGGCTCTAGGCTCTAGGCTGGGAAAAAAAAATAAAAAACAAAACAAAACAAAAAAACTTGTGGAAAAGAAGCTTTATTAGCTACAATGCGCTTAATGATTATCCAAACAAAGGAGACAATGATGTTTACATATGATTTGGAATTCTTGCTTAATAAAATGTCATATACAATTACTATACTTGAAAACAAAATTATACTTTTTCATAATCCCTAGACACATGGACATCTGAGGTATATTTAAGAGCTTTGAAACATTTTTTAAAATAATTATCCAATTTTTACAAAGTCTTAAGGGTTCAGAAGTACAGGAATGCATTCATGAAAACAGCATGCTACTATGTATACCTGCCAGATAAAACACTAAAGGCAAAAGAGCTCACCAAAGCTTGAGGATCCTGGTCTGACTGATGCACACAGCATAAAGAAGAACCTCTACTCAGGCTGCAGAGAGTGATTTACTAGAATCTAAAGATTTAAGAGGAATATCAAGGCCTAAAGCAGAAGCTGGCTCTTCAAATTCTCAGTTACTGGAGCTGTACCTGGAGAGCATATATCTAGACAAATCTACTGAGCAGTTAGAAACACTGACTACTTAACTTGCCTTACTTTATACTACTTCCACAGAGGCACAACCAACACAGAGGTTATTTACTCCGTATCAAAATGACATAACTCATGAGGTCAAGAGGCTTAGTAAAAGACCCTCCCCGAGGACATGCGGAAATGCCTCAGATTTACTTCTTAGAGGATAGAGGACTGTTCCAAATCACCACCAGCAGTAGTCATTGTACACTAATGACTGGCCTAGAATGGTTCAGCCTTAGGGTCTTGATTTTTAAAAAAGTATCCCCCAAAAATTTATGATGAAAGAGGCTTTGTCTGTGATAGCCAGGAGTTGGAAACAACCCAGATGTCCCACAACAGAAGAATGGATACAGAAAATATGGTTCATTTACACAATGGAATAGTACTCAACTATTAAGAACGAGGACATCCTGAGTTTTGCAGGCAAATGGATGGAACTAGAAAATATCATCCTGAGTGAGGTAACTCAGACCCAAAAAGACAGGCATGGTATATACTCAGTAATAACTGGATATTAGCTTTAAAAAAAAGTACAGAATACCCAGGATACAATCCACAGAACTAAAAAAGGTTAACAAATCATAGAGGCCAAATAAGAATGCCTGAATCCCACTTGGGAGGAGGAAGAAAGTAATCACAGGAGGCAGGGAGGGAGGAAGGAGCCTGGGTGGGAAAGAGGACAGGGAGAGGAAGAGGGGAAGATGATCAGGTATTGGGTCGGGGGAACAGTATTGAAGCCCTGAGGGCCAGCAGGAAGAATGGAAATAGGCAACCTAGGGAGGTAGGCGGTGTGGGGACCCTCCAGAATGTACCAGAGACCTGGAGGTGAGATACTCTACAGGACTCAAATAGGAACCTTAGATGAAATGCCCTACAGTTGAGAGAGGTAACTTGTAGAGCCCACCTCCAACAAAAAGACAAGGCATCAAATGAGGGATAAGGTTGCCATCCCAGAGTCAAAAACTCTGACCCATAATTGTTCCTGTCTGAAAGAACTGCCAGGTCAAAAATGAAGAAGAGTCCGAGGAAAAGGAGGTCCAGCCATAGACCCAAGTTGGAATCCAGCTCAAGGGGAGGTTCCCAAGGACTGGCACTATTACTGAGGCTATGGTGTACTCACCAAAAGGGGCCTATCATGACTGCCCTGTCCTCTGAAAGACCCAACAAGCAGCTGAAAAGAGTCAGATGCAGATATTTGTACCCAACCAATGGACAGAGGCTGCTGACCCCTGGGGTTGAATTAGGGAAAAGCTGGAAGAAGCTGAGGAGGAGAGCAACCCTGCAGGAGAACCATGTCTCAACTAACCTGGACTCCAGAGATCTCAGACACTGGACCACCAATCAGGCAGCATACACCAGCTGATATGAGGCCCCCAACACATATACAATAGAGGACTTCTGGATCTGGACTCAGTCAGAGAAGATATACCTAACCTTCAAGAGACTGGGGGCCCCAGTGAGTGGGAAGGTCTGGTGGTGGTATGGGGGCTGGAGGAGTGCAGACATCCTCGTGGAGAGGGTGGGGAGGAGGTATGGGATGAGGAACAGTCACAGGGTGGACCAGGATGGGGATAATGTCTGGAATGTAAAATTAAAAAAAAAATCTAATGGATAAATTCACACTCTGGTCAATTTGTTGAAAAATAAAATAATGTCATACTTAAGTTGTTTTCTTAACTATAAAATCATCTATAAACTAGACTAGATGTAATACATACATACATATATACATACATACATAATACATACTACATAAACATGCATTCATATATACATATATTCTCATCACAAAGTCAGATCATCCCCCCCCCCCAATTCCCCATACTTAGGTTTTCAAAAAAAGTTACAAATACTTCAGTATAATTCTGCTGATGTTGTAATTTACAGGACTAAATTACATAAACACTTCTAAGTCAATAGAAAAAGGAATAGAAAGGACTGCATAGTTGGTTTAGGCTTGTAATTCAGATATTCTGCTAAGTAAGATGCTAGAAGCAGAAAAGAAGGACTTAGCCTTTGGGTAAGCACTCCTAATACCACTTTAATGAGTGACCACTTGCAAGGGTTTGATTCTCTCTCCTTCAGTTATGATAGCTTCTGGGTTGGAGGCGTTATACCCCAATGAGGGACACTGGTACCAGAAGCACAGCAATTGGAATAGATAGAACACTACAAATTTATCTTCATATTTGATGTGAGAGTCTAATTGGTGTAAAAGCAGCTAGTTGATAATTACTTCCAACTCAAATACAGCTTATCTTGCTTTTCCTCGTCAAGTTAATACTTTTAGTCTGCTAATTGGTTACAACATGTCACATCATGCAAGATGTGCTGGGGCAATGGTGGCCAGCCAATCTTTGGTTTACTTTGGGCCTATGCCTCAAGAGAGAGCCCATGCGCTACACTGCCTGGATGGTCAGCAACTGGAAACTAGGTAGTACAGAGACCTAGGATAGAACCAAACACAACTGGCAAACAAACGAACAATTCCTAATGAACTATTGCTATACTAATTATACTAATAGACTGGTGTCTTGTACAGTTGTCACCAGAGAGGCTTCCTCCAGCAGCAGATGGGAGTAGGTGCACAGACCCATAGCCAGACTTTAGGCAGACAGTCTAAATTGGAGGTCTTCATCAGGTCCCTCCCCTCAAAGTTTGGGGAACCTCCTGGAAGAGCTGGAGAAAAGACTAGAGGTAAAGGGGGATGAAGAACACCGGAGAATCAACTAAGCAGGGCTCACATAGACTTACAAAGACTGAAGCAACAAGCATGGAACTTGCATCAGTCTCTGCCAGGCTGTTAGCTTGATATTTTTGCTGGGCTCCTAACTGGGAGTGGGTGTGACTCTGACTTTTTTGCCTACTCTTGAGACTCTCTATTCCCCCTGTTGGGTTGCCTTGTCCAGCCTTGCTGTGAGGGCTTTTTGCCTTGTCTTATTGTATCTTGTTTTGTCCTATTTGGCTGTTGTTTCTTGGAGGCTTGCTCTTTTCTAAAGAAGAAATGGAGGGGAAGTAGATCTGGAGGAGAGGAGAGGGAATGGTGGAGATGGGAGGAGTAGAGGTGAGGAAACTGTTTGGGATGTACTATATGAGAGGATAATCTATTTTCAAGGAAGGAAGGAAGGAAGGAAAAAAAGGAAGAAAGGAGGGAGGGATGGAGGGAGGGAAAGAGATATGGAAGCTCTTCTAGTCAAAGTCTACAGACTATCAAAGATAAAATCACTGCATCACTGAGACATCTTCCTCAATCACTTTAAGTCACTGTCAGCTTAGCTGGTCCATGAAGCCAAAGCATTCTACTTGATAAATACTGCAGGTATCAGCTCATAAAATGAGGCACTGGCTGAGAAGCACACCGGCAGCTACCTACTGACTCAATCATTCCAAGATAAGCTTCTGTTTATATCCTAGGCAAGAATTAGAAATTCAACTTTCTTTATCTATAGGATGTAAAAGATTGTTCAAGGTACATACATCTTCCTGTCAATAGGGCTTATTCTCAATTACCTACAACACATAGTTATTACTGAGACTGTTTTAAAAAAATAAAAAAGTAAGAAAAATTTTCTAGCTCTGTAAAACTAGAATTAATCTCAAAATGTAGAGCATTTTCCAGAAGAAAAAAAATACCTACATGGCCTGCAAGTCTTCACTGGAAATACAGGAGACATTCAGATTTTATACAGCTCATATAGAGACTAAGATAGCTAAGATTTTATTACAAATAGTCAATAATACAAAATTACTTTTCAGGGACATTTGTATCACTCTACAGCAATATTGAATAGTGCTTTAGAGGTATATTTTCTAAAGTAACACTTCCCTTAACAAATTAAGTAATAACTAAAACACAAAATATGAAAATTATTTCAATCTGTCAAGACACAACAAAACTGTTATTTTTAAATAGTAAGAACTATCAGACAATGGAAAAGAAAACAAGTAATTGTAGGTATATATAGATTCCATTACAGAGATGGTAGGTTAACTTTAAAAACAATTATAAAACAACAGAGCTTTATTAGATAGTTGCAAATGAACAGTATGACATCTCAGCCATTATTAAATTTATAAGTGTATTTCTAAGTGTGTTTCTTGGAATGTTCCTTAACAAAACCAAATACTGTTGTATTTGGATAATGTCTCACACTATGAGTACTTGTTGAATCTTCCCTATGTGCATCATGCATTATAGGCTTTACAAAGCTGTAGTGTAAGCAAGCTGGCCAACTAGAAATCTATCCTATTCAAAACTACTATGACTTGGAAATTCCTTCCTATGTAACTGAGAATGGTCTTTTGTATGTTCTGACAAAACCAATTGGGGTTATCTATCCTTAGGAGTAAAAGTTGAGATATTTACACTGCTGTCCCTATGCTATTAAGTAGATAATAACCATTTTCAGGCTATACATAGAAAAGTTAGTCAAATCTCTAACAGTAAGGTGAGCACCTTCTTAAAATTGCTCCTAAAAAGGAAGAAGTTATATATTTGTTGGTTAAACGGAAAAAAAATGTTGTTTTAACAATAAACTATGTATTTACTTAATTCATTTCCTTGTAAAATAGGTCAAACAAAATACTTTCTGCAATTGATTTTATCCAAGTAAAAACCATAATATGCATATTAGTAAAATGCATAGGGGTGTATGTAATTAGTTATTTCTGTATGAATATTGGAGAAATTTGCTTACCTCGCTAATGCATACTTTTATATTGTAAAGATTATCTAAAACATACTTAGTTGAAAATGAGTCTATATTCACTATGCTTACTATCAGTTTTAAGACTCTAAATTTAAAAATAGCTATGTCCAGAAAATATTTTAAACAAGATGGATGAAAAGTACAATTTATCACAACACTCCTAACAGAATAGAATTGACACATTGAACTTGTACATGCAGGGAGAAGTACAACTTAGTGTAAACAGATAGTACTCCGCACATTCCTTTACTAGAATGTGGTCACTGCCACACAGCACACAAGCTCATGCACAAGATCAAGACATTACATACAGCTGAGATCACAACGCCATGCAGAGAACAACAGCGTGCTAGATAATCGTACCAAATTGTGCAGATGTTCTCCCCCACCCCACGAGCCACTGCCAGCAGCTGCTATGGAGTTTGGTTACCCATATCCATGACATGACGGTGTCCTTTGGAGAATCTTGTTCCCTGTGGCTGTAAGTATTCTTATTTTTATATTTTAATGATGTTTGCTACAAAAAAATCTTACGTACAAAATCATGGAAAAATACACGTTTTATATTCAACAAATATTTGTAACTTATCTCAAGTAGCTGCAATAAACACCACTTATATTTGAACATATCACCAACAATAATTTACTGCTTACTTAGATGAACCCCAGAAAATTATGTCTGATGACAGTGCTCTAGTGAGTGAGGGAAAAAGAAATCTCCAAAAAGTCCTCTGACTCTAGCATTCCATTCCCATGATCTGGCTATACTTATGTTGCCAAGTTCTCCATGAGAATATCTTTCTGATAACTTTATTTATGTGTCTTTCATTCACTTTGTAAGTAATAAACAAACCGAGTTTGTATTTGTAATGAAAAGTAGGATAAAGTCCTTAAAATTATTTCCCTCATTTTTCTGAATACATTCAATGGATATCAATATTTAAATACCTTTTGGGGGTGGCCTATTTGTACTATAAGTATATTTTAGTAAATATAAAATTTTATTTTGCTTTAGGTAATATCCACTAAAGTACTGATATTCACAATAACATAGAATCAGAGTTTGGAGCCACAGACACCTGGAGTGGCTCAGCTCTGTGCTTCTGAGCAACACCTTTCTGAACAGTAAATTAATTTACTTAGGAACATTCTAAGCTATTCTAAGCTACTCTAAATCAGGCTTGTGCATGAGGAAGAGAAATACAGCCAACTCTCAATAACAATGAAAGGCAGGATGGAAAAGGAAACTGAGGATCTAAAAATCTTATCTTGATAACTTCAATTCCCTTGCTCAGCAAATATTTGAACTAAAAATTTAGAATTCTAATTACATTGAAAACTTGAGTGCTACTTTTTTTCTGCCTTCCCTCAAAACACTCTAGGAGTTACTAACAAAAGCTCTATGATATAATGTATACAGCTGCAAAAAGAAAAATACTTTTGTGTCTAATTTTTCCAATTTAGACATTTAAAGCTATCTATCTCATATCCTAATGTATGAGGTGAGAAGTTTTTTCTTTCTTTTCATAGAAAGCATGACTTTATAATTTGTTTTTAGAACTGCAAGACATTTAGGAAGAAACAACTACTTACCAGAGTTAGTACCAGCAATGATATCTCACTTTTCTGACTTTGTACAACTCGGTACTTAACAAGTTATACTTTGCTTACAATGGAACATTTGCAAGACATATGAATTGAAGATGGTACTCTGATTTAACATCCCTATAATTTATGACAGAAGCCAGTGAGGCTTCACAAACTGGCATAATAAAGTGAGGGCTTACAAAAGCTGCCTGTCCTGATTTACATATCCTGGAACAAAACACTACACTAGTTGTCCTCAGTTCTTCTCCAGCAATCTTCACGCAACTGCTAAGCAGACCAAAGCAAAACATTTGACAGCTCAGTATATGAACTGTTTTAATGAGCAATCAGTACAGTCTAATTATAATTAAAATAAGAAAGGCTATGAAACGAATCCAGTCTATGAATAACTATAGTGAAATTTCTGCACATTTGCCACAGTGCAAGACATGCTTATGTTATCTGTTTACACAGAAGATACTGTGAAAAGCAACTACAGTCTACTATTGAATTGGCAAATTACAAGAAAGAAATAACCAATAAACTCTAATATATGGTAATTCCTTACTGTTCACTACAGTCTAAGAAGTAGATTTTTACATTATGGCTTCAAATATATAGATTGAATGCTAGCTTTTAATAAATCATCCCATTTTCATTAAGAATACTGTGGGTATTTTTTTTTTTTTTTTTGGCATGGTGGCACACTATCTATAGTCTCAGCATTTCAGAAACTAAAGCAAGAGGATCAGAAGTTTAAGGTCAGCCTGAAACATACAGTAAATTCAAGACAAGCCTGGTCTTTAGAAGACACTGCCTCAAAAATCCCAAAATAACAAGAACAACTAGAAAAGGCATTAGAGTTTCATCTGTTTTAAATCATTAGTAAGAAAAAAAGAAAAGAGAATTGGTATCTGAATGTGAATACTATAGCAGGTTTTCTAATGAACCATTTGTTATATTTGTAATGATTAAATGATAAAAATATATGCTTAAAAATGGCACTTAGCTTTATAATTGTGCAAGAATAATTTGACAAGAAAGTATTCGTAGTAAGTGAAAATCAATTTATTTAAAAATGTACTCTCACTGTGTTACTGCATTCATAGCTATAAGAACAATAGATTAGATTTAAGCTTAAAATTAAAAACTGGAGAAACACTTTCCTACTTATAACAAAATTAAGATAATTTTAGAACTTGGCTGCATAGTTCAATTCTTTTTTCCCCTCTAAAGAGATTTATCAATCTATTTATTATGTATTTTATATATATATGAAATGTATATGAATACTCTATCTGCATGTATGCCTAGATGACAGAGGAGGGCATCAGACAAAAAGGGCATCGGATCCCATTACAAATGGTTGTGAGCCACCACGTGGTTGCTGGGAATTAAACTCAGGACCTTTAGAAGTACAGCCAGTGTTCTTAACAATTGAAATATCTTTCTAGCCCCCAACTTAAATAATTACTAGTAACTTTATAACAGATGGAAATTATTTAAAAATAACTATTAAGTTAAAGTAGTTCTAGTTAATGTTTCCACAGAAAACAATGCATGAGAAGCAGTACCTCTCAAGTAATATCCTTCCATCTGAA
Source organism: Mus minutoides (assembly GCA_902729485.2). Lineage (NCBI taxonomy): Eukaryota > Metazoa > Chordata > Mammalia > Rodentia > Muridae > Mus > Mus minutoides. The sequence continues at coordinate 208,505 of LR753429.1, forward strand.
GGCAAGTCCAGTAGATGTGTAAGGATTTCTAAAATTCTTTTTTTCCAAGATATATTAAAATAAGAATAGAAAAAAGTTGAAGGAAAAGTTTTCTTTACATTCTGATCAGTTTTAAATATTATAAAACAATTAAACAACATAATCAGGAAAAGGTTTTAGGAAACATGAAATTATGTTTTTAATATCAAATTATTATTATATTAATATACATGTATGTGTTTGTGCTACAGTAGTGTGTAAGTTAGAAGACAATTTAGTATTCTGTTTTCTCCTTTCACCTTTATATGGTTTCTGAGGATTGAACTCAGGCTGCAAGACTTGAATAGCAAGCTCCTTTATCTACTGAGCCATCTTGCCAGCTAAAGTTATCACCATTCAGCATTTTGATACAGGACACTAAGATAATGTTTTCTGGGATTATCTCTAATACAAGTACCTCAATACTAAATAGAGTAAATGGGAAGATAATGCTGCAGATATATTTGATGAACATAGTACATGAGTGCTCTCATTACAAAAGTTTATACTCTCTGATGATATGTATCAGACCAGTAAAGTACTGTATATACCTCAGGAATACTGCCATACAGGGTTAGCAGATAGACAGGTTAGAATAAACCAGGAAAGGCAAACAAAAGAGATTATGCCATCTAACAGTAACCAGAAACTTCAGAGACTGGAAAGGCATGTTCAGTTACTTTGAATTTCCCCTCAAGGTTACACTATTGGAAAACTGCAGCAGGATCGTACGCCTGTACCTGAGGCAGATAACCCTGTTCTCCACTTACCTCCTCTGGGTTGGCATTAAAGGTGAGGCTTCCCTCATCTAGCTGCATATACAATTTTCTAAAAGAAAATCCTAAAGGTGGGTTCTTATTGTATATAGAACAGTGACCCCATGTGGATTTACACAACCTGTAAACATAAAAGAAAATAAGACAAAAGTTACTATATTCCCTAAGATAAAGCATACATTCACACAATAAATTCTGAAATTAAATAACACACAATTAGATTTTGTAGCTGTCCAAATACTATCTAAGACTGAAATCATGTGAAGGAAATTTTGAGTGCTTCCATATAAAGGAAACAAGAGTCTTGTGACCTCACTTTCTTCAAAAACATGTAACTGCTCTTGGAATATGCCTTGGGCTCCTCCCAAGGATAGCAGATAGAAGTGAGTTTACATCAGACTATTCATTATAGCCACGATTGTTATTTATTTATATGACTATATGGAAAAAACATGTTTCTGCCACATAAGGCTTGTCCTGTGACTGAATACCTCACTCATATGGTTATTCTTAATCCTTAGGATATAAATTGTCTGATGCTCTGAATAAAATTGACTGTTACTTGAGACTTAAGTGTATCTCATGTTTAACCTTCACCTTCCCAGGTCCCACTGCGTGTAGAACAGTAAACAAACTTTTATTTTAAAAACAATCTTTTATTTTATTTTAAGAATTTCATTCACAGGGATAAATCTTATTCCTGAATACTATCTGAAGTTAAGCACAAGCAATCAAGAATAAAATCAATGATAGATGACAATCACTTAGAGATTACTAAATTACTAAATTACAGTCACTATGTCCAATCCTGTCAACAGTTCTCTGTCGTCAGTGGACCACACAAGAAACTGTGACAAGCAAGATCACAAACACTCCTCCATTGGTGTACACAAACTTGTAAAATCACTGTGGAAATCAATTTGATGGTTTCTCAGAAAGTTGGGAATAGTTCTACCTCAAGACCCACTCCTGAGCATATATACAAAAAATGTCCCACCATACACAAGGACACTTGCTCTCCTATGCTCATAACAGCTTTATTCATAATAGCCTGAAACTGGAAACAACCCAGATGTCCATCAACAACAACAAAAAATAATGGTTCTAAATTTATTTATTTAATGTTTATTAATTAATTTAAGTACTATTTATCTGGATCACAGCCCTCCCCACCACCCCCACCCCCACCTTCTCCATATCCCCTCCCCCTTCTCCTTTAAGACAGGGGAGGGCACCCTTTGTATTAACTCCTCAGGCACATCAAGTCACTACAGGACTGGGCACATTCTAGAAAAAAAATATGGTTCATTTATACAATCGAATACTACTCAGCTATTAAAAACAAAAACATCCTGAAATCTGTGGAAAAATGGATGGAAGTTGAGAATATCATCCTGAGTGAGGTAACCCATTCCCAAATGATCATGCATGTACTCTCTGATATGTGGATATTAGCCATAAAGTACAGGATACCCATGCTAAATTTTCCACATAGTTAAAGAAGCCAAATAACGAGAAGAACCTAAGGGAGAATGCTTTAATCTCACTCAGAAGGGGAAATAGTCAGTGGAGGAAGGGAACTGGGTGGGAGAGGAAATAGGGAGGGAAATAAAGGTGTGTGGGGGGGTGGATCAGGAGTATGGAGACCAGGTAGAGAGGGCTTTTCGAGTGAACGGAGATCAGTGGCAGCCAAAGGTGGGTGAGAATGTCTAGGACATGCCAGAGACCTGGGATGGGGGAGACTCCAAGGACTCTATGAGGGTGACTCTAACTGAAACTCCTAGCAATGGGGCTAGGATATGGAGCCTGAAGTGGCCACCTCTTTTAACCAGGCAGGACTCTCAATGGAGGGATAAGGACATCAACCCACCCACAAAACCTGCTACTCAAAATTTGTTCTGACAAGATGTACAGGACAGAGACTTTGGAAATGGATGACTAATGACTGGCCCAATCTGAGACCCATCCCATGGGCAAGGGCCAATCTCTGACACTACTAATGAAACTCTGTTACTCTTACAGACAGGCTTCTAGTATAACTGTACTGAGAGGCTCCACCTACTAGCTGACCAAAACAGATGCAGAGACCCATAGCTAAGCATTAGACAGAGTTCGGGGAGTCTTGTGGAAGAGTTGGGGGACGAATTGGGGGAACTGGAGGGGATACAGATTCCACCAGAAGACCAATAGATTCAACTAACCTGGACCCTTGGGGGTTTCCAGAGACTGAAGGTCCAACCAAAGAGCACACATGGGCTGGACCTAGGTAGGTTCCCACCCATACGTACCAGATGTACAGCTTGGTCTTCATGTGGGCTCCCTAACAACTGGATCAGGGGCTGTGCTTGACTCTGTTGCCTGCCTGTGACTCCTATTCTTTCCCCTGACTAGGCTGCCTTATCTTGTCTCAGTGGAAGAGGATGCAAGGATGCCCCTAGTCCTGCAGTGACTAGATGTGCCAGGGTGGGTTGGTAGCTAGGGGGCTACCCCCTTCTCAGAGGAGAAAAGAAGGGAGAAATAGGAAGAGGGCAATTTGGGGGGGAACTGGAAGGAGAGGTCAGGGCTGCGATCGAGATGTAAAGTGAATAAATAAATTAACTAATGAAAAAATTTAAAAAGTCTCCAAAAGACGCACAATTAATATACATTCCTGTACCACCTAGATATAAGTCTTACTCAGAGCTTGCAGTGTTAAGCTAGCTAGAACCTATTAATTCCATGCCAACTTTGAAGTAACAATAAATGTTGGTCAAGGAGGCTTGTCTTTTTTTTTTTTTTTCAAAAAAGGATACATAAACAACAAATCAAACACAGCGCCATTCCACAACTATGAATATCAAATGCTGGGATGCTAAGCATGCTTAAGATGCTGTTCCAAGTCCATGACTCTTCACTACTACAAAGACATTCAGCTGTTAAAATTTTATTCAACCTTGAATAAGGACTGTATCTCTTAATAAACTATTTTCTGTAGCATAGGATCATGTGTCTCAAATTTATACAGATGCATTGCTTAGCATTTGAAAGCTAAAGCATTTAGTGTAATGCCTCAGAGTTCTGGAATCTATTAGAGTACATTAAGACAAAAAATACTGAAAATATATTTTAATATATTTAAATGTCTTTAAAGCTCTAATAAAAACATTTTCAGACTAAATCAGCTGGTTATGGTGGTGTTCACCTGCAGCTCTAGCAATGTATGAGAGGCTGAAGCAGGAGTTCCAGGACTTTGAAGTCAGTATGGGCTACAAACAAATGAACAATGAAGCAAAAAAATAAAAAAAACACAAATTATTTGTGGAAAATGCTAAGATGTGAGGGAAAAGATGACCAAGAATATACCAGGTGTAAAGTATTATTCTAATCTTTTATAATGGTTCAATTATTAAAAACTCATTTATTTTAAATAATGCTATAAGAATTGTACTTACACAGAAAGACAAGGCCACAAACAATAAAACAGATTGTTTATGTATATTAGCTAATAATAAATATTTTTATACTACAATCCGGAAACCTTAGGAAGATCAAATCAGAAATGCTGCTACTGAAAATATACTTCCATTGGAATTTGGTAATTTCAATTAATTTATCAAATCTGTCAATTAACTTTCCAGTCTAGGTATACTACTACTATTGATAAGTTCTTTATCATTATAAAGGCTACTTTAAGACGAGACTTAAGTTTTGGGAAAGAATATTAGAAAATCTGAAATCCAGTGATTCTTCTAATTGGTAGCATTTTCAAGAAGAACCCATATCACGGCTGTTTAGGAATAAATGAAATTAAGAAAACCACTGTTTCACAAAAGCTCAGAGTGTGGTTTAAATCGACACTGGTGCAAGCTGTTAAGATTTATGTAACAAACTGTCCTGCTTTTCCAATGCTCACCTGCTTTCAGTGATGAAAGGAGTTTAGAAAAAGCAGAGGTGAAATTGTCATAATTTAAAAGTTGATGCTAGCAAACACTGTAAGTTCATATTAAAAAAAATTATTTCACAGTGCATGCGTGCTATGAAAAGAACATTAAACTGGATAGGGATCTTAGTTAAATATTGGTGAGTTTATCTTACCCTTGCCAGAGAAGTTCATCATTAGCGAGGTCTTGCCAAACACAGGAAGCTAAGCAAAGGTCAGTTGCATTCAGGTAGGATAAGATGGTGAAGCTCAGCTCGGGAGGCAGCATTTCCAAGTTTATGAAGCCCTCTTGTTCTTTAGACTTCCTTGCCTTCAGAAGATGATAGATATCGATGCCTCCTTGGGCTTGTTTCCGGTGGCTGCTGTGAGAAATGTTGCTTGAAGCCACTCTCCTACTCTGTTCTCTGCTGAGGTAGCCTGTCTCACTGTAGGCTTCCTGTTGGAGATGATGGTTTCTGGCCACTCTCCAGAGTCCTTGACCCATCTGCAAGCCTGAGAGAAGGCGAGAGAGAGTAGTAAGGGTGACAAAGCAACAAACCATCTTTCCCAGAGGTATAACAAATCTGACACAAAACATGTTTATTGGAATTAAAAGTTCTCATTAAATCATAATATCAAAAAGACTAGTAATAGCTCAGCGGTTAAGAGAGCTACAGGGTATTATAAGGAAGAGTTGGGATGTTTCAAATGGAGCACTTGGAAGAGAAGTTTAACCACCTCATTTGCTCATGGCCTCTCCACGAGCTTGTTTGCTAAAGACTTAAAATTCACAAGTAACATAATCATTTGTTCATGTAATGGGAATTAAGTTGCTGATATCCTGAAAACATAAGTTGCAGTTATGCAAACTTATGGGCTAGTATTAAATCCAGCTCTGATTGGAGCTCAGGACTTCAGTTAAACAGCCTCCAGACCCTGCTTTTTATCACAACTCAGGCTCAGCTAAGCTAGTCCCTTTTAACCAAACTCCCAGATGCATAATAGCTGTGATGCAGGCTTTCCATTTAATTCCTGCCAGTCTACACTTAGGCTGTAGACAGTAATAAAATGTAACACAGGCCCTGAAGTCTAATTCAAAACCTTATAAATTAGACACCTAGAATAAATTTCTCAGCAATAACTGCCTATTTGGTTTCATGGCTGCTTAAAAAAATGTAATTTAGAGTAATTTTTCAACTCTTCTCCAAATAGCCCTGTGGATTTGTCCAAAGCACCTGGGAAAGATATAAGAAGGTGTGTTCCAGTCTCACCAACTACCTGCCACCTGTCAGAGAAGCTGTTACATATCCTGGACTCCCCATGCACAAATATTTAGAAAATGACTGGCCTAAACTTACTTGATACTACTTTCAATGCTATAAGTTTTTCCTGAGAAAATAAACTGAGAAAGAAAAAAAAAAACTAAATCAGGAAGACTATTTAATACAAATAATTACTTTCATGAATCTCTTTAAAACAAAAAAATTCTTGTTTCACTAATTTAAACTATTTCAAATATTTTAGAAAAAGAATACTGATTTTCACATGAAGTCAGTAAAATAGTGAAATGATTTTCTTGGTATGATTTGAACCATAGATGTAACACAGAAAGAAAAAATCCACCCCTGTTAAACACATGAAACAAACCACTGGATTCCACTATAGAAAGGTCCTAGAAATAACTTTAGCATCCAGAAGAACTTCAAATATGTAGAGAACATTCATTTCTTAATTAAAAAGAAGTCACATGTATATTTACTAAGTTTGTGGCTATTATTGGGATAAAAATTGAGATTATGGATTAAATAACCTGTTTACCCCCATATATATATATATATATATATATATATATATATATATATATATATATATAGCCATTGCAACTATATTCATAATAACCTTATTTGTAATAGTCAGAAGCTGGAAACAACCCAATTGTCCCTCAACCAAAGAATGGATACAGAAAATGTAGTATATTTACAAAATAGAATTATAAGGAAGAGCTGGGATGTTTCAAATGGAGCACTTGGAAGAAAAGTTTAAATACCTCATTTGCTGTTATAAAACAAGGACATCATGAATTTTGCAGGTAAATGAATGGAACTTGAAAGTATCATCCCGAGTGAGGTAACCCAGACCCAAAAGGGCATGCATGGTATGTACTCACTGATAAGTGGATATTAGCCAAAAAGTTCAGAATACCCATGATACAACTCACAGACCATATGAAGCTTAACAAGAAGGAAGGCCCAAGTGTGGATGCTTCAATCCACACTTAGAAGGTGAAACAAAATAATCATGAGAGGCAGAGGGTGGGAGAGGAAGGGAAAAGGGGAGACAGGATCAGGTATGGGGGAGACAGGGGAGAAGCCCAGGGGGGCCAGGAGAATGAATAGAAATAAGCAGCAGTGTGGGGTAGGGAATGGCGGGCATGGGATCTCTAGAAAGTCACAGACACCAGGGATGTGAAGGGCTCCCAGGACCCAATAGGGATGACCTTAGCTGAAGTGCCCAACAGTGGGGAGATGAAACCTGAAGAAGATAGGCAGGGCCCCAGTGGAGGGATGGGGACACCCACCCATCTCAAAATTTTTAACCCAGAATTATTCCTGCCTAAAGCAAATGCAGGGGGGGGGTGGAGCAGAGACTGGAGGAAAGGACACCCAGAGACCAGACCAACTTGGGATCCATTCCATGCACAGGCACCAAATCCTGACACTATTGCTGATGCCATGTTGTGCTTGTAGACAGGAGCCGAGCATGGCTGTCCTCTGAGGGGCTCTACCGGCAGCTGACTGAGACAGATGCAGATACAGCCAACCACTGACCTGAGGTTAGGGATCCCTATGGAAGAGTTAGGAGAAGGATTGAAGGAGCTGAAGGGGATGGCAACCCCATAGGAAGAACAGTATCAACTAACTGGACCCCTCAGAGCTCCCAGGGACAAAGCCATCAACTGAAGTGCATACATGGGCTGGACCGTGGCCCCTGCTACATATGGAGCTGAGGACTGCTTGATGCCCCAGAGAAGGAAGATTCTAGAGGGGTGAGTTGGGAATGGGGGGTGGGTGGGGGAGCAACCTTAGAGGCGAAGGGGAGGGGTGATAGAGTAGGGGCTCATGGGCTCACAGAGGGGGGACAGGAAAGGGGGCTAACATTTGAAATGTAAATAATTTTAAAAATTAAAGTAAAAGAAACTGGTAATGGTTCATCTAATGAGCACTTACAACTCTTTTTTTTTTTTTTTTGCCTGTTTCAAAAGCTTTATATTTATTTGGTCCAAGACTAGGGAGAGCTCCAGGGCTGTTACAAAGCTGCCTAGTGGTTTGAAAGGTTCATTCAGGTGGAGGTCCTGAGGCTGGCTGGTGCAGAGCAGAGGAGGGCCCCTTGGAAGGGGCAGAGGCCTCCTAGTTGTGCTTAAAAGTGAGCTACTCAAAGAGATACTCGCCCAGAGATGTCTAGGGCACCCCAGTTTGTGCTGGTTGTGACCCTGCCAGCCTACGGAGGTTGGTCAGGTGGTTGCCCATCTTCTTGATAAGCTTCACCTTCTTATCCAGAAAGTGGCTTTCCAAGAAGTCACAGAGATGAGGGTCTGTGCGGGCAGAACCCAGGGCATGCAGCTCCAAGAGGGCCTGGTTCAGGTTCTTCTCCAGGGCCAAGGTAGCTTCCATGGCCTCCTGGGTTTTACCCCATTCATCTGGAGATGCCTTTTGCACTTCCTGGAAGAGTGCACAGCCCCTGAGATTGTTCTGCAACTTGAGGAGGCACCCTCGAGCTTATCCTTGGCCAATTCGCGGAAGAAGTGACTAAAGCCTCCAAAGCCACATCATTCTGACCAAAATAGAAGCCCAGAGAGAGGTAGGTGTAGGAGGCCCGCAGGTGCAAGTTGACCAAGAGGTTCATGGCAGCTTCCATTTCGGTGGAATAATTCTGACGAATCTGAGAGGTCATGGCTGATCCAGAGTACGAGGCTAACATCGAAGACGGCGCTGGCTGATCCTAGGTGCCGAAGGTGGCTGGAAGCTGCCTAATAAAGTGGGAGTCCCCGGGTCTGTTCTGTCCAAACACTGCTGAAGTATGATACAGATCCACGGGACCTCCAAGGCAATTTGCACAGGAGCTGAGTGTGGTTTCCAGCACCCGTGTCAGATAATTTACAACTGCCTGTAGTTCAGCTCCAAGAGATCTGCTGTCTCTAGCCTCCATGTGCACCCACATACTCCTATATATAGACAAACACTGGTGATTCTAATGTCTGTGAGGAAGTGACCATGAGGGCTCATTTGGAGGATAGTTTGGTAGGTTCTTACAAAATTAAGTCTACTTTGTAGCATGCAATCCAGCACTCACACTTTTAATTTACTTTTGTAAGTTTAAAATATATTGTCCACATAAAATGTTTGTATGACAATGTCTGTAACAATTTTATTTATAAGTGCTCACACTTAGCTAAGGTATGCTTTGGCGGGGAAGTATACTAACAATGGCACATTCCATACAATGAATAGTACTCAGCATAAATACTTTCAACATGGAAACACAATGCTATAACAAATTGAAAAGTATGCTCACTTGACAAACTTACCTGGTCAAAGAAAATCAGATGAACAGTGAGACCTCCTAATATGTCAAGAATTTCAAATTTAAAAAAAATCACATTTTTTTTATACTTGCAAACATGAGTTTTAGTGTAAATATGAGTTACTGTGATAAAATTACAGCTGGCTATTTATATGTACTAAGGATAGTTCTATCTTAAAAATATTCTTGTAGTACAGGCTAGTTCCCATGTATATAGATAGAAGTTACTTCTCATTATTCATGGCAGTGCATTCTATATAGTTGTTATAAACACTGAAATGGTGAATATTCAACCACTGTTCTGTGGAAAATGAAAGGTTAGGTTCGGGCAATGGGCAAATAGGTAAATGAACATGGTGCAGGAATGGGTGGTCTCCTAAAATTATGAAACCACAACTGACTATCGGGTCCCTAGTTACTTACTTACTGTTTTAGTCATGGTTTCTATTCATGGACAAAACATCATGACCAAGAAGCAAGTTGGGGAGGCAAGGGTTTATTCAGCTTACACTTCCATACTACTGTTAATCACCAAGGAAGTCAGGCCTGGAACTCAAGCAGGTTAGGAAGCAAGAGCTGATGCAGAGGCCATGGAGGGATGTTCTTTACTGGCTTGCTTCCCCTGGCTTGCTCAGCCTGCTCTCTTATAGAACCCAAGACTGCCAGCCCAGAGAATGGTCCAATCCACAAGGGGCCTTTCCCCCTCCATCACTAATTGAGAAAATACCCCACAGCTGGATCTCATGGAGGCACTTCCCCAACTGAAGCTCCTTTCTCTGTGATAACCCAGTTGTGTCAAGTTGACACAAAACTAGCCAGTACACTTACTTACAGCTTACATTATCAAGTACTGTGTGTCTCTCAGAGATATTATATACATTTCTGGTTTAAGAGCAAAATAACTCATATTCAGTTCAGAATACATGTATACATTAGAGTAATGGACAGGGAGTTCTGGAATCTTACTCTCATGGCTGCTGAGTGACCATGAACACTCTGGGAGCATGTCATAGGAACTGAAACATGGCTGTTTTTATTAACTTTATCATAAGAGTTTTATGTTTTGGTTTCTTTATTAACATTGCATACATTTCAATTTGGTGATGTGCTCCCAAATTTCTATGCTGTTATAGTAGAGTAGATGGGCTGTCATAAATAGAAACAAGATTAAAGATGGATTTGAAAACAAAGGAAACTTTTGAAAAATATTTCAATATTTTAATCCATAAAATATTGTAATCCCTAAGTTCAATTAGCTAAAGCTGCCTTCAAAAATGAACAGCATATGAAATGGCTTAGCCTGTAAAGGCACTTGCTGTAAAGACTGATGATCCATGTTGGATTCCCAGGATCCACGTGACAGAAAAAGAGGAATGACTCTTAACAAGTTGTCTATATGTAATGACAAAGACACACCCACACACATACTAACATACTCATACAAATATAAAACACACATATAAACACATACAAAATGATACACACACAGAGTATATCAACACATGTTTGCTATAGAGAAAAGGCTCCACTCCTTTGGAGACATAGCCACTGCTAGGTTGCTCAAGCCCCAGAGCATGGCCCTATACTCATGTATAGCATTCATGGATAGCACTAACTGGACTCAAGAGTGTTTTCTCTTTCTTTTCTTAATATCAAGGAGGAGGTAAAGTTCTGTGACTGAGGTCATGACAGAAACTAGGGAGATCCAAAGTAAGGTAACAGTGGATGGCTATGACCAAAATACATCATACTCATGTAGGAAAAACTCAAATAATTATTAAAATATGATTTAAAAAGAGATAGATTAGTTTAGAATACTGCAGATAAGGAAGCAGAAATGTGTATGTCCTAAAGAAGACAAAAAGGTGGAGGAAAACAGGAGGAAAAAAAGGGAACAATTCAGGGTGAGATGAAAAATGGAAAGCAAGGGGTTAATTTCTCTGGGTCACTGTTTCCTTACTTGTACAGTAAGACTGGAAAAGATCCTCCTTTGGGGCCTGGAGAAAAGATCCAGCAGTTAAGAGCATGTATTGGCCTTGCCCAGAACATGAGTTAAGTTCCTAGCAGCCACACTGGGCAGCCCACAACAGCCTGCACTCCATCTTGGTGGGATCTGATATTTTGGCTTCTGTAGGCACCTGAACACACATGCACATTACCTCACACAGACATAGAACACATACACATAATCAAAACTACATCCTTTTATGCATAATGGTTACCAAACAGCCCACCCAAAAGTAAAGATCATCAGCCCTATTGTGGTCCGTACATCTTAGGTCATCAACATTTTATTTTCACAACAATCTAATGTGCAGTCATTAAAGTATTACCAAAACACATACACAACATCCTACAAGTTTTTTTATTCAGTGACTTTTCAGTAAAGCTTAACAGTTTTCTGTGTATATTGATGTATTGGTACGTTTGTTTTGGATGTGTGTGTGTGTGTGTGTGTGTGTGTGTGTGTACATTTGCACATGGAGGTCTGAAGTCCTTGATTGCTCTTCACCTTTAGTTAATGACACAGAAGCTGAAGCTTATGGATTTTGACAAGGATGGTTGGTCAAGAGGCTTCAGGGTCCACCCCTGATATAACAAATCCACTCTATATACTGCATGTTCTTGGGAGCTGCTTGCACTTCCAGAAGATGAAGTTACTATGAAAAAGTTCATCTTTCAAATTTCACCTTTCCAGGCTACTTGGTATTTCCTTAAAAACTACCAATAAAATTAGCCTCCCAGACATAGTTTCTCTATATATCCCTGGCTGTCCTGGAACTCACTCCATAGACCAGGTTAGCCTTGTTGGGATTAAAAGTGTATGCCACCACTGCTGTGTGTAGCAGTATTTCTTAAAGATGGACTGAGTTAACTAAAGGCAAACTATAACAAAAGCAATTATGATACTTTTAAAAGGGAACCTTGGAATTAATTTGATTGACTAATGGGCAGACGTTGGACAATTTGGATATAAAGTAGAAAGGGAAATGATGGATTATATTAATATTAAAAACCTATAAATCTACATAAGTGAATAATGAAAATATAAATAATAGAAGAGAATGCTTTTTTCAACACTATAATCTCTAATAAAGACAGGGAATAATGAAGCTAGAAGTCATTTTATAACCTTCAGAGAAAAAAAAAAAAAAGGAACAATTATCAATAAATCTAGAATAGAATTTGATAGAGAATTAGCAGAGTTACTCTCAAATGAGAAACATTAATTAATTAGTATGTGTATGCATATAATATATGCGGGTGCCCAAGAGACCAGAAGAGAGCATCACATCCCCTGCCAGACATGGGTGCTGGAACCTGGACTGTGGTCCTTTTGAAGAGCAGAACGTGCTCTTTAACTGCTCTTTTTGACCATAAGAATAATTGCTCCTGCCCCCAAAGTCAGAGGAAAACTTTTACAGAGAAAAGAAAAAAATAATATATCCCAGGTCTTTTTTGGATGTGGAGAGTTAATTCTTAGACGTTCTGGTCTTGTTGTCCTATTGCCTTCCTTTTGTTCATAGTATACCTGAAACATTTATGTAATACTCAAAATAAATATTAACCAATAATATTGTTTCAGTGCTATATATCAGTTTATTTACTACTCTGTAATAACCACTCAAAACTTGTATATATCATTACACCTTAATTCTCACAATCATCTTCAAGGGTCAATGCATAGACATACATACAGGTAAGATGCCCATATACATAAATAAAAGTAAATCTCAGAAAATAAAGGAATTGTCAGACCTAGAAAACATTACAGGGCAATTAGCTCTTGCAGATTGGCATGTCCCAGGGGACCCGTTGGGCAGCAGATTGGGAGGGAAGGGGTCTAACCTGGTATTCCTGGTGTAGAAGGCTTGGTGAAGGCCAAGAGAGCTGTGACTGGACAATGGCACTCTGGGGACAGCATGCAGCTCAGGGCAGCTGGGCATGCCCCAGAGGACCCTGTTTTCTACACATTTACTTTCAGTAGATGGCTGCATTTAAAAAAAATGATGCCATTTTGACTTCTCTCTCTCTCTCTCTCTCTCTCTCTCTCTCTCTCTCTCTCTCTCACACACACACACACACACACACACACACACACACACACACAGGCACACACACAGGCTGGGTCCTCTTAGATCACTCACTAATTAAGAAAATGCCCTGCGCTGCCGCTGGATCCTCCACAACTCCTGGATGTTAAATAGGCATTTTTCAGTTGAGGCTCCATCCTTTGAGATTCCAGTCAAAAATCTATACAGAGGCCAATAGGAACAATAGGAATAGAAGAGTCTCTCAAACTCAGATTCTAATTATTTGTTTTGTCCTCAGGCAATCTGATTCCATAAAGTTCTTTCTGAGCTGTGTTAAGTCATACGTATTTGATGACTGACAAACCATTTCATGTGAATTTCATTTTATGTAAATTCTCATCATATGATGCTAATTTTTTCACTATGTTTTACATCTCAATAGTGGAAGTATAATTTGTAAATAAATATCCTAACTCAGATAAAGTGCTAATATACTATGTTTAAAATACAGATCCAATTAAATTTTTAGAGATTTAAATATTATTAAATTTTAAGTAATTATTAAAGAAAATTCACATATTGTTTGTATGTTTGTTTTTTAAAGAGAGTTTTTCTCAAACAGACCATAACAACTTAATGTTTCACTATTTTAGGTCTTAAAATCTTCGGGTGTCATGAAGTGGTATTAATGGAGTAAGAATGTGTGAGAGTCTGAGAGAAAATACTTTCAGTGAGGCACTCAGAATCAGATTGGCAGCCAATAATTTATGTCTGGACACCCACAAAAATAGACAAATAGACCACCAAAGTTGTTTAGAGTAGACCGGTAACATTTTTTTTAAAGAAACACCTGATAACCAAGCACAGTCCTAAAATTTAGAGTCCACAGTTCAGAGAAATGAAGGAAGGTCAGTCCACAAGGTGGTCTTTCTAAAGAGAAAAGGGAAACAGCTAAGCACTAAGAGGTCACAAGGCACATGAAACACATAAAAGCCCCACTCATTAAACTTAGAGATCTGGCCCTGAAAGAGCAGGCTTTTTTGTTTTTTACTAAAAGGCATACCATTTCTGGGTCGCTTTAATCCAAAAAGATTTACAATATTGCCTTGTTTTCTAAAGTTTGCCGCTACCCTCGCCCCCACCTCTAATTTCTTCCTATAAATGCTAGCAAAATAGCATTTAAATGAATGTAAGAACATGAAAACATGTTATGCAAACATAACCACAAATCTGAGAAGTTTAGGTTTATTCAACTTCTTGTTTGTTTTGATTCAAACATGATGTTGTTTTAACTTGTACATGCAATTACTGTGTCATATTGTTCACAGATACCAATTTCAAAAACTTGGTTCTCCTTTGACAGAATTATTATTTACCCTGAACGGCTTATCAGAACCCAGGACGATGGCACATTCTTGCCTAACCCTCAATGCATATCACCTAAAGTATTAAAACAAAACACTGAGGGTGACCTGAGCTAGGGAGAGAGTCAGAAATAACATGATTTTTTTTTTTTTTTATATAGGCTTCTTTCATAACAAGTTGTGAGAACCAGGCAAGTCTCTTAAAATCTTGAAGTCTCAATTTTCTCATGGTATTTGGTTAAAATAAGGGTTCTGAGCTTGATACCCCAAATCTCTTTCAGCTATATATGTTTTTTTGTTTGTTTGTTTCCTGCAATTAATAAAGAAATGTAAGACATCCAAGTAGGGAACAAAAAGTAAAACCATCTCAGTTAGCAGGTATGACCTTACATGTAGAAAACACTAAAGATTCTGCAAAACCAAAGTAAAACAGAACTGTAGTTCACAAAAGAAGCAAGGCACATGTTAAAGATTCTCTTTCAATACTGACTGATTGGAACTTTGTGCTTATGGACAGCTGGAATGTAGATATTCAGAATCAAATTATCTTGAACTATTTTTAATCTCCAGTAGCCATCCATTGCTTACTGTGCCTGTCCTAACATCCCTATGACTGTCACATAAAGCTTTTGGGGGTGTATTAACTTAATAGAGCAACAAACTTCACCAACCAAAATGCTAAGCATGTATTAGATAACATCTGAAACCTGTGGGAGAGATTTTCCTGATTTATTACAGCTCACCTTCCTCATACTTCTTTCCTGTCTTTGAAAAGGGCCTTGATCCAGACTTTCTTTCATTCTGTGGCTATAAAAACGTCAAAAAATGTTAAGTTTGGAACACAGTAGTTGGAATAACCTGAAGCCATGTTCTCAGATATGAAGTCATGTTTAGATCCAGAATAACTATCTTTTATCCTCTTTGAAGTGGGAGCTGTATTTTTGTGTCAAAAAAACCCAAAACATTGTATAATTAACAAATGAATTCAGCAAAAAGACAGTATGCTAGCTCAACAGAAAAGATTAGTTGTATTTCTATATACTAATGAACAATCTGAACAGAAAATTAAGAAGAAAATTTCACTTACAAGAATACAATTATTTAAGAATTAATTTAACCAGTCAGGTGACTGGGGACTTGTACAGTGAAAGGTACAAGCACTGCTGCTGGAAGTGAGAGGGAAATAAATAGAAATACATTCCTACACATGAACCAGAAAACTCAATATTGCTAACATTTCAATACTACATAAAGATAATATACATGATATGCGTATGTAAAATATTTAGTGTAGACAAAATCATAGACATAGAATAGGATTGTCAGGACCCAGTGAAGGGAATAAGAAAGGGGTGGTTGATGGACATTTTTAGCTGTATAAAATGTAAGTAATTATGGAGGTAAATAGTGGAAATAGTTACAAACTACTACTATAAGTCACAAGCCACTATAAATATATTGCATATCATTGACCTGTACATTTTTTAACTGAATATACTGATAAATTTTATTTTGTGTGCATTGCTTTACCACAATTGAAAACTTGAAAGACAATTCCATGATTGTGTAAAAACAAAAGAGGAAAATTACCAAAACTTGAATACCATGGAAAGATGGTAAACGTGGTGAGCTTATTTAGTATCTGAGGTTCCTGTCACTTGTTTCTCTACCCCCACGACATCTATAAATAACTAAGCAGTATGGGCAGAAAGGCTAAGTGTGGTTTACTTCTTAAAGCTGGCTTCTTCATTTAAATGTTTAAACAATCCTATATGCACTCTATTCTGGAAGAATGTATAAATGGATGATTCTAGAATTAAGCACCTTAAATTCATTGCTCAAACTTGAACTGCGTATATCTGTTTTGTGCCAATAAAGTTGGATAACATTTTGCAAATAAATAAGGATTCCTAGTATCTGCCAAACCTGGGAAGGAGCACGGACAATTTTATATTGGGTCATAGCCGAAATAGTGCCATAACAAACCTGAAGCCAGAATCTTTTGCTCCCAATAAGCTTTTAAGGCTAGTCGGCAAAAGCTATACTGGTGAAGTGCAGTCAAGTGTGTAGAATGAAGCTGGTACCTGTGGTGCATGACAACCAAGGGGACTTAGAAAGGGAAGAGACTTGCAAATCTGTACTTGCTAAGAACCAATGAGAATCAAAACAGTCTTGATTTTTTTGTGAAGCATGAGTAGTAAAGGTTATTGGTCTTTTTTAAAACCTATGTCTTTATCGGATCACACTCAAAACTATATAATGCACAATAAAATAACATATCTTATTTACTAACAGAATGCTGACTAGATAAAAATAAGTAGAGCCAAAACAAGTTTATTTACTTTTTAAAAACCTTTAAATAATATAAATTTAAAGGCCATCAAAATTTTATGTATTGCTATTGTTAACAAACTTTAATATAATTCTATCTTGAAAAGCCCAAGATCATACTTCGGGTGTGTACCCTTGTTTTATTAATTCCCTTTCTCTCCCTCTGTCAATGTCCCTACTAAAACTGTATTAAATTTATTTTTAATAAGCCTTGCTTTATAAGTCTCATACTAAGTTTTGTTGCTGCTGCTGGTTTGCAGCAAGGTAAAATATTCTGGCTTCAGCTGAGTAGAGTTTTCTAAGGAGCACACGTTGGACTGATATACACAGCAACATGGAGTATAGCCTATTCTATTACCCACTACCACTCACACTTGCCATCTAATGCTTTTTTAAAAATCAAAGCACATTACCAAAACACATTTTTCCCACCCTATTTGATCATATGGGTTTAACACAAATTTTCCACTGATCTGAATTTTATCTATAACCAGCCCTAGCCTTTTCCTAACTGCTTTCCTTTTCAAAAGATATCTTCAATACATTTATTTTTACCCAATTTCAGCTATGTAAAAGGGTAAAAGATAAGAAATACAGAGTCTCCAGTAGACCCTAAACCTCAAACACTCTTTTCAGATTCTCTACCCTTCAGGCAATATTAAATAATATTCTTTAGGATAATTAATATAAAATATTTCTAAATTATTTTTCTGGAGGAGCTGATGCTAGTATAGTTCACATATTACTTCACAATCAGGCTTTTTTTTTTCCTTGTCAGAATTAAATTCTTTTGGACATACTTTGGCTAAGATATTCTTATGTAATGATTACTTTAACTGCTAAAAGTTATCAGTCACGGAATTTGTTGCAGGTGCCTCTAAAATGGGTTCCATCAATTTTGCCTCCTGTGTTATCTTCTGCCTCTCTAATGTGGGTTGGGTTAAAGACTCTTAACAAACACAATATGATAGCAGTGATAAGGTATTACTTCTAAGATTAGATTGTAAAATATAGGTATCTTCCCTCAGGTGGATGCTTTCTCCCAGCTTGTCTGTTGTAGGGGAAATCAACAGCCATACTCTAAGGTAGTTTTCTGAAGAAAACCCACTTAGTGGAGAATCTAGGGCAGCTGGCAACCATGTGCATGCACTTGGAAGTACATTCATCTCAGTGCAATCTCTCAATAGTATCACAAGTCCCAAACACAGCCTAACTGCTACCTCAAGAAACAAGCTGAACTGCTCCGTTGTACGTTGCCCTGATACTTGACTCAAAGAAACCAAGGTAATACATGTTTGTTGCTTTAAGCTGCATTAAATTTGGGGATAATCATAAACCAGCAATATGTAACTAATGATGTTAGTTAGGTAATTGTTAATTTAGACAAACTGTATAAGCAAGAAGTTTTTGAATTAATCTGAAAATAATAAATTTATTTATTGTTCATTCTGAGACCTGCTCTACATTGTAAAACCAAAACAAAAAACAAAAACAACAACAACAAAAACCTTTCACAAAGGTAACCGGAAGCTCTTCTGGTCTGAGTGAAAGTACCAAAGTCCAAACAACAAAGCAAAGAGAAGAGTACCTAGTGACCTGTTGCAAAACCATATTTCCAAGCCTCTGGAAGGCCAAGAAAAAGGATTGCTAGCTAGGGACAGTCGGGACTACACAGTGAATTCTGGGCCAGCCTGGAGTACACAGGAGACCCTGTCTCAAAATACAAACAAAACCGGAATGCAAACACTGACATGAACAACAGTTTGTATTCAATTGCAGTATTGAGGGTAATGCCTTGAAGAGAACATGGCGCGCGGGGCGGGGGTAAAAATAAATGTCTCACCTACAAATTAAGTAGTCACAATTATTAATTAATAAATACAGAACGAAAAATAAACCAGAAATATATCGAGTAAGAATTGCAAACTGCTATGTTTTTTGTCTAGACAATGTGTACTGAATACATACGATGTGGGAAATGGAGCCTAGCCACAGAAAAACAAATCGAAAAGAAAAGTGTTGAACCAATTTTATAGTCTGTTTGGAAACTATAGCAACTAGCAATCAGCGGAGACCTTCAACTGGATATGTTTGAATTCGTATTAAGGGGACGCCGTAAGAAATGAAGCGTGCCTGGGCATCGAACGACACTGTAACCACCACAAAAGCAACACGTGAAACTGAAGAAAGTAACCTCCACCGTTTGTCATCTTTCAACGGGAACGACACCGCGTCGCGAACGCGAGTCCCAAATCGACCTCTATACCAATGGCCTAGAAACAGAAGAGACTCACACCCTCCTCTCGACTCCCGATACACCGTTTTGATAAGCCACCGCCGCTGTCACTCAAAATGTCTCACAGTGCCCATTGGTCCTAAACTGTTGCTTGCTGGGCCGGGGCTACCAAGTAGCAAGCATCCCTAGCCCTCAGTCCGGAGGAGAAAAGTGAGAGCGTCCGGGCAGGCGGGCGGGCGGAAGAGGCATCGGAATCCTCTATGCCGACGCGAGTACCTGAGCGACTTGGGATCTCCACCGCCGCCGCGACGACTCGGCCTGTGGGTGGGGGCTGTCAGCCGAGAAGAAAATGGCTCAGCCGGGAACTGATGCCCAAGCCATGGAGAGGCCTGTCCAGAGCGCACGTGTTCGCGCTGGAGAACACGATGGCTGCGAGGGAACCAGAAGCCGCCCCAGACTCCCGAGAAGTCACAGCACCTCAGCCTGCAAGAGCCCCAGTGGCGGACCTTGCAAGGTTTTGACGTTTCCTATTGTTGCCGGAAGTGACGTCGGGGAGCGGCTCCTTAAAGGAAAAAAAGGTTTCCGTTTTCCTCATTCAGATTCGCCATAAAGTCTTTACTTTTTCGCTTCTCATTCTGAACAATTTTGGCCATCAAAATAATGCTTATTTGAAATATGACAATCAATAAAAGACATGTAATTGATAAGACTTTGATGATAGTCGAGTATCCTGAATAAGCTGCGCGAACGGAGTGTGGAATCTGCACCTAGGAATGCCAGCATTTGGGGCAGCCTGTGGCTCGGAATGTTTAGCCGCTGTTCGAACTCTCGGCTCGAACTCTCAGTTCTAAAGACAAACCGTCGGCACGAGGGGCGACCCGAGGCGCGGGCGTAAGGCTCTGGGGCTGCAGACCCGGTTCCCGCCACTTTCTCGGATTACTTGTGCTCCCATCTTTCTGTGTTGGTCCGGTAGCCTTGGGAACCTTTCAGTTTGCTTAGGCGCTGCTGGCTGAGCCCGAGCTCGTGGACAGGCTGTGCTCTGGCTTGGACGGAGGTGGCCCTTCTGCTGTCCTCACCGAGGTTCCTGGGGTGTAGGCGAACGATCAGGTCTACTGTTTCATCCCTTTAAATTTAGAGGCAGAAAGGGAATTCGAGATAGGACTTGCTTGTGTACCAGCTGGTATGGTTTTGGAAGGCATCAAGTAGAATGAATCGTAGTCTGCCCTCTTAGAATTGTTTTGTAGATGCCTTTACGTTTCTTTCTGTTAAAGATACATCTAGCTCCAAAAGACTGTCCGGAATAGAAAAAGTACTCCTTCCTTCGTGTTCTCTTTGTTTTCATCTTCATGTTTGCTTGTTTGTTTTGTTTTTCCCAAAAAAGAATTCTCCATCTACTTTGAGGCCTACGATTGCTCTGTATAATAAGAAAACTAATTTTAACAAATGTATTCTCGATTTACTGCTACACTAGACTATTTTACAGAGTTATTTGCAAGCATTTTAACAATGTCTTATGTGTGAACACAGAGGTTCCCTCATCGAATCTTACAACAGCATTTTCCTAGTATCTATTACGGAGAGATTTTGTAAATTTAATTTCTACAGATTTGTATCCCTCTATCTAAAGTTCGACTTTTAGATATGTCAAGCTGAATCTCAAAATCCTAGCTATCCACTGTGATTATTAAAGGCTAGTTACTTTATCCTGGGCAAAATGATTTTGGAGTCCTGTGACATGTTTTTAAAGACCTGTAGCAGCTATGAAATTGAGCTGGGTTTGAAACAAAACATCTTAAACTGCAGAGCTGGGAGACTAGCTGAGTGGTAGAGCCATTGGGTATGCCAAGACCCTGAGATCAGTTCCCGTCCCCCACCAAAGCCAACTTGTACTCACAATGTCTTCCAGCAATTCAAAGTTGGTGGATTTGATTTGTTCCCAACTCTTCAGAAAACTAGGTAGACAAGTGAGACTTTAGTAATTGAATCTGTATATGGTCTTCATTTAATATACTGTAATAAGTAATATAAAGTGAAAATGCTAATTTTATTTTTAAGTAACAGTTTAATTTTATCTCAGAAATATGTAGAAGGTCGCTTATTGGCCTTTTAACTACGGTCAAGTGTAAAGTATGTATCAGTTCTTGATTAGCTTCAATTCATAGTAATAATTTTAGTATCTACTAATTAAAAAATACTAGAAAAGCCTTTCTTGAAAACATGCTTTTATGATCTGGTTTTTTTTTAATTAAATACCTTTATGTTTCTCTTTTCTGTTGTATCTTTTCCCTCCTTCACCTACAGATACAAGCTGTACTTGAATCTTACTCTTCTTCAAAATGTTTATTGTCCTGGTAATGAAGAGGATGTCTTCCTGGGGCATACTTTATTGTCCGAAATTTCATTACCAGAGGTAGAAATAATGTAAAGATAAATGTATTCTAGGATACCAGCAAAAGAAAAGGTAGCACTGAGTATTGGATAAAATTGCATGTCCTGGGAAGATGGGATATGAACAGAACTAACAATTGTGTTGTCAGATGGGACTGGAAACTAAAACAATATCAGACCAGCAATCTTAAATCCCAGGCACAGTGTTTGTAGTTACAGCAGAAGCTAGAGTAGTTCCCATGTCACCTTTCCTAGGCAATAAAGGTTGATCTGGGAAGTCTGTCTTACCATATCTGTATGTCTTTGAAGCTCTGGTATCTGGAAAGATGGGAAATAAGCCTCACTGTTTTGACCAGTATGTTGTATAATTTAATTTTAGGATTTCTTCCCTGTTTCCCCCTAAAATCCTCATTGTCTAAATATGTTAGTGTTTAATCTAACAAATACAAATCTGTAGAAATTAAATTTACACAATCTTTACACAATCTCTCCATAATAGATACTAGGAAAATGCTGTTGTAAGATTCAATGAGGGAACCCCTGTGTTCACACATAAGACCTTGTTAAAATGCTTGCAAATAATTCTGTAAAATAGTCTAGTGTAGCAGTAAGTCTACAATACATTTGTTAAAATTAGTTTTCTTTTTATACAGCGCAGTCGTAGGTAATTTAATGTTTCAAAAATAGTGACCATAGTATCAGTGCAAGGCTTCTTAAAAGTGCATTCAGCAGCTTGTTCCTCAACATGCTCATGAGGAACAGACTGGGAATAGGAATGGTATTGCACAGAGATTGAGTAGGTGCCCAATTCTAGAGAAATGGCTATAGAAATGGTGGTGGCCCAGGCTTAGAATTCTCCACGTTGCCAGCTTTATATACTTCTCCTGATCACAGAGGTGTCTGGGAAGGGGTGATTTTTATATGTTGATAGTTGCTGAAATACAGTCCGTGGACAAAAATCCCTAAGTATATTTCATCTAATTCTTGAATTGTTTTGTTTTTTTCTTTTTTTTTTCTTTTCTTTTCTTTTCTTTCTTTCTTTTTTTAATATCAGTGATTTCATTTTAAAGGAGCTTGAGTTTCAGAGAATCTATTTTCTCCAGGAACTCTGTAATTTTCTTGAGCAAGATATTAGTGAGCTATGAGTTTGGTTTGGTTTGGTTTTTAAGATAAGCATCTCTGATTGGCAACTACATGAAATCCAAGCCCTGGGGACAATAACTCCAATCTGTGCTAAATTTATCTTCATTTTTTGTTTATATTATATAGGTTTTATAAGCATTCAAGGTAATTAATGATAGAGGCCATTTCAACTTGATATTTTTTTCCAAATGGTACCAGCTATGATTTGAATTAGTTAAGTGTCCTCCATAGACTCATATGCTTGATAACTTGGTTTCCAGCTTGGAGTGCTAATTTGACAGGTTGTGCAATCTTTGGGAGGTGGGACTTAGCTAGAGGAAGTTGCTTGGGGAGTGAAGATGCCTTAAGATGATAACTTAACTGATCCCAGTTCTTGGCTGTCCTTCCTCTGGTCTCATGTAATGTGGGCTAGCAGCCACTGTGCATTCTTGCCACCTTTGTGCTGCCTGTCACCATGTCATGATGGCTTCCACACTGTGAGGATCCATAGCCCCTCAAGCATTGAGTCTCTTTTTCACTGAGTAAAGATTTTAGTCCATTATTATTCAAAGTAAAACATTTGGGAGAGTACTCGATGAAATACATTGGAAGAACATAAATACAAGACATACTTAGGTTTTTTGAAAGGGCAAAGTAGAAGATGAGGTTGATGCCAAGTTTGCACTTGGGGTTGAGAGTTGGCACAAGGCAATAAGCCCTTTACCTGCCACAGAAGTGCTAAGTTCTGAGGAATGGAAGTAGGTGGGGTAACCTGCTGGGGATACATACAGAGTAGATGTAGGAGATGTATGCACAGTAGAACACAGCAGCTTCCCAAAGTGCACAGTTAACCAGGACTTAATTTCATTTTTAGATGAAAGGTTGTAAGATTATTTGAGAGTTGGAACTGAATTGGAATATAATGGCAACAGGTGACTTAAAAAGAAGCTTGCGGAAACTAGAACAAGTGCTTCGTTCACTAAATTACCCTAATGAGGTGGATTATGTTGGGTAAGCTGTAATGCATTTGATCTTTGAAACTTACTGGTGGGTTATTTTATTATTTTGCAAAACGTTCGAGATACATATGACATGATAAAACTAATAATTCTTTTTAATGGATCCTATTTAAATTCTCTTTTGGGCTAAGAGCTTGGTGCAGGAATTGGCTGCCCAGCCTGATGACCCTGACTTCAATCCCCAGACCTCACACTGAAACAAAAGATCCAACTCCCTCAAATTGTCCTTTGTCCTTCAGAGGTGCCTGTGCTGTTGTGCATGAGTGCGAGTGCGCAGTGAACAGCTGTAATAAATTCAAGAGAAATGTACTTGTGTATATACATACCTAGTGTTATAATATTCAAGTGTATATATTTAAGAAAATAGAAAAGTGTATGAACTTATAAGTATGAAATAAAAATTTCAACCCAAGAGAATTTAAGATGGCCTTTTGTTAGTTGTATATATCAGTCTAGATACTGTCTCTAATTTTAAGCTCACTGGAGAATAATGAGTTTTATTAATTATATAATCTGCCATTCTCTCGTTCTGCAGGGTAGTAGTATTTTTAATATAGCCGACATGAACAGTGTCCATTTACTTAATGTGTTCTCTTAGCATGGAAGATTCTGATTAGTGGTATTTCTTAAGGCAGCCTCCATGCTATAAATCCCTTATTAAATTTTGAGTGGAGTGTTGGAAAGATGCCTCAACAGTTAAGAGCACCTGCAGCTCTTCCAGAGAAATAGAGTTTACTCCCAGCAATCCCGTCAGGTGCCTTCCATCTGCCATTGCTGTGGGCATGACACAGACAAATAAAAACAAAAGGCTTTTTAAAACTTTGGAGTGGAGATGGGGAGGCTTACACACACATTTCAATTCTGTGGAAAACATACTTATACATCATATGTAAGTACAGTATTATTTCAGATGAAGTAATCGAAGATAGAATTCATTTGCTTCTTTGTGCAGGATTCAGCAAGTCATTTTCTACCAGTAAGTAAGTAAAGAATTAGAAACAGACAGTATGAGGCATCAGAGACTAAGAAGATGGCTTCATGAGAGCCAGCATTAAGTAATGAGTCATAATGAATACATACAGATAAAGGCAGCATGTAGGACCCCCTCCGAGACATGAGCACAGGCTAGGAAGGTACAGCTCTCGCGGAAGCAGAGTGGGCACCTCATCACAGCATAAGCTCTTCCAGTGGTTCCTCGTTCGTAAGACTAATTTTTTCAGGTTTGTGTAGAAATAAATGTCTTAATGTAACAAATGTTACAAAGTATAACATCTTCTTGAGAACTGTAAGGTAGTACTTTCTTTTCATTTATAGTAGATCAAGTAAGAATACCGTTTAGAAAAGTCATAAAAACTGTAGGAGATAGGCTGTATAGCGATAGTGGGGTTCAGAGCACATGAAAATGAACAGTGTTGTTTCTTAATCTGGTCAGAATGCCTCAGAGTAGCACAGTGAGTCTGGAGAGTCATGTATGTCTTCACTACTGTGCCTGTAATGAAAACCAAGTTATTGACAACACTGCCAGTTATCCTTACTCACCCAGGCTTTGGACCTGTGTGAGTTAAGTCTTTTTCCCTTTTCCTGACAGCCTGATAAAGGGAGACACAGCAGCATCCTTGCCCATCATCAGCTACTCTCTCACCTCATACTCCCCTTACGTAGCAGAACTCCTAATGGAATCCAGTATAGAGCTCATAGCGAAGAATGACGTGCGCTTTACAGATACTGTCTACAAGGTAGTCTGAGTTTATGAAACAGTAATTATTTATTGAGTGATTTTTAAAATTAATACTTTAGTAATAACTATCAAAACACAGTTGCTTGTTCACTTACCAGTGGTATATACATCTGAGAAATGCATTGATAGGCAATTTTATCATTGGGAAAATATCAGAGTGTGCTTGCAGAGACCTAGATTTATCTATATGCATAGCCTATTACCCTTGGGCTACAAACTTGTAATGAGTTCCTGTTCTGAATATTGTGTGAATTATAGTGCATTATAAGTATTCATGTGTCTAAATATGGAAGTAATAAAGTTTAACTACTAGGCCATAGGAAAAAAATTCAGCTTCATTATAATCTAGGGCTTTTATCATATGTGGTCATGTGTTACACGTGTGTATACTTGACCGAGTATTTTCATAAGTGCTTATTTCATTAAAATGTGGTCTCTGTTGAAATAAATATACCATTCCTGTTTGCTTTTCAACATTTCCTATTAATTATGGCAACTGGTAAACATTTGTCGTTGCCTGTAATTTGCCTGCTTTCTATGAAATTTTACTAAATGTTTGTATACTGGAGGAAGCAGGAGAGAGAACCGATGGACCACGGGCTTCTGTATTAATTACTTATAGTATACAAAGTGAAGCTTTCATAGTTTGTTCCTTGAGATCTGAGACAAGATCTATCTGCAGTAGCATCTAGACACTTGAATAGGGACTGAATTTGATCTGTTGATTTTGATTTTTAAAAACTTAATGTTTACCATTAATTTTATCAAGTGCTATGATTTTTGTGTGTGTTTGTTTTGTTTTGTTTGAGACAGGGTCTCACTAGCTCTGGGTCTAAAGTGCTCACCCCCCTCTCCTTTTTCCCCTTCCTCTTCCCCTCTTCTTCTTCCTTTCCTCTTCTCTTCCTCTCCCTCTTCTTTTCCCTTCTGCCCCCTACTCAACATATCCCCAGCA
Organism: Mus minutoides; assembly: GCA_902729485.2. NCBI lineage: Eukaryota > Metazoa > Chordata > Mammalia > Rodentia > Muridae > Mus > Mus minutoides. The sequence goes on from LR753429.1 coordinate 234,962, forward strand.
GCTTGTCTCATTCCTGGACATAATTCAACACCAACTCTATACTTTTAGTACCTTTACTTAATGGCTTGATTTTTCTCTCAAAGGTAGTCATTATCTTCTGATCAGGTGGTTATATAATTTTGAATTAAACAAATAAATTGTTCCTAATTATTACCTTTATTCCTTTGCAGCTTCTTCGTGATCAATTTGAATATAAACCAATTTTGACAAAAAAGCAATTTATACAGTCTGGATTTGCTGAATGGAAAATTGAAATTGTCTGTGATATATTGAATTGTGTGATGAAAAAACACAAGGAATTGATTGGCCTTGACAAGGTAATCATACAAATAGATTTAGTTCTAACTGATGAAAAAAAACCCAATATTTGAATCAAATCAACAGCAAATTATTTAAAGTGCATGGTCAATCGACCCCAGAAGTTCTTTGACTATTAGACTCTAATGATTAAAGAAAGAATGGAGGACTTTTGTAGAAGAGATTTAAGTGTAGAAACAAATGTACTGAAGCAAAAGCCACAGTACTTCTCCTCCGGGAAGGGATTGGGCAGCTAAGCTTCGTAGGTGACTACTCCGACCTTTACGCGTCTGAGTGTTTTATGAACTAAAGGGAATTTTTGGTGTTAATGCTATACGTGGAATTGTCTAGAAATTTCAAGGGCATATCTAGGAACTAGGATTAGATTCTACCAAAAATGAGCTGTATAGAACCAAGATGGGAATTGGAAGGGATGTGAATGTGTAAAACCACAGAGGTGCTAAGGAGTCAGCCCCCTAACTTTATGTCTCAGAATCTCCTCCATAGGGCAAGGATTTCACAGCTAGCTTCTTGCCAAGGACAGGCCACTGCAATATCAGGATGTCCTACAGTCTGACCTAGATCAAGCCGTAAGCACCTAGTTAATCTAGATCTCACTGCTCATACACCCCACATATCAGATGCCATGGTTGCTCCATTATACACAGGGAGGGTACAGACTGTCAAGGGTAGCAATTTCTCTGATACTAGTCACATGTCTTATACATTATGATCTGTACCTAAATTAACAGTTCAAAGGTAATGTAATTTTGACACCTTTCAAAGCTTTTGTTTTATTTTCTTGTGTATTTTTTTTTTTTTAACTATGTAGCCCAGGCTGCCTCATAGTTTCTTTTTAACTAATGCTGACCTCAGCCCTCCTTCCTCAATCTTCTGGGTGCGGGATTACATCACCACCACACCAGTCTCACTTAAATGTACAGGAAACAAACAAACCAAACATGCTTCATTACTTTCACTATTTGCTATTATCAAAACTAAGTATTCAAAGAATAGAATTTGAATGTATATCATTCTTTTCTACAAAATGTATTATTTTGTCTACTTCTTTTTTTTTCTTAGAATTCATCATGCCAAAGGAAGAAGAACGTTTCTGAGAAACCAGAACCTTGTTCAAACAGTGAGAAACGCCCTGCAGAGGCTGTTGGCATTGATATCACGGGCAGGTTTATGACGTCAGGAAAGGTGTGAAAAGAAAAGGAATAGAAACATCTGCGTACAGTATAGATTTCTCCACTGCTGCAGGCAGCATGGATACAAGGCGATTTTATTAGTGAAAACTAGTTTTCTTAAAGGCCTTTTTTTTTTCATTTATTTATGTGTTTTGATCATATTTTCCCGGTTGCTCTATTACCCCACTTCCCTCTCCTCCCCGCAGTCTCAGCAGGTGACTTCTTAGTGACATTTGGGGATCATTCCTAAACTTGGGAGAAGTGTAAAGAGGAAGAATTGAATAGATTTTATATTTCTAATGTTGAATTCTTTTTCATTTCCCAGATAAAATGTAGTAAGATTATATTATAGAGACATTGACATGCTTTAAAAAATATATTTATTTTATCTTATGTGGTTGTATATCAGAAGGAAGCAAAAAAGTGTGTCATATCCCTTAGAACTAGAGTCATGTGTGGTTGTAAGTTTCCATGTGAATGCTGGGAACCAAACTTGTGTCTTTTGCAAGGGTTTGTAAGTATTTTTTAACCTGAGACGTCTTTCCAGTCCTCAATGTATACATACTCTTCATTACATATCTGACCATCCCTAAAGAGACAAAGCAATCCAGTAGTAACAGGACTCATTAGGAAGGTTCTTTTACATGCAATGAAAACCAAGAATATAGATTCTCTAAGAATCTGGTTTTGAGTATTCTTTATTTTAGGTATTTGTTGTCTCTGTCTTTGTCTGTTTTGATCACCTGTGGCTAAATGAATTCCAATACATGTAGAGACAGCAGTTTTTCATATCCAAGGGGAGCTCTAAGCTAATATTCCATTTTAATAATAAATGCACTTCCAGCTATTTTCCTTTGGGGGTGAGGAGGCAGAATACAGATTAATAATTGATGTAGAATTAGATAAAGGATATAAATTGTTTCTAAATAAAGTGAAATACATAGAATTACTTATTCTTTAATCCAAAATATATGACTAGAAAAGCTTTAATACCAGAAACGTGAATAACTACTTAAAAGTTGGTAGTATTCATAAACATTCTTATATTTCTTTGTTGACAAAGAAGTTGGGTCAGTGCTGAAGCAAATTGTCTCCTTGCCGATGCCTCATGTCATGTAGATTATTTATGATTTCATGTGTTAAGATTTTTCCATGTCTGTACAGACAATCCATAATAGGCAGACAGACCATGGATAAAGTGTGAAGTTATTCATAGTACTTCCCTTTTTTCAGTATTTTAAACTTTCAATGAAAGATAACCTATGTGATGTGACTTGATCAATAGCAAAAATTTTGGTGAGTCCTCACATAGCTAGTTGTCATTTAACTTGTAAATTATGTTACAACGTTTGTTTGTTTGTTTGTTTATTCATAGACAGAATCTCACTATATAGCCCAGGTTGGCCTGGTGCTTCTAACCCTCCTGTCTGGGCTTAGTGAATGCTGGGATTACGGTTCTGTGCTACCATATGTCATAGATGTTTTTGTTTTGTTGTCTTTTGGTTTTGGTTTTAACTTTCTATCATGTAATATTTCAAACATTTATAAAAGCTGAACATTAACCTGTTTCAACAAATAATCAGATCTTTGCTAATCCTGTTTCATCTTTACCGTAACCACTTTCTCCAGCATTTGAAACCAAGCTAAACATCTTTAAAATATATTTCAGTATTTAACCTAAGACATAATGAAGCTTTTTAAAAAGTTGAACTATGTCTCCCAAGCACTTACAATATGTTAATATTAACATCTTATATTATGATACATTATTGGGGTAATTTAAATGTCTTTAAATCTTTATACAGTTTGTCTAGAGTATGCTTAAAGGAATCGTGGCAGTAAACCATGGAAGTGTCTGTTGGTGTTTGTCTCTGCAGAAGAAAGCTGTGGTGATCCGCCACCTGTACACTGAAGAGAAGGTTGGCGTTCCTGAAGGGACGGTAACCTCAGCAGACGTCAGTCAAGGCTGCAGTGAGTTGGCAGAGCAGAGTTCTGACCTTCGGACTCCCCAGGCCCAGGCCCTTGAGGTCAAGGCTGAGCAGCAAGTGAGGCTGGTGGGCTCTTAACACACTGCTGTGTCTCTGCTTATGTCAGTCTTCGAAACCTGGACTGTTTGTCAACTCTTAAATTATGGCATCTATGTTATTACTTAAGAATGAACCAGTCTTATGCAATAGTGTCTGCATTTGGTGGCTGAGGACCCTGATATAGCTGTCCCTTGTGAGACTATGCCAGTGCCTGGCAAACACAGAAGTAGATGCTCACAGTCAGTTATTGGATGGAACACAGAGCCCCCAATGGAGGAGCTAGAGAAAGTACCCAAGGAGCTGAGGGGTCTGCAACCCTATAGATGGAAGAAGAATATGAACTAACCAGTACCCCCAGAGCTCGTGTCTCTAGCTGCATATGTAGCAGAAGATGGCCTAGTTGGCTATCATTGGGAAGAGAGGCCCCTTGGTCTTGCAAACTTTATATGCCCCAATACGGGGGAATGCCAGGGCCAAGAAGTGGGAGTGGGTGGGTAGGGGAGCAGGGCAGGGGGAGGGAATAGGGGACTTTTGGGATAACATTTGAAATGTAAATGAAGAAAATACCTAATAAAAAATTGGAAAAAGAAAAAAAAAAAAAGAATGAATCAGTCTTACTGAATGGGAGTTAGTGGATTCCAGTTGTCAGATCAGTTTGCAGTTTCCCTCCTGAGTTAGAAGTAGAGCAAAGAGAAATTTTAAAAAAGGTTCCTGCCCCAGGGAAATTGCAATCTAGCAAGAGAGATGTGCCGCTTTGCATGGTAGAGTTCTTAACCACTTGTAAGCTTGGCATTTTATCCCATTTTCCCTTTGTCAGCAAAGGGAGTTTTTGCTATATTTTCCCCAAGGGCATGTTGCCTTGGCTGAGTTTATGTAGCTCAAGGTGGCTTCTAATTGCAAAACCCTTTCTGCCTGGCCTTTTGTGTGGTAGGCTTATAGATGTATGCTGTCCCACCTGACTCCTTGCTAGTTTTCCATTTCTGTTACTCCTTCTTAACACAAGCACCCTTATGTATATGATCTCTAATGTTTCTGATACAGTGCTCTGTCTTGTGATCTTTATACAGTTTGGGTTACAGTTGGATTTATGAACGTTTATTTATGGGCCTACTTTGTGCTATGTGACACTCTAGCTAGTGAGCATATTGTCATTTTGTCTTGCTTATTTCCTCTTGGGTTTTATATTAGGCATTGTTTCAAGGAACTAAGTAATGACAGTTGTATTGTGATACCTAATGTGAGAGCATTGTGCAGATGACTTCACAAGTCATGGCTGTGAAAATGAAGTCACTGGGGTCACATCTGACAGACTAGTGCTGTCTCGGTCCAGTCTGTCTGCAGGAGGGCTCTGTTATCACACTGTGCTCCTTCCTGAGCTATCAAAACAGCACAGGAATGAAAATGTCACTTCAGATCATCTGTGGTCTTGTTTACCATTTTAGGATATATGTGATAATCCTGAGATTACTGCACTTCAGATCGCCCTGGCCGAATGTCAGGAAAAGCTGAAGCAGCTGACTTGGCTAGAGAAACGGCTTGAGGGGTTGGAAGCTGCATCACACGGGAAAGTGATGGTCGATGAGAAGGCCTGGAACAACCTGCTAAGTCGTGTCACGCTTCTCGAAACAGAGATGCTGTTGTCTAAAAAGGTACTGCTGTGGAAAGCTGTCTAGTATAGTGAAGTGTTCATCTTATTACCTCTTAGTACTCTCTTGGGAATGCTGCATGAGAGGCTACTTAGGAAATAAATATTTAGGTAGAATAAAGTCTGCTTAAGTTTAACACGTTTTGTTATACTTCTTATGGCTGTTTTCCTCTCAAATACGATATTTTGAAAAACGTGTAAGTTGAGATTTTAGTGATTAATAGATTAATATTTGAAATACTTAGAATGAGGTAAGAACTTTTGAAAAACTTAAAATTATTTATGTATTTTAGTAGGACAAAGTTTACAGAAAAAGTTGTAGAAAAGGTTAAAATTGAAATTCCAACTTTTTCTTCTTTATGCATTAACTTCAATCATAAAGTGAATTGAATAGAAACAGTTACCAAATTTACTCTTCAGTCAGTGTTCTGTTTCTGTGAAGCTACACCACGACCAAGGCAACTCTTATAAAGTAAAGCATGTAACTAGGGGCTTGTTTACAGGTTCAGAGAGTTAGTCCATTGTGTCATGGTGGGAGGGGGCAGGGATGGAAGCACACATGGCTGCGACAGTCACTGAGAGCGATGTCCTCATCAACTGAGAGACAGACCTCAAAGCCCACCCCTAGTGACACACTTCCTCCAACAAAGGCCACATCTCCTAATCCTTCTCAAATAGTGTCCCTCCTTGGTGACTAAGCTTTAAATATATGAGTCTGTGGGGTCCATTCTTTTTTGGTTTTTCAAGACAGGGTTTCTCTGTATAGCCCTGGCTGTCCTGGAACTCACTTTGTAGACCAGGCTGACCTCAAACTCAGAAATCCTCCTGCCTCTGCCTCCTGAGTGCTGGGATTAAAGGCGTGTGCCACCACGCCTGGCTATGGGGTCCATTCTTATTCAAACCACCAAATTTGCCATTCCCTTATAGAGTCTGAGAAATCTCTTTTATTTCTTAGGATTTCAGTGTCTAGTCTGTCTTCTTCTTTTAGAGACTGGAGTTGTAGATTCAGGAATGTTACTATCTGCTTCTGCATCTAAATGGTTGTTTCTTAAACAAGAATAATTATATATTATTTGTAAACAAATTTATTCAGACTAAACATGCCCTGTGCTTTACTTATATTTTGTGTTAAGCAGTGTAAAATGAAACACCTTGCATTTTCTAAATATTTGCCTGTACATTCCAGAATGAATCTGTAGAGCGTAATATGGCAAGTCAAGACTCTGAGTCAATTAGTGATGTGGACGTTGTACCCTATGGTAAGTTCTTAAGTTATATTAATACTCTGCGCTTGCAGACATGCTTAGAAGAGTAGCTTGTATGGACATTTGGCATCTTTAGCATTCTCATCTGTGTGTGTGTGTGTGTGTGTGTGTGTGTGTGTGTGTGTGTAAGCCAGAGGTCTATATTAGATTTCCTTCTCAATCATTCTCCAGATTATTCTTTGAGATAAAGTCCTCACTGAACCTGGAGCTCACCACCTTGGCTATACTTGCTAGCCAGCAAGCTCCCAGGATCCCCTTGTCTCCATCACCCTAGCTGTCAGACTGTAGATGCACGCCACTACATCTGATTTAAACAAAAACAAAGAAAACCATGGTTCTAGAAATCAAATTCAGCAAATTTACTGATCGAGCCATATCTCCAGTTTTTAATGACACATTTCTTAGAAAAAAGAAAATAGACAACTACAGACTGCCAAGAATTGGTTATATAACCAGAATATATATCTTTCAGGGTATAGAGGATGAATATACTCTGGTGTACAGTCTTGCAGACCTTGGGGGATTTTTATTCTGAATCATTCTAGAATAACATAGTACTGTCAATAAGAAAATCAGACCTCTAAAAGTTCTCCTTACTGACGGTCATACAGTGAGAATGGTGTAGAGTCCGAGAGCCTTTGCCATGCCGCATCCTCCTTCGGATGATCTCCATGCTACTGAGCATCAAGGATTTCCGGTTTCCACAAAAGCTTTCATTCATTTGAGTCTTAATTTAGAAAAAGCAGAGGGCCACACTTTATCTTATAGTATAATTAAATTATGTTTGTAAAAATATGACTTCTACGATTGACAATTTATCATGAGGTTAAATTTCAGTAATATAGATGTGTAACATCATTAGAGCTTTTCAGCTACTATATGTTTAAAAATCTGCATTTTATAATATGCAATTTAAGAAAATGCCTTGTTCTAACTGCTGTATTAACTCATTTCATTTCTAATACAACCATGTAAAATAAGTATGATTATTATGCATATAATAATATATATTATAATAATATATCATTTGTCTCAGATGAGGAAGATGAGTTTCATTGAAACCCATTGGTGAGTATGTTAGTGGCCACCCAGCCACTGAATGGTGGACAGAGTTCAATCATGGCAACTTACTCAATAGGTTTCCCCAACACTACACAGTTAGTGCAGATGCTGCTCTCATCTCAGAGAAGACAATTTTAGGCATTACATTAGTTATTTGGGATGCTTTTTAAATTATTAAATTTACCACAGGCTGCAGATTTCATGTTAGGAAGCATTCAACTGTAAAATTCTTAAGAGCAGAAATTTTTGTCCTGTGATCTGTCTAACACAAAAAGAAAAAAATAATACCTGTAACTTCTGTCTTCAGTGTGTGTATGTATTAGAATTCAAACATTTGCTCACTGAGGAGCACTTTGCCTGTTGTTTACAAAATAGTACCTTTTCCAAGTCCAGCTTTGCCTGTTCTGATATTCACACACTGTGCATACCTAAGTATAAGCCGCTGCACTAGGAATAAGATCGACCCTTATGCGAAATAGGTTTAGATTATGATTAAAGTGAGTACCTGGTAGCCTAGAGATTATCCTTTGACCTAAGACTATATGTACAAAACCTTGCACACCACACCTTGTGAATAGAAACACAGGTTGTTTGGTCTCATTAGATGCAGACTACAGTGCAAGTATATCATTCTGATCTTAGAATTGTGTTCATAAGGAGGGAATTGTGAGGTTCCAAGTATATTTTCCCCTGTATTAAAAGTATGTTAATCCAGTGAGAGCTGTAAGACATCTGTATCTTGGGGTGAGTGGGTAGTACTGAAGACTGTAGAGGAAGCGAGGAGCCTCTGCTCTGCATGCTCTTGGGAGCTGCAGTCATGATGATCCATGACACGGATGAAAGGCCCTGAACTCCAGCTAAAAAGAAGCATGTGTGAGTAGTGAGGGCTGTGTCTGACCCTTTTTGTGACTGAATAGTGACCTTGTTTATTCTCTTCAGACATGGCAGTGATTTTATGACTTTAGGTGAAATTGTTGTCTATTAAATAGTGTCTATTAGCACATACAGTAACTTGGGGATTAATTGCCAGGCAGGCTAACAGACTGTCAAGGCCGCTCCTTGCACTACTTTGTCTTATACATTTATCCTTTTAGAAGAAAGAAATATTAGTCCAGGTGTAGTACTCCAAGAGTTTATGTTTCTTCCAGTATGACTACAAGAAGGTATATGTGTACATGAAGGGAGTGGAAGCAGAGGAGTAGAAAGACCAGCTCATGGCGTTTAACCTGGAGTCATAGAAATAGTTTAGCTAATATTTTCAGATTTATATTTCAGAACCATTCTCTTACAAGAAGAATAGTGATCAAGAGAAAACTGTGTGTTTACACAGGTGTTTTAGTGATCAGTTTTCAGAGCACTAGTGAGGGGTTTACTAGGACACGAATTGTGAAGCTAGTGAGCAGGTAATCTACTGGAGATGTGTAAGTGGTGAGCTGTGGTTATTGCTACACGCAGAAGCAGTGAAGGAGAGACGGAAGGGAAGATGGACCTTATACTGCGCTTGGGTTCCAGGCAGTGTTAGTCTTTAACAGAAGATGGAGACAAAGGGGAGGAGAAGGTGCATAAAAAGCACTGAATCCACTTTTGAATATAATTTATTATGTATAAAATACTTAAGGGGGAGCTCCATAACTTAGGTCTTGATGTTTAAGTACTGCCTTGCAAATTATTGAAGACTGAAGAGCCCAACATGTTCTATTACTAGTAAAATATAATCCTCCAGAGTTGGCCATGAGAAATCAGTGGTCACATGAAGTTAGGTAAAATATGTGATATCTATTAGTGGCACTTCTTGTCACAAGCAAGCCCTCCCACTGAAGTTCCCTTAGCTCCAACTTCAGGAGCTCGGTGGGGGGGGGGGGGTCGCTGCTGCTCCTTTTCTTTCTAATCTGTACATGGTTACCAATTCTTAATCTTCTACAGCATGGCTAAGAAAATATGTTTAAACTAGTAAGATTTTACTAAGAGCGCTGAAAACAGAACTGTTGTGAGCATAATATGAGCTTGGCTGATCTGGCTATTAAATATGGCTGGCATTCTGTATGTATGACGCTCACTAACCTCTGGGGTCCGGATGGCATGTCTCTCTGAATAGCTGCCTAGCTTGCCGAATGCTAACCTTCTTTTACATGAAGCAGTGATATGCTTCAAAAATTTAAGCTCCAAGTTCAGGTGAGGAGAGCCATTATTATCAGCTGTCTTCTCAGCCCGGCACGCTTGTTCCTTTTCTCCTTTGGGACAGCCTAGGCAATAGTCAGAACCTTCGGAGAACAGCTATCTTTATCAGAAGAAAAAAAAATACACATATTTAGAGGGATGGAAGTTAGCGTTCTTGCTGAGTTTCAAATTATTTCTTAACATTGCCAAGTTGCCATGGCTCCTGTAAGCAGCCTGGTGTAGTCAGTCTTCAGAGCTGTAGCATGCGACCTAGTTAGTCTCAGCTAAATAGATCACAAGTACACATCTAACCCAGTAAATACCAGTGCAAAAGGTGTCAAGGCTAATGACAATTTCTATCTTAGAATTTTTTAACACCAAAATTAGTCAGTCGGGTCATGTTAAGCTTGGGCTATTTTATTCAGGCTGAGTGTATTTAGGAGAATAAGCTGAGAAAACCATTCCACAGAGAAAACCAGCAGGCTGGAGCAGACAGCAGGTTGTCAAGGAGAATTTGTCTGTATCAGATAAAAAGCATTTGTTTAGTCCATGAGTATTAATTCTTTAGCATCCAGGAAGGCATACAACAAATGCTTTTCATGAAAACCAGTTTAAATGATTTATTTTTGGCTTCCTGTTTGTAGCCAAATTTTTAAATAGGCATGATTGATAGAAAAATGATGTGTCTGTGTGTGCTGTTCAGTAATTGATGGAGTTAATGAGAAAAATGTGCTTTTATTTTGCTATATTGATATCAGAATATCTGATATAAGTTTTTTTTGTTATTAAGAACCTAGATCTTGAATTTTTAACTTTTTTTACCATATATTAACTCGATTGGATCCATTTTGATATTAATGTATATATTTTATATACTATATACATTTATTGTGTTATATTATAACACATAAATATATATAATCTGTAATATAAATATATTTGTATGTTATAATTATATATTTTTATTATTGATGATAACACATACATATATTATATATAATTATGTATAATTTTATGTGATAAATATATGTAATGTATGATTATAATATAACATAATATTTGATTATACTATATAATATATCATATTAATATAATGTTAATCATATTTGTTATATATTTGTTATTGTTTATATTATATGTTATATATTATATAATTTATATAATGTACAAAAATATAAATGTTTATATCATTTATATATTTATTTGATATGTTATATTTATATTATATTATAAATTTACATATATAAATATATTATAATATTATATTTAAATAAATGATATATATATATATATATAGTCAGTTTTTATAATTGCCACTAGCCACAAAACAAAGATAGAGCAATTTTGAAATTACTTCAACATTGCTATAATAAAGTGTTGTGAAAAAACTTTCAGTATTCAATTGTTATAGATGTCACCATTTTAAGAAAGATGACAGTAAGTGGTTTATATTTATTTTTTTAAATATATTCATTCATGTATCTTATGTATATGAGTGTTCTGTCTTAAAGCACATCAGAATAGGGTCTCAGAGCACATTACAGATCATTGCGAGCCACCATGTGATTTCTTGAAATTGAACTCAAGTCGCGAAGAATCAAGGGCTGTTGACTGCTGAGCCATTGCTCTAGTCCCAAGTAGTATAGTGTAAATTACTAACATTCCTATATACTTAGAGTGATTCAGATCATGATAAAGGTAAAATGGTTTTGTATTGGGGGTTAGGGTGAGACAGGCTTTCTCTATATTGCTTAGATCAGCCATGAACTCATGCTTCTCAGCTTCCTAAGTGTATGTGATTACAAGCATGCACCACAGAGCCCAAATGTATTCTAAAATTTTTATTAGAGAATTTTTAGCATCTGCCTTTATAAGAATAAAAATATAAAAAACTCATTTTATCTATACCAGGTAACCATTTTACATTAATTTATTTTATTTGTAAATACTTGGTTCCTCTGTATAATGAAAAGGTATCCTAAAATGTAATTTCTTCCCAGATAAAAACTACAGTGTGGGGGGATCAGCAAGTAACTACCGCTCGTCTGACTATAGTGCAGTCTCGTCGGAAACAGCGCCTGGGAGCTCCACTGTTAATTACTGTGTCTTGAGAGAGTTCTCAGAGGTAAGAGAGCCTGTCAACTGCTTAGATGATTTCTAAGGTCGAGAGGAAACAAGAATTGTTTTTAGTATATCCTAGGAGGGTATACTGTTGGCAAGAACATGTTGACTTACAAATGTACTCTCTCAAGGGGTCTGTGTGTTGATTAGAGTCTCTTTAGGCAGTGTTTCCTAGTGTGTCTTGTATAGCCATGGTCTGTCCTTGAGGATTGTTTACTTTGAGAAATTGCCTAAATTTGTTGCTTTTCAAATTAAAGGAAACAACTATCCAGAAAATGGAAAGGATGAAAAAAATGTAAGTAACAGAGAGGGTGAGAGAAGCCATTGCTCTGTAGGAGCTGCCCTGGAGTGCATTGTGCGCAGACTGCGTGTGTGTTTACACCTTGAAGTCTCCATCAACTATGGCTATCCTTCAGACTCCGTGGGCCATGGCTCTGCTTCCTGTGTGTGTGTGTGTGTGTGGGTGTGTGTGTGTGTGTGTGTGTGTGTATGTGTGTGTGTGGGTGAGCTGAGTCATGGTGTAACACACTGTTCACAGAGCTAATCATAGTTACAGAGAGAGAGACATTTCCAGTTGTTAGCCCTGCTGGCCTCAGGGCGCTATTGATGAAGGAGCACAGTGCTGATGCTTTCACTGGGATGGGGGGGGGGGGCGGTGCATCGAGTTGTGGCAGAGAGCAGTGTAAAGGAAATACACGATGAAATGGTATCACGGTATTATGTACCCTACTACATTAAACATATACAAAGCTCTTTAACATTAGCAAACTTCTAAAATAACTTAGGCTATAAGGATTAACTTGCTTATTTTTTTCTCTTCTACGTGCATGTATGTATTAATAGTAATTATATGTAAAATAAGAGGAACACTCAGTTTGTCATAGGGTCAGAAACAAAGTCCTGTCTTCCATTATGAAGCTAATACAGCATTTGTTCTGTTCCAGGTTTGAAGAGACAGCAGAGTTACTGAAATGCTCGAGTCGCTAACTGTAGAATGTTCTGCATAAACGTTCCTAGGACTTTGGCTACTTAGATATATTCTAGATTTAAGAATTCTGTGTATAATTTTAATATACTATAATTTTATTAAGAATTTGGATTCTATTTGATATGTGAGCTTTTTCATTCTTAAATAAATACTTTTAATATTTTAAGCTGTATTTGTGCTGATTTTCTCTTCCAGTTTTCTTGGCAAAACTTTCAGTATATTGCTCTTACAGTCTGAAGTCATTACAACATGCTCTGTAGTTTTGTGTTGACATTCACTGGCAGTGAGCTAGGTAATATGTTTTTGAATGTATGGGCTGGAAGACATGGTCTACATCCTGCTAGAGATAGTCCAACTGGGACGTGCATATTGTACCCAGGAGGCTCTCATATGTACAGTCTTAGCGTTTGTGCTGGTGAACAAGTTACAACATGTTAAAACGCTCACTGAAAACTAAACAAATCCAGTTCTTCATGTGTAGTCAATGCTGCCTTATCACTGCAATGGTGACAGCGGGTGTCCTTTTGTGTGTTTCCTGAGGGAACTGTGTCGGGTATGTGATTACTCTGGTCTGTAACCCTAGACCGTCAGCACCGACCCAGATGCTGGCCATCCATGTGATACGCAGTAGACGTAGTCTGTATTTTCTAATGATGGAAAGTTAACAACTTTTTAAGGAGAGGAAAGGTGTTAAAGTTAAATTGAAAGAAAATCAAAATCACTTAGAAAGTTACTATGTGATAGTTAGATAGTTACCTTCTAACTTAGTAAATGAATATATAGCAATAGTAATTCTGGGTGATAATCAAAATTATAGGAAGTTATCTTTCTATTTTTTATTTTACATCAGTCATACAATTATACTGTATAATTTTATTTTAATGTTAAGTAGAATATTAAGTTATAACTAATATAAAGTTATAACTAATATTAAGTTATAACTTGAAAACTTTTTAGTATCCTAACGTTTAATGTTTACACTTTTAAAGTATAATCTTTTGTTAGCACTTAGAAGCATACAACCTTGAATTTAGTAACATTTCCAAAAGCATATCTAGATTTAACATTTTTTTGAATTTCCAGGTCCACTTAAGTTAGAAAAGAGAAAAGAATTCAGCTGTGAAATGCTATGTCCCCAGTATGAGAACCAGCATGGACTCACAGCGCCACCTTGTGGTCTCCACTCCACTCCGTTAGCTTTTAATAAAAAAACGAGTTCTCATAAAACCCCAGATTTTTGAAAAATTTTGAACATCTTTCAAGTTTTTCTGTTGAAAGAATAAAATTGTTTCTGTCCCTTTGTCTCTGTCCTCCTCTTTTCGCTGTCTATTTTGGTAAGTTAAATTTTTAGTTTTTACAAATGACAACTTGTCTATATAATAGGCATTGAGTAGTATCAGAGTAATAATACACTGTCTCAGTGAGAGGGGGAAGAAATATACTTTGTGAGAGAAAATCTTATTAAATAGATCTAAGAATAATACACTTTGAATTAAATGAATCAAAATAGTCACACAAGAGCACCATGGACCCCACAAAGTGGTATGTAAAGAAGGGAAAAGAAAAACCTGGAAATTCATGTACTAGGGGGTCTCTATTGAAGTCAGGAAAGCTCAGATCTACTTTTCTATTTGAAAACGTAACTACATACATTTGGAAGTCAAGTGATCTTCACTGAAAAGAGGAAATTAGTTCTGCCCCTGACCCCACGAAAGCCTACAGTGCAAACCTTTACCCACCCATCCATGGATGATTCCTACAGTTATCTGCTTGTACTATCACTTATGTTTGGATTTTACAAATCTATTGTCTCCCTCCGAAGTCCTCACGCAGACAGTGGCGGTGTCAGCAGACCTGTAAGGTCCTATGGTGAGTGTAGGCAGCCACAGGACCCAGAAGAGGTGACCCCCATGGTCCAGGCAGCTACCATTTCCTTTTCTCTGTCATATCCCATAAATACAAAATGAGATTGGATATTTCTAACCGAATAGATGTAAAATGTATAAAATAATAGATATTAAGAAATAAAACAGCAGAAACTAGGAATTAGCAAATTTCTTATGGAGTTTTCTAAATACTTAAAAATTAATAAAATTTTATAGTAGTGTTGTATAGCTATACTTACTAAAGGACTTACTTTAAAAACAACCTCTAAAATAATAAAGTTTGACTCATTGAAATTGTCGAAGAGATTGAAATAATTATACTCCTTTAGAAAATGCTTTCTTTAGGCTAGAAAGATGACTTGGTGATTAAGAACACTGTTCCAGAAGACTTGGATTCAATACCCACATGGCAGCTCAGAAGTGTCTATAATTCCAGAGCTAGGGGATCCAACAGCCTCGTACAGACACTCATGCAGGCAAAACATTAATATGTATAAGACAAAAGTAAATGAACCATTAGAAAAATGTTTTAGGGCATTTTGATAGTGGTTTTTAATAATAAAGCATCCCCTTTGGTTAATCTGAAGGTCATGAGGAAGGTCTAATTTCATCATTTACCCTCAGCTAACTAATTTTCATAGAGTCTGTCCCTTAAAATCACTACTTGTCAGTAGCTTGTTCTGCCCTGGAACCACTGAGGTGTTGGTTTTTTTTTTTTTTTTTTTTTTTTTTCTTATGCTGAGAAGCCAGGAAACAGCTGTGAATGGTCTGGATGAGAATGTGCAGAAATACTGCAAGGGATGTGGAAGGAAAGTACCAGGCAGGATTGAAAAGTAACATCAAAGCAAAGGACTTGGTCTCTGAAGAAGGCAGCTCTGTCCTGATGTTGTAATGGGAAGTTATAACTGGGCATACATTCCACATAAAACTTAAAGGCCGTCTTAGGCCGCTCTGCCTACAGAGCTCCCTGGAACTGATCAGCACCTGGGGAAGCATTAAAGACTAGAAGGACCTTGTTAGGTTTATATACACCAGCACTTCCCTTTTAGCTCAAATGACATTGCAGCTTTAATTTTTAAATGTCTAATCCCAGGTTGTCTTTCATTTTCTCGGAGACCGAGTGCAGACTGAGTACGATGGAGTGGGTAGCGGATAGAGTGGGTAGTGTGAAACGTTAAAATGCAAAACCAGGGCTTAACTGCTGTGTCTCTTGAGCTTCTGCACTAAAAATGACAGGTTTCTCATTAGCAACAGATGCCTGGAAACAGGACTGGGCTGACAGCAGCAGCCCTGTTGAGAACACACAAATTGTCTTTTATTGGGAATTTTTGAAAATCTAGACTTTTGTCGTGATTTTTGAGGGACACTTGTAGGACCAAGGGCTACCAATGCCTCTTTCCCTATCAGATGCTCTAAATCACCAAATTGAAATTTCTCTTTCATTTTTTAAGTACCATGTTTGAAGCCAGCCTCTTCCCCATTAGAGAAGTGTCTAGTGATGTGCTAACATCCAAGCTCTTTTATTTCCATGATGAGCTAAGGTAGTAAGGCTACCCCTGTGTGATTCTCCTGCTTTGTATTCCCCAGAAGCTAGAATGTGCCATATGTGTGTGTGTGTGTGTGTGTGTGTGTGTGTGT